>JACGCM010001105.1:0-24770 GCA_014058105.1 Kingdonia uniflora | reverse complement strand
CCCCCTTATCCTGCCTATTGGACATAGCAGGAATTCGACTATAAAATCCAACTTGTTATCTGCGTCAGCGCGAGCCCAACTCTCAACTCATGGAGTCGACTGAATAACCCCCTTTGCCCAAACTCCTCGCCGTCGAGGTACCCCTAATTTCTGTGCTTCTAAACTCAGCAAATACCGCAACACCGACCATCAATCCCATATCCTTGAATTCCAAAATGCTCTCAGCCTCTACTCCAGCACCGACTACCTGATGTACCACCTTTTTCCCACTAGTCTCACAAATAACCCCCTACGATGGTACCATAACCTTCCCAGTGGCTCTATTCGAAGCTTTGAGCAACTATCCCATCTTTTCATTGCACAATTTGCCTGCAACAAAGACAGAGAGGTCAGTGTCGATGCCCTCTTCAACTTCAGAAATCCAGCAGTGAAACCCTCAAAGCCTTCACCAAGAGGTTCCTTGACGAGTCGCGAAAAGTCAAAAACCTTAACTGCGCGAATGCTATACTCACATACTCAAATGCTCTGCCAGACCACAGCCGTGTTAAAGAGTACCGGTCCTCCATAAACCTCGAACCTTCGAGGAGATGCTTTCAAAAGTCAATGTCTATATCGACCTTGAGTGCCTCTACGAATCGTGTAAACAGGGGTAGCCTTCGACCACTACCATCAATAAACCTCGACAAGGCCCCACTTCTACTCCCTCACCCTGATCGCTCCCCTCTCACTAGAAACTGAGAGTCGTAAATGCCCTCATAATGAAAATAGTTCCGAAGCCGCAGAAAGTGACCAAAGCCAGTTCTACCCATACTCACTACCCCTCACAACACCCTTCTTTCGTAGATTCAGACAGACCCCATATGGCATATCCCTACTCCCATCGAAGTAAAACTAGGCGAAACCTTACTGCGCCAACACAAGGTAACTACCACCACACCAACAAATGCTTCTCCTTGCAGTGCTCCCTCAAAATCATTTTCAAAGTAGGTCGCCTACATCAGTATGTTGTTGCGACCTTCTAGTTATCTTGATGGGTCGTACCTCAAATCTCAACCCACTTCTGATGTCGACCCGGCTGAGGTCCACATCTACCGAATAAATTTCATTAAAGTCAACAATATCGACAGCGGCGTACCAGAGTAAACGCAAGCGTGTCGAAGAATACTACAAACTCACCTGCCAGGAAAAGCTTCCCTCCCCCCCGCCATAATCAAGCCTCTCCCTCGACCCGATGACATTTCCTCCATCGAATGCGACACATCACATGTTCGTTCCCCCATTCTGACCATTAGTCATCATGATTAAAATGAACACCTCATCCTCCACCATGCTCATCGATATAAAAAGTGTTGCCGATATACTTTTCCTTTAAACTGTCCAAGCCATGAGAAAAACTGACCTCATCACGACCGCCAATGTCAAATTAATGGTTTCAATGAGGCCACATAAGTTTTATCGGCCGGATCAGCCCCCGTCACCACCGGCCCTGTCACACTTCAAACCAGTTTTATTGTCATCGATAAGAAGTTTGAATACCTTGGTATCCTCGGGTACGACTGGCTCCATGCCATGCGTTCCATACTTCGACTTATCATCAGGCCCTTCGTTTCACCACCCTCTTGGGTATTTGGAATTTAAAAGGCTCTCGACGCCTCACCCATTCATGCGAGCATCCAGAGATTGATCAGATCTGGAAGCTCGTCAGACTCCCATATCAATCACTGTCTCTTTCTATCCTTATACCTTCGACAGATACCACCTCACCCATTGAGCTTACTCTCTATATCAAACTCGACGGTCCTGGTCGAGGTTCATTCATTGGAACCTTTCTCGACGAGGCTGAGTGGCTCGAACTCACAAACTTCCTTCGAGCAAACAAAAACATCTTTGCATGGACGTTTCAGGTGATGCCGGTGTCGATCCCAGTTTGGTATGCCATGCCTCGACCTCATCCCCCATTCTACAATAGTAAAATAGAAGAAGCATACTTGGCCCCGCGACCTCTGAAGTTGTTAACCTCAAAGACGACAAGCTCATAGCCACGAGTTTCATCAGAGAAGTGAAAATATGCTGATTGGATATCAAGCATTGTTGCAGTTCCAAAAAGAACAGTAAGATTGGAATCTGCATCGACTTCACAGACCTCAACAAACACACACGAAAATATATAGCTCCCCCTCCCGATCAACTCAATACTCCTTGATGCCACTGCTGGACATGAGTGCCTATCTATGATAGATGCGGCCTCGGGTACAATCAGGTATCCTCCCTTCCTAAAGATCAACTTAAAACCTCATTTATCAATGAACAAGGCCTTTACTATTTATGTCATCCCTTTGGTCTTAAAAATGTGGGTGCCACCTATCAACGCCTTGTTACAACCATGTTTAAACCCTTTCTTGGCAAGTCAGTCAAAGTTTACATCGACGACATGTTGTGCAAGAGCCTCCTAAAAGAGACCCACATTCAGGACCTAACCGAAGTCTTTTCGATATTTCGAACATACGACATGAAACTCAACCCAGACAAATACAATTTGGCATTTCGTCTGGTAAATTTTTAGGCCATCTTATCAGTAAATGAGATATCAAGATCGACCCTACCCATATTGAGCCTTCATCAACATGCCTTCGCCCGAACAAAAAAAGATGTCAAAAAGTGGCTGGCAAGATTGCGGTCCTTAACCGTTTTATTTCTAATCCTCAGACCATTGTGCTTGGTTCTTTTCTCAATATGCGACCAAGGCGTCCACAAAGCAAAAATGAAAAACAACCCTGAGATTAACTGGACACCCGAATGTGAGCAGACCTTCCTCGAACTCAAAGCTTACCTTGGTCGACCACCCACCATCAGTACCCCTTTGAAAGGGAGACACTCTCTTATATCTCGCCATTACAGATACTTCCATCAGTTCAGTTCTCATTTGACTTGAATAAAACATTGAAAAACTTACATATTTCATTAGCAAAACTCTAATACCTGCAGAAAATTGATACACTAAAATTGAGCATTTTCTCCTCACCCTCGTCTATTCGGCCGTAAACTTAAACAATATTTTCAAGCCTACCCCATTTCGTGTTATAACAAGTTATCCCTTCGAGAAGTACTCAGCAAGTTATCCCCTTGGTGAACATGACATCACATTCGAGAAACAGATATCCCCAAAAGGCTAAGTAGTAGCAGTTTCCTTGCTGACTTCCCAGTCGAAGATGTCGATTGAGAAGAACCGAAGATGACCTGACAGAAGATCAACCCAATGTAACAGATCCATGGAACCCTACCTCAGGATGACATTTATTTTCAGATTGATCCGCTGGGCCTAGCGGTTCAGGGATTGGCACAGTCCTGGCTGCACCTACAAATGAACGAATAGAGAAGGCAGTTAAGTTAAACTTTGAATGTTCCAATAACGAAGCTGAGTATGAAGTCTTGATACATGGCTTCGACCTTGGTATCCCTAAAGTTACAGTTTTCATAGATTCCCAACTTGTTCAAAGGTATTACACCGGTGAAAATCAAGCTAACGGTCACATGGCTGAATATGCCGCTCTCGTTCGACAGCGCATGGAGCGTTTCCCAAAAAATCTTCTATTACTCATTACCCTCGAGGAGAAAAATGACATGCAGATGCCCTCCATCATAGCAGCTATGGTAGGCCAATCACAATCCCGAACCTTCCATATCAAAGTACTCGAACACGCCAAGTATACGACCAGATGGAAGTCAATACCATTAATACTAGGGGCGAGAGTCCTGATCTAGATGACTGGGGAACACCTTTCCTCCATTGCTTCAGCAATGCTACTTCCCAGATGACCCCAAAGCCAAAAGATCATTATAGATATACTGCCACAGATACACCATTCAAGCTTCCATCATTCGAGCAAACTCAAGGGGCACGAATGGTCAAAGACGAAACCTTGGGAATGGCTTGGCGGTGACACGTTTAACTTTTGCTGTGGTCAGGCCTTCGAAGTCAATGAATTTCTGGTTTCCTCTAAGTATCATCCACCCACGGCTCGACTGAAACTTGGGGGCGACCTCAAAAAATTTCGAACTTCCAACATTCAAGCAAACTTAAGGAGCACGAATGGTCGAGAGACCCGACCCTCGAGAATGCGTTGGGGGTGACCACATCTTACTTCTCTGTGGCCTAGGCTTCAAAGTCCAAATTATTCTTTAAATTTTTGGGAGTTAATCTTTAAGTTCTTCAAGGTTCGATCACTTTACAATCATTCGACAGTTACAACATATGCAGACATAATTATTCAGGGATATCTACAATCCTACTACCACACAAGATGCTTTAGTACATCATCAGAGAAGCAGTTTTCACCCAAATCAATAAGAGTCATGTTCAGAGCATATATCAAACATCTAACACAACAATTCAGTACAAATCAAACTCACAAAAATTAGTTTCAAGTACAGTCCACATACTAACAAAAGCAGTACAGTACAAATAAATCTCAGAGAAATAATTTAAGAGTAATAAAATGTTCAAAGATCAAGTACAAAGAGAGATAAACAGTGTCCAAATATTACAACCCAATAAAAAAATTAGAAGAAATGGTATGGCAGCAGAGTACAATACCTTATATCGGAGTGGCTGTAGTTTCTCACCTAAAAGGTTCTTCAGTGCCAACACCTTCAATAAAAGATTTTGACCTGCACCATCGATGCCCACATCAGTTACAGAACCAGCAGCTGTATCTTCGATCACGGGAGCCTCCACGCCACTTCCAACACCTATATCAACAACATCTACCTTATTCCCTTTGTCTGGAAAACATCCTTAACACAGGATCATGGGTAATAGGGAAGCATTGCAGAGTCTCAAAATCAAACACCATATCCTCTATGAACTCCTTCATCCTAACATTATCCGAAACTTCATAATCAAATTGCCCTTGGTAACGCTCCTTTAGTGCTTTCTTTTCCTTCTCATGCTCAGCAAACTTCGACCTCAACACCTGCTCATGATTAAACGTTGACCCTTCAATCTCATCACGAACGAGTCAGTAATACCCGCCAGATCTCGCTTCAAAGTTTTATTCTCAGACACCACCAACACTTCAGTCCCTCGTGCAAGTTCCAGAGTGTCAGCCGCCTCGCCTTCTGAAAAGATTGCACCCAAGCATCCACCTGCTAGAATATTTGAGCCGCCAGTTCCTTTTGAAGAATCATGCACTCGAGAAAATGTCAGATCTTACAAAAAATAGACACTTACCTGGTACATACTCCTCTTTATCTGCTTCAATGCCTTATCTGGTCATCGGCATAGAGTTGCCATCAAAGAAGCCACACTAGATCCTAATCCTCTCGCTTAGCCTCTGTCATATCTTCACCCGCATCCTCCGCATCATCTTCCCCAATGCCCTACGCCTTTTGCGTTGAGTAACCTTCATCTGCCGTACCCTGGGAGACTCGAGAATCACCTTGCCCTTCCCTTTCTTAACCTGGGTCGATGCTTGCTTCGGCATCTGTATCAAAGCATCACTAGCTACTTCGGGCACGTCGCTTGCCTGCTTCGACTCCCGCTGTACCTTCGAAGCATACTTTACCTTCCTTGCCAAATAATCCACCTACATTCCTTCGACTACCTTTGGATCACCTTCGCCTCCCATCTTCTTTGATGGCTTTAACGTATGGGTGCATTCCGAAGAAGGGAATCTATCTTCTTTTGCCTTTTCCTCTTGATTCCATGACTCTTGAAAACATTATCCACCCACTCCTCGTCTGAGACAATCCGGGCGTCAAATAATCCCTCTGATTCGCCCAAGTCCGGCTTTGTGAACCCCAGAGGACACATAAATATGATCACAGTTTATTCGAGCAACGTATTAAAAAATCCTTCGGCAAGAAACTTACTCGGATTATAGACTTTATGATGTAACCAATAGGGTCATCCCCTTCGGTATTCTCATAATTACCCGTACAACCACAAGATCTCTATCTACCCTCGACCCGTCGAGCACAAATCAAACAAACAGGGTTTGTCTGCATGGCACTGGATATGGTAGGTGTCCACATTCTGACTCGCCTTCCTCGAATAGAATGATACCACATCATACCACTCGATTAAACCCCTCCCCTTACTCCTCAATTTTATATTCATGCCCTCGATTGCCTTCATCATCTCATAAAAGTTCTCATTCATCTGAACTGGGGCAACTTCTCAGAAGTTCAACACCTCCTTCACCAGCCCTCAAAGGGTTAATCGCATCCCCAGTTGAATTTTGCCTCTATATGCCATGATACCTTCTCGAGGCCCGATTTAAAGCTGTACTCTGACCCCAGAGAATATAATATAGCCCCTACCTTCGATATCCCATGCTTAGCTACAAATCGATCTATCCTCTACTTCTCTCTATCTGAAACAGAACCAGTAGCCTCATCTGACTCTGTTGAATCCTCATCACGATCACTTTGCTCCCCTTCACCTCTTTCACCACCGAAGGCTCAGCCCAACCTTCGCTCTCTTTCTCTATCCTCCCCCATCTCTTCCTCACCACTACCCTCACCCAGTTTCTGGAACCACCACTGCCAGTGGGATATCTTTTGCCATGACTAGTTCTTCTATATCGCTGCCCTCATCAATCTGAGCACGACCAGGCACATTAGCCTCATTTTCTTTGACCTCTTCGTCTATCAGCCTCAGTCATGAAGCTTGATGGGTACGCATCCTATCCTACGGAAGAAGAGGCACATAATTAGATTGATACATTCGACTATTATGTGTCAATAACCATTTTCATCTACCCTCTCCAACAGATACAAACGCAGTCAAAAAAATGACCCCAATCCCCGTCCTACTGTCAATACCCTCAGAATCCCAAATGAGCTAAGCCCCTGACACATGATTTTTCCCCTGTAGTCAAATATATGCTAAACACTACAACCCAGAAGACTCTACATACAGATACAGAAGGAAAATCCAAAACAAAAACAGATAGAGATCAATTAACATACTTGTGTTAGCAGAAGTACAATCGAGACAGCAAGCCAATCGGTCCTCAACAACAACCTGGCGTATGTCCCCTTCCTCTCACTCTCTAGTTTTTCTGTGAACAGTACATTTGTTATCTCCCTTATATATACCTCATCGGAATACCAAAAGCTGCCTTAATTTCCAAACTATTATCATTTGCCACTACCCTTGCTTTTTGGCTGACATGTATTTTGACCATTTTTCCCATCATTAACCTCAGGTGTAAATCATACACTCAGATTCACTTCACTTTAAACTCAAAATAGCTCAAACCTTCTGATCCTTACTCGAAGCTGTCCAATCAAATATCTACATCAAATCAACCTGTTTTGTAAAATGAGGAAATATCATAATAACCTGCACGGCGGACTGCCCCAGGAACCAGTATCAATCAGACAGACTAGCTGTCTGGGCTGTCACTCTGTCTAGTCAAATCCAATAGACCTTCAAACACGAGTAATCGACTATATCGTGTCTCGAACATTTGTCCGCCGACAACCTCACATTTAATTTCCAAATATATCGTGTCTTGTACAAACAGTTTAAAATTTTACTTCGACATTTTAGAATTTAACTTCGATAGTTCAGAATTTTACATCTACAGTTCAGAGTTCTACTTCGGCAGTTTAGAATTTTACTTGCACACAGTGCAGAAATGCATTTCGACATTTATTTTATCAACACCCAATTTCATTCAATACAGATCAAAACAGTACAAACCAACCAAAAAAAACAAATACCCCTACATACCATCCTATACAAATGCCTCAACAGTCAAAGAAGCCCTTATTTATCATCGGGACATTTCTTCTCGCACCCGGCCTTAGCAATACCATCTTCCTGGTCCACCATCTCCTCAGCAAATGACTCCATCAGAGAGAGCCGGTGGCTGGGAAATGGTCCCATCATCTGTAGTACCCCCACCAATACGCAAAGGGCATTTCTACAATGGGCTCCCCAGGCCCTGCTTCAAACAAGTTCGGCATCTCCGAGTCCATGTATTGATCTCCGACAAACCTCCGCTTCAATTCCAACATCTTCTCCCGTACAGGAGGAGTTTTTTTGCTACTTGGTCCTGGTTCTTGGGCTTGGAAGCATTGCCTTTTCTTTGGGAAGAAGAGGCAGACATTATACTCAGAGACAAAGGAACAAATGTATATAACTCTCCCAGAAACAACTTATTTATACTTAAAATCAGATACATTTAACCACTCCTTAATCAGAGTTGAATTTATTCCAGTCTTCAATTCTCCTCCTTGAAAACCCAACAATCCAACCTCTACAGCTTCCTAGACATAACTGTTTCATCAGAACACGTATTCAACCCTCTTTCCCATGGACTTACAGTCGAACCATTACTAGCCTAGAAACATCGACCCCTTTAATCGAATGCTGACCCTTTCCCTCAACCAATACATTTACAATTCAAAGTAAATTTTCCTCGAAGGTAACCATTTATGCATGTTAACATTCAAAGATATATATTCGGTACCGCGCCTACAATCTATTCGCATACATTGTTCATAGGACACCAGAACATATGTTCAGTAACATTCATTCTCATTGCATTGCTTCAACGTACAAAACACAGAGGAAACCTCCAAGTAAGACAAAATATACAAAGATCAGATAAATAACAACATAAACCTTCTAAAAATAGCCCTACAAAAAGCCCATCACTACCACCTTGCCAGCACATTAAGAAGAAGCCGCCCTATTTTCAGACGGGCCAGTTCCACTCGTCGAGCCTTGCTTTTCCAACTGCTCTTCTGCCTTAACGAGACATTCGGCCAAAGCCATCAGGTAGAAGTAGCGTTCTTCCGCAGTAGTAAAAAGAAACTTCATCGGCCCCCAGAAATAAGCATATGACTCCCCGCTGATGGGCTCTCCAGGCTACAGCTCTACCAGGTCTGGCATTTCCCAGTCATGCTCATGGTGACCGAAGAAGTTCAACTTCAACTCAGTAGTCTTCTGCCCTATATGACGGTCTCGGGAAAATCCCATCCTTTTCTGGTAGCAGGTATTGGGTGTGGTATCCATCACATTTTTTTAAGAAATTCAGAGAAAGGAGAGGACAATGCAACATAAGCAGACTCTACAACATTACGACCTTCATACCCATATTTATAAGCCTCATCCAACCCATTTATTACTCCATAACCACCAGCATTTCTTAATTACCCTATTTTATTACCCCTCTGGGAATTCTAATATGCAACAATCAACTTTTCAACAATCAACTTTTCTACTCCCAATAACCAACATTCTTTATCAGCAAATGCCTCTACACCTATTTTCAAGACACTTGTTGAGAGGGGGCAAATGTATTAGCCTACTCGCAGCCTTCTACCCCAGTTGAACACTTGAGGGTTACCTCGAAGCCTACTTGAATACATCGAAGCTCACTCAATCCATAAATAGGCCTTACGAGATTATCCGAAGATGAAGCCCTGACTCTAAACAAGCCTCGAAGATGAACTCCACATCAACACCAGAAACACTTCGACCTTATCCGAACATGGTCGAAGTATGACAAGACGGACAACCAGCTCAAAAGACTAGACGACGACATTGTTGGTCCTTACAGCTACAGGCACAGACCCAACAACTGCTACAGTATCAAAGTACAGAGATAGTCCCAACAACTATTACAGTGACAGATCTGACATTTCTGGCATCTATACCAACTCCGGGATACCCGCTCGATATCCGGATGGTACCCTTGTAATGTGACCTAACCTTGGTGACTCAGCCTTTCCTATGTTCTATAAATAGGATAGATGGGGAACCAAAGAGGGGTTACAAAATCTCCCCTTTAATCCCTTATAGTATACCTTCGACCACCATGTAAAAACCCAATACTCGAACCTTCGACTACTCGACAGAAATATAAACTCTCTTAAAAGTCCTTATCAGAGGTCGTAGAGCGTCACATTCTAGGCCTTCACGCAAGTATATTGTCAGTAGATTTCTTATGCTATAGATTATATACTTGAACCCCTTTGATTGAAGATAAAACCCCCGTGGTGTAAGAGTCGACTTCCCCCCTTACGAAGTTAGGCCCCTACAGTAGTAGTTATCAGTCTCATGGTTATGGACATTATGATACTGGTATAGAGGCTTCTTTGGGACATCTAGAATCTCCTGCGCTTCTCAAAATTGTTCATCCCCCCTTAGTATCGATAAGATTGCTGATAGGGTGGTTATCATAGAAGGCAAGATTGGGATAGGACTGCCTTTTTCCCATCTTTTTGTTTGACGTTGTCGTTGAATTGCCCATGTTGTTTGGCAGTAACATTGCTTGTTGGTTTTGAGTGTGGTGGTGAGAACACATCGCTAGAATGGATAACATAAGAACTTTTCATCTAATCCTTCTTGGATCGTTCGAGTTCGATATAGCTATTAACCACATTAACCATCTCTTTGATGGTTTTGGGTTTGTGAAGCGTAAGTTCTTCTCGTTCTTTTAAATCAATGTGGAGTATATAGGTAAATATTGGTATGACAATCTTAGGATCTAAATTCCCAATTTTCCTTATTTATTGCGGAAAACGCTTGTAAAAGTTTGCCAAAGTTTCCTTTACGCCTTGTTCAAAAAAGAAAAGAGAGTTTACTATTATCTCACATTCTTTAGCATGTGTGTAGTTTGATTCGAACAGTCACTGCAACTGGGTGAAGCTAGTAATTAAAGCTTCCTATATGGTATGAAACCACTTAAGAGGCTCTTCCTTGAGGCTCATGTTAAACAGATGACACAACATGCGATCAAGTTTGGAGTATAGGCCAATGGCTGCTTTAAAGTGATGGACGTGGATGAGTGGGTCAGTGAGGCCTGCATATTGGTATAATTTTGGCATGTAGAAGTTGTCAAGAATTGGCATGACTTCGAGGTGAGGGGAAATTGGGTCGGTCTCAATCCTGTCCAGAATCAATCTTTGACTAGGATTGTCCAAATGTATAGCTTGAATCTTATTGTTTAAGTCATCTAAGGTAATTAATTGTGGAAGAGTGTTCGGTTCAACTACAGCCTGTAGATCAAAATCTTCTTGTCCTTCTGGGACCAAACGTTCTCTAACTGGTCATCTGGGAGGTGATGGTGGGATCTGATAACTTTTTCGTCAACTTCCCTGAGTTGTCAATGATGACGATGTGAGGCCGAAATGTCGGGATGCTCTATCTGTGTTCCTTGATCGAGATCTTGAAGTTTGATTTTACTCTTCCCTTGGTATGATTTTCGATGCTCACTTTGGGCTTGGGGAGGTAATCCTTGTCGACCTGTGAGTCGATCTTATTACCTTCGTAGATTTTCTATTTTTTTTGATGAGTTTGGCTTTGATGTTCCAAGGCCTTCCTTCTCTCATCCCTTTCAACTTGGAATGATTTAGCATGAATCCTCTGATCTTTAAATCGTTAGTTCCTATCAGATTCCATCTACTTTTGAAGCTCGACAACAACATTGTATAAATTGACAGTTTTTGGTTGGACTACGATTGGAATGTCCTCATTGTTTCTCTAGGTGCTGGAGGCCCTTCTCAGGTTCATGTTGGTCATGGAAATGATTGTATAGAATGAGATTTGAGATTTGGTAAATAAAATGTGATTTTTCCCACAGACGGCGCCAATTGTAATGGCTAGTTTTCCGGTTGGTTTAAACTAGGCTAATACTTTTAGTAAAGAAGTTACGAGGAGTTTTGTAAAAAGGCGTAAAACACACTAGATTTTATGTGGAAACTCAGTAAATCTTGAGAAAAACCACGACCTCGAGGAGGATTTAAGGGTATAAGTCCAATATGTGCTAAATTATTACAATTGTGAAGAGATTTATCTAGTATAATTCAGAGTGATAGAAAAAGATGGATCTCTGTTAACATAAGTTCTGCCTACATTTATAGTGGATATAGACAGGTACAAATAATTGGTTTCCTAGTTTTATGGGTGGTAGGCGAACTTCGCAGATCATATGCAGCGACTCTAATTGACCAAGTATAACAGTTATTGTGAAGCTTCGAGATCTATGGACGTGGGCCTGACACCTTCGACTTGGTTTTGCTAGCTTATCCTTGTCGAATCCGTGGATCAAATGACAAGGTATCTTCGACTTGAATTTATTTAGCTTATCTTTATCGAGTCTGGGGAATATGCTACTATGATACTCTAGGTTATAAACCATTACAAGCTAAAAATAAACAAATCTTAGGAAATTAAAAACCAAACCCCAAAAAACATTACAAACTACAACGAATCATACCTTTCAAAAAACCACTAAAAATATTGGAGCCCAGAAAAATAACTCTGGTGACACAAATAAATCAGAATCAGTTCTGCACCGGGAAATAACAAGAAATTAGAGAGAGAGAGAGAGAGAGAGAGAAAGAAAGAGCTGTAATAATGAATGAGAGAGAGTAGTTTTTTTCCTTTAACCTTGTCAAAATGTCACTTCCACATTTAAAATTATTAATGCCACATCACCGAAATAGCCACATCGTCTACCTTGTTAGCAAAGCTTGCCAACCACCTCTCATCTAGACCCTCCATCAAGCCAAATGAAAGGATCTTCTTCAGTGTATGGACCATGTCTTAAGGGGGCGTGTACCTGGATCTATATATATATATATGGGAGAGGATCCGTGACCCCCCTTCCTCTCCCATATGACACCCAGTAAACCACCCAACTAGAACCACACATCTCATATAAATGACTGCTTGAAAATGAAATGGGTAGTTGGGGTAACCTGGTAACCTGGTAACCTGGTGAGGTGTTAGTTACCAAGTTAATCAATTTCTAACTAGTTTTATTTTTACTTTTAACCCCTCTCTCTTTCTCTCTTCTCAATTATCCTTTTTTTCCTGTCTCACCTTCATTAACGACCAAATTTACAGTTCTTGAGGCAGTTTTGGGTGCCCTAAATTAGACCAAACGATCACCACTATGCCATGTGTCTTTACCTCACCCACCTATCTGATTTCAGTATTGTTGTAATTTTATTTTTAGGGTTTTATTATATTTCCTTATATGCTGTTACTAGGGTAGAGACATAATTTTTATGTTGTTTATTTCGTTTGGGGAAACCCTTTGACGTTGTATGGAATTGTACCATGTTGTTGTTGAAGAATGTTGTTTTTTGGGAGGAAAATTAACTTTTTTTGATGGCTTTGAATCCGCAACCCGTACAGGAAAATAATGTAGTTTATTACCAGATTTGGGCTAAAGTTGTTACGAAAAAAATTAAATTTCTGTTACTCAATTAAAGGGTTTATTACTTTCGAATCAAACTGATTTCCATTACTGTATTATTTTTTTGAAATTTTCTCTATTTAGTATCGGAATTGTAATAATCCGATAGAAGATAGACATATCACGAATTACTAGTGGGAGTTGATATCAGTATTTGGATGCGTTATAAAATTTGCAGGGTCATGGCAAAGATGTGAGGCCTTAAGCGTGCCCTCGCAGAATCGCGGAGGAAGATAAATGTTTTTTTAAGTTTTAATACAAAAAGGTTTCCAAAAATGTTTATTTTTGTTTCTTCATCTTTTATTTTTTCCCTTGTCTTTCTTATTTTCTTTTTTTTAAAAGATTTTGTTTCAGAAAAATCAGATATCCGAAATTGGAGTAACGGAACTCAGCTTTCTGTAACTTCTATTACAGAATCTAATCATTTTGTTTCTTTGCTTCGGAAAATTATTATTTTCGTTAATCAGTTTCAAAATTATGATATTTTATTACTGTACTTTCGAATTTGATGTTTTTTGATACAGAATTATACAATAATTCAATATCATTTATACTTTGTCGAGTAGGAGAGAGAATGCAATGCTTTGATGAGGCAGGCCTCCGAGCTGGATGACTTGCTTCAGTCGAAGACCAAGTTGATAAAGCTTTCGAAAGTGTTATGTAGCTTTTGCTCTTTTTGAGCTAAAATTTTTGGGATCCCTTTCATAGTGAATTTTTAAATTTTGATTTTTTATTTATTCCTTTCATAGTGGATGTCATCCCTAAAAGCAAATCATAAGTTGTAATTTTTTACTTATAGATGAAATAGATTTTAGGTCTCTGTCTGCGTTTGTTTTAGGGATTTTTTTGGGAACTGATGGTAATTGTAGGTTAGAACTTTGCAGTAACGGAAAATTTAGTTATTGAAAATGTTATATTCGTTACCCTGTATGATTTCCGTTAGCCTGTGTCGAAAACTATGAAATTTGAAAGAACTACAAGAACTTCTAGTAGAAAATCTGTAATCTAAAAGAAGTATTCCAGCCTGAAATAATTAATAAAATTTTCAAAGATAGCATCCAACAAATCATGTTTCTTCTATTATGTGTTTGTCACGACTGAGTTTGTAATGTTGATGTGTTTATTGCTTTCTTCTTTCTCTGGCTAAAAAATGTTTTCTCAGCCTAGTATGGTGAATAAATTAGGTATGGTACGTCACCCAAGTCGCGCATGGCGCTGTTATCCTAAAAGTGGACGTTTAGCTGATAAATCGTTGACAGACGTATACCTGAGCTTTTCACTAAGACTATACTGTTCAAACACCTTTGCCAGGGAAATGAGACCAGCAGTAACCATACTTAACACTCATTCTACGATTACACTGGTTAAACATCTTTGTCAGGAAACAAAGATCAACAGTAACCATACTGAAATTCTTATATGGGATTTTCACATCTATGTGATCCATCCCTCATATATGGATGAGCTTGATAGGTCCCATGAGGACCAATCATCTATAAAAAATTCGGACTTAATAGGGTTTGAATAAACCCAAGAACTGAATCAATAGACTATACCAGCTATTAAGTCTAAATTAATTTACAAAAAAGGTATGTTCGACTTTATCAGCCAATATAATATCAAGATTATGGAGCAATCAATAGCGTTTGACAGTGAATGTTATACCTTGAAACTTTTAATCTGCATGATATTGAAAGATATCTTAAAAAATATAATTATCTGCATGTTGGATGCATCCAAATAGCATTCAAACCTTTGACTCTCCTAGGGATCAATTCTAGTATTCTTGCCTATCCCAGAGATGAGAGGAGTCAAGATTTTAAGTCATCCCTTATGGGAATCGTTCAAACTAGCCTCTGTCATGGACCTGTTTATTTTGATGTCTATCCCAACTTAACTTGTCCTTTACAGATAAGTCTATATTTGATGCTATTAGTCTTCGAATCTAGACACAGAGATATGATTTTATCCATGGAGAAAAAGTTATAGCCGTTATATACCGAATCCACTATAAGGTTATGAACACCTTATGTCCTCGAGCTATTCTGAAAAGTGAACCAAGTACAACTGTAGTAGTTCATAGTAACTGTTTAACTACTAATATTGCAGTTAACAAACTTATAAATTGGGATGAACTAAGTATCCCTACATAATGGGTCCTACCTAGAGCTACTATCCCCAGATCCCCAAACCTCGATTTACCAACCAAGTAAACCAAATCACCCAAACCCCTGATGGTGATGTAGAGGTAACCTTTGCATCCCTTCCCATCAAACTTTCTCTCTATATGAGCAGGTCTCATAGAGAGATGCCCAACGAGGATGATATTCCTTACCACATCTCATGCCCTTCTTCCAGACCTTCAGTTTCTAGACATTCAACATCTGAACCCATTATTCAGGGAATTAGACTTTCTGATCCAAAAATTCCTCGTGGCATCTATATTGATCCCTCTCCCAGTACCAGGACCGAAGTAGATCAAACAACTTCTCCCCTATTAGAAGCAAGCTTCTATGTTTAACAATTTTATGGATTTAAGCCCTAATTCTATCATTCATTAGTTTATCAGTAACGAATTCATGACTTCCAGACATGATGACTTCAAAAAATGGTATTGGAAAACTTTTACCAGTGACCAATTACTCCTTATTGAAGATATTTACTACCATGGGATTGAACGATGCCAAAAGATCACATTATTTTGTGACTGGTTCACGACATGGTATTCTTGTCCTCAATACATCATTAGTAATATGGAAGATTTCACCAAGACATGGGTTAAACCAGATAGCACAGAAGTCCAATCTATCTACCCTCCTCCTGAATCTCTCCATTTAAACAAAGGCAGTCCTAACTCCAAGCCTTTGGAAGCGAACGCCTTTGCCTACCCTACAAACCAAATCACTGATGTTAATCCTGTTATCAGACAAAATAATTGGACTAATGTCTGTCTTCAAACGATGGGCAACCAGCTGAATCGTATGGAAGATCACATCCAACGTACTAGTAATATTAACATTGATACAACCAGTACATCCTCTAGTACACATAATGCTGATATTAAACAAACATTCCTCGTCAATGACTTTAAGCTTTTAGATTCCTAGGATTCTAAATTTTTTGATCTGTTGGTTAAAAGAATCAAACAGTTTAGAGTTAATACTCTGGAACAAACCTCTACATCCATAGCAACCTCTAATAATCAATTTAAAAATCAAATCCAAGAAAATGAAGCCACTCTTCATAAAATCGAATATGAACCATCCTAGTTTAAAACATATTATAAAGGGCCCACCCCTCAGGATCTTCTATTTGAGGAATATTCCTTTTAAAATCAAATGTTTTATAATGGACGTACCATTTATGAATGGAATATTGATAGTTTATCAGAATACCAAATTTATAAAATTATTCATAAAATGCTTATGTATGCCTGTATCTGTAAAACTACTGGCAATGACGACGATAACGTCGCTAAATTTATTGCCAATGGGTTCACATGCAGTCTTAACGTCTGGTGGAACAATGTTCTCACCCATGATCAGAAGGTAGAGAAGGAAATTGTATGGCTCCTATCAAAGATGTTGTTTACACCCTTATTCAAACTATTCCTTTACATTTTGTGTGTCTTTCACTACGACGACATGAAAGGAATAGAGAACTGCTACAGAACCTTAGATGTCATTCCATCACGCATTTTAGGTGGTAGAAGGATGTTTATATCTGCAAGGTCATGCAGCGCAGTGATGCCAATGCAGAACATTGGAAAGCCATATTCATTGATGGTTTTCCACCATTATTCGCTGCAAAAGTTTGTCAGAAGCTCAAAGAACAGTATGATAGTAATTCTATACCTTATCATAGCTATACCTATGGTTATATTATTAGTGTCTGTGCCCAGGTAGGTCTAAGTATCTGTAGTGTCTTCAAACTCCACTATCAGCTTAAAAAGCAGAATTTAATAGGGAAAAAGGAAATTGGGCAATTTTATTACCAATTTTCCTTTGACCTTCCTGTTATTTATCCTCGTAAACAGTACCCACATACCAAACAGTAATCTCACCACA
Organism: Kingdonia uniflora; assembly: GCA_014058105.1. NCBI lineage: Eukaryota > Viridiplantae > Streptophyta > Magnoliopsida > Ranunculales > Circaeasteraceae > Kingdonia > Kingdonia uniflora. The sequence continues at coordinate 7,477 of JACGCM010001105.1, read as the reverse complement.
TGAGAAAAAGTTGTAACAGAAAATATTAGGATCAAGATGATTCTTATTACCAAAAACATAAAAAACGTAAAAGGCATTTACCTCATAATAGCCCTTCTAAACAGACTGAAACCCGCACTTGCTATAAGCGTGGTAAACAAGGACACTTGGCTAATAAGTGTGCCACCAAACGAAACTACAAGAACTTCACATAGATGAAGGATTAACACTTCAGCTAAGTAAACTCTTGCTCAACACCACTTCTGAAGACAATTCTTCTAATCACTCAGACGCTGTCAACTATATTGACTACAGTGTTTCCTCTTCTCCAGAAGGAGAAACACCTTGTGACAAATGTTCTGGATCCAATCCTCTGGATTACTGGAAAGCTATTCTAGAAATGAATGGTTTACAACTCAATACCTTAACCACAAGCCAAAACCAGCTGATATCCATTATTGATAAAATTCTTGATCTGGAAATTAGATCTCAAATTCTAAATCTTTGCATCCAACAGCTGATCCTGGAAAATCTAAAACCTAATACAACACCTAAACTTTCTACAGATAATTATTATAATTTTTAGAATGTTCTTAGCCGAATGGAGACGGCTAAACCTATCACCATTCAAGACTTACAAAAAGAAATTAATCACTTGAAATCTAAAATCATAAATATCAATCTTTCACTCCAGATGTATGATAAAATTATGACATTCGAACATAAGGGTAAACAAAAGAATAAATAGCCAATCCTAACCACTACTTCTGTTGGTCAGCAAACACATGACTCTCATCTGCCGAGTAGGTGGCGGCGGTTACCAAGAGAATTAAGAAATTTGTCGACAAGATCGAGTGCCCATCTTTTGAATTAGTTTGACACCTTACTTGCATAGAGTTCGAGCGCGGGGCACAGATCATCTTTCCACGTCACTGACATACATCACATTTGTGTGAGTACTCTTCTGCTTGGTTGCGCATACTGGGCCAGAATACTCCTTATATAATGGCTCTGTTTTCCAGTGATTGACCTGCGGCATGGGAGCCACAAGTCCCTTCAGGTAAATTACAGAGTATCTCGCCCACTTTCTATTTGGAGAGGTACTTGAGGTAAGGCCCCGTGACTGAACGGCGGTATAAGGTACCATTTTGATTGGCGTAGCGCTTTGAGTTTTCCATTAGTTGTCGATGCTCCTTCGGATCTGTGGGAAGTGGTCATTCACATTTGTTGTTGATACCGAGATAAACTAAGAAAGACATTCACCAATCGTCGTCTCACCCTTTTTCACCCCCAGTGTTGATTGTGCATACAAAAATACGTTCAATGTTGGGGGCTAAAATTACTTTGATATGGAGATATCGATCTTCTGTACCAAAGACCCCAGCTAGATATGCCAAGGAATCAGCATGTCTGTTTTCTCCTTGAGGAAGAGAATCGTGAGTTGCTCGCGTGAACTTGTTCATCCTATCTGTAATAAGGGCTGCGTATTTGATCATCTTGCCATTCTTCTTGTATTGCTCAGTATAATGGTGAACGATGATTTGTGAATCTATGTAAACTGAGAGCTCGGGGATACCGAGTTCGAGAGAGAGATAGAGTCCGTCAATAAGAGCTTCGTACTCGGTAATATTGTTTGAGGCCTAAAAATCAAAATGTATTGATTTCTCAATTCTGTCGTTGGAAGAGGTAATTAATACGATTCCAATTCTTGACCCTGCGGATCTTGCTGATCCATCAGTAAGAAGTCTCTACCTTTTCCTTGTTATCCATTTAGCTCGTTCATCAAATGCTTTGTGGGTTGGATCTTCTGTAACTTCCTCTGCAAGGTCAGGATCGTGCTCCTTCCACTCGGGATCTTTCACTGGAAAATCTGCGAGGAAATTGGCAACATCCTGGCTCTTTTCGGAATGACATTGTTCGAACTTGATATCATGTTCTCCCAAACTGACTGACCATTGTTGTACCCTCCTCAATTTTTCTTTTTTGGACAGAACTTCCCAAAGTGGGTAGTGTGTCATGACTTTGACTAAATGAGCTTGGAAGTAGTGCTTGAGCTTTTGTGAGGTATAAATAAGAGTGAGAAGAAGTTTCTCAATTTTAAAGTACCTCGTTTCCACTGGAGTGAGGGTTTTGCTGATGAAGTAGACTAGCTTCTTGATTTTCCCTTTAAGTCAAATGAGATCCAAGCTGAGTGAGGTATCTATAACTTCTAGGTAGATAATCAGTTCCTCATTATCTATTGGGGTACTCACAATATGAGATTTAGCCAAATAGGTTTAGAGATCCTAAAAAGTTGCTTCGTATTCTGATGTCCATTGAACCTTTGCATTTGGCTAAATTTTTCCTCGTTTGGTGCAACCGTAGAGTAATAGGAATAGCCAACGACAGCGGCCTGAAGATTTTAAAACAAAACGGTTAATAGCGGCAATCTTGCCACCAAGTTTCTGAACATCTTTCACCATTTTTGGGGATGGCATGTCGAGGAAAGCCCAAATCTGATTTGGATCAGCTTCAATCCCCATCTTGCTGATGAGGTAGCCAAGAAATCGACCTGAATATACTCCGAATTGGCACTTATCAGGATTAAGAGACATCCTATAAGATCAAAGAATATTAAATATTGTATCGAGATCTAAAATATGGTTGATGGACTGTATGCTTTAGCACAAGTGATCGTCAATGTAAACTTCCATGACTTTCCCGAGCTGTGCTTTGAACATAGTAGTCATTAAGCGTTGATAAGTTACACCTGCTTTAGTCTGAAGGGCATGACTTTATAATAGTAAAGTCCACTTTCAGTGATAAAAGTGGTCTTTTCTTGATCTTCATCCAAAAGTGGAATCTGATTGTATCCTGAAGCAGCGTCCATCATAGATAGGAGTTCATGTCCTGCCATGGAATCAAGGATCTGATAAATGTTGGGAGGAAGGAAACTGTCCTTTGGAGTATGTTTGTTGAGATCGGTAAAATCCACACCAACTAAGACTTTCCCATTTATTTTTGGGACAGCGACGATGTTGGATATCCAATCTGGATATTTGGCTTCTCGAATGAATCCCACTTTGATCAATTTCTTGATCTCCATGTTAACTTCATCTTGAAGTTGTAGTGATAGGTGCCGCTATTTCTGTTAGACTACTATGGTGTTGATGCTGATGGATAATTTGTGACATGCATTGGCCGGATCGACCCCAGGCACCTCTTAGAAAGATAATGTAAAAATGTCTCGATTTAGTCGCAAGAACTAAATGAGAACATCTTTTTCATGCTGAACTATCTTAGTACCGATGAAAGTACTTTGGCTAGGTCCATCAATGTTGATATATTCGATGGGCTCCTCCCTAAAAGTCTGATCATCGGGGTGATCAACTTTCTGTAATTGCCATTTAGCATATCTATCTGAGGTATCTAGAATAACAGAGACGGTATTTTTTCAAGATTGAGAAAGTTTTTGACTACCCCTAATTTTGAAAATACCTTCGTTGTATTTGAAGCGGAGTGCTTGATGATAGGTAGAAGCGATTGCTTCCATGTTATGAATCGAACAACGACCCATAATCCCGAGATAAGGAGATTTGGCATTAATCACATAAAAGATGACGTCGATTGTGGCTGGTCCTGTGGTAATAGGTAAGATGATCTTCCCTACTCGCTCTTCCTTAGAACCATTGAACCCACTGATATCAGTATCGCTTTGAATGACTTAATCGGCTAAACCCATTTGGTCGATAGTGCTTTGAAAGAGAATCTAATACCGCTACCAGTATCGATCATCATCGTATGCATGACAAACTTCTTCATCTTGAGCATTATGACTAATGGATCATGATGTGGGAATTTGATATGGCTAGTATCGCAATCTTTGAATGATATCCCAAGTCAGCGATTGCTTGACTCAGGCATAAGTTTAGATTATTTGTCTTGAGGTATAAGATCGTAACATTGGGATAATCTCCTTCACTTGAATCTATTAAAGTTGGTGATCTGATTGATCACGATCATGTTGCTGTGACGGATATGGTAGAGATGCTTCTCCTCATCTTGATCTTCATCCTGGACAACATCAAATTGCTTCTTACAGCTGTTATCCTTACATGATTCTAGGTCGACAATATATTCGAACATCATCCCTCCTTGAAAATATACCCAAGAAGCCTTTGTAAAGCATAGCAATTGGTAGTATAATAATGGTTACCTTATGATGCATGTAGTACGGTTGGCTTTGAATTGGTTCCAATGGTTGGGAGATATAGTAGAGCTTATCCTTTGTGAGGATTGGAAAAATTGTAGAGATTCGAGCATTCATCTTTAGGAGGACCGGTTTGACTTGTGATCCGCCTTTCTGAGGGTTACTGATGTTTCACTTGGCGCACTTTTGGTCACCCTAGTCCTCCTTGGCTTAGTAGTTCGATCTGTAGATGGACTTTCGTAGAAAGGATGGATTTAGTAGATTTATACCTTTCAAACATCATCCTTTCTAGGTCGACGTAACTATTGACCTTGGTAATCATATCCTCCAAGGTCACAGGTTTGTTGAGAAAGAAGTGCTATATGGCTTTGCAGTCGAGTTGGAGCGCGTTGGTGAAAGTAGTAACAACTATTTTCTGATCGAGATTATCCACTTTGCGCATGAGCTCCAAGAACATCTTTACAAATGCTTGAGCTTTTCTTCATGGATTGCTGAGACTGATAAGAGAATATATATTTTTCTTTGTCTCATTTGTGAGCATATGTCTTGATGAATTATTTATGCAGCTTGTCAAATATATATATGGAGTCTTCAGGTAGAGAGTGGACCCATCGGAGTAGTTCCTATAGACTTGTGGCGAACAGATGACTGAGAATATGGTTGAGATTGGAGTATAACCCCAATGAATCATGATATTGTGAATGTGCTCCTTTGGATTGGTACCCTTGTATTTACGAATTTTCAGAGTATGGAAGCCTTTCAGAATATCCATATCGAATAGTTATTTGGCAATTAGACTTCCTTGTAACTTGGTAAGGTCATCGGTAGCGCTCAGAACTTGTGCTTTGATCAACTCCTTAATACGCTGGTCCATATGATCTTGTGTGACATAGTGACAGGTCGATTGAGTGGCTTGACAAGGAGGTTGCGAATTATGAGTACCGGTACCTTCACTCAAATGATCTTGTACTGGAACTCGAGGCTGAAGTCTTTATTCCTCCTCTTGACGTATGGAACATCGGTGACCTCGGCTGATCTCAGACTGAACCTCACCCCCCAAATGAATGGAAGGCTGGAGATCATTCCGAATATTCCTGGAAATAGCCTTGTTGGTGGCTCCTTGAGGTCCCAATCTTTCCCGCATAAAAATCCGAGAGGCTTCTGGCACCTGATCGCGAGCTCATGTTGGAGGACCTGCTGAGTGTTCTGTAGAGCTTACAGGGCAGTCTATATTGTTGTCATTTGATTTTCATGTCGTTTGAGTACTGTCAAACGAGCTTGTTGTTCGGCATTGAGCTCCTTCTCACGGAGCTCTCTATCATAAGTTAATTATCATTTGAGCTCATTGCGCTTCTCCGTTTCAGTGTTGAGATTTGCCCGTAGCTCTATAAGTTGTTCCGGTTTAATTGAGAAATCGAGCTGGATTCTGGTAGCTGGTCGTCTGGATGTGACCATGATTGAAATTTGATGTATAGTGACTGAATATCTCAGGATATCATGAAAAAGACTTCGATTCCTATAGACGGCGCCAAATGTAATGGTCTAATTTTGTAACTCGAAGTGGCCAGGAATTAGCTCTTGAACCAATGTACCTGTAACTAAAGTCTAATTGAAACAAGAAATGACATAGGTGTTTAGCGTTGAAAACCTATGAATAGGTTAAAAACCACGACCTCGGGTTGATGATTTTTGTAATAGTGACGTTTATGCTTAAGGCTGATATCTTATTAGAAGTAATCTCTAGACTTAGAAATGCTTGATCTTATGAATAAGAAGTTTGAAGTTTTGAAGAATCTAGAAAATATAGTTTTTCTCATGATTTCTCCTGTAATCTTCGCGTCCTTGTCTCTTATAGAATTTTTTCTTTATGCAGGCCTTCTCCGTAGATCATCATCGTGCTGAAGCAATTCTTCGAACAATGTGGTTAGTGCCAGTCGACTGAGTAACTGTGGAGTTTGAGAGAATAGGTGGCTTTGGCTTGTTCAAGTTTTTAGTTTGACCTCGACCCACGTTTCTTGTCAGTTCATGGAGTATGAGGCAATGTTGGCTGGTAAAGTCTGTGGAGAATGCGTGAGTCTATCATGGAGCTAGTTCGAACTGGAGACAGATCGATTTAGGTAAGATCGATGGATATGCATGCCCCTACCAACTTAGTATCAGTGAATGATCGGGTGGTAGATGGAAGCTGGTAGGAAAGATATATTTGAACTCGCTCAATTGTACAAAATGTACTGGACAGGGTTGGAACCCTAAGACATCTGAAGCTCATCGGACTAATGACAGCACGCAGTATCGACCCTCTCCTGAAAAGCGGATACGGATTGGACGCAATTCATCACTAAATGTCCCGAATCGCTACAGCCATAATCTTGCCTATGTGATCATATCCAAATGCCCATCTCGATAGATAACAGCACATTAAGTTGTTGATAGCAGGGGCAGCAGTGCTAGTTCGCCTTCATGGTGTGTCGTTGTTGCTTGACCATGAACATATGACGGTGGGGATGATTATGGCGAAGAGAATAGCGTTTAATTGTAAAGTAGGGAGAAAAATCTAGTGACTTGTGGTGACAGCAGGTGGTAGGTAAACTTAATGGTGAGGTGAAAGAATCAGTAGACACACCCCTGACTCTATCTCTATAAGATCTGCCTCCTAACTTCTCTACGTAACCACAAGATTAAACATAAGCTATAGTTAAGGAAACCCACCCTATCTCATCACAACAGCAGCCCCACGATGAACCCTAATCTCCTTAAGACTCACCTTCTCTCTAATACTACAATCAAAGCTCTAAAATAATGTTTGTGCTATCCAATGTAATGATACATATTATATTCTCATATAAGCCTACCTCCTACGGGTAAAATGGTACTCTAATACTTCTGATGACTGTAAGTTTAAATACCAAACTAAGATTGTAACATAAATGATGAAACCAATAACATGATGTCAGAAAAAGAATATAGATGCATAATTATTTATTTAAAATAAGGAAAAAAGTCGGTCATTACAATTTACTCCAGTTATGACTTTCTTACACTTCTAAATAACAAATCCTACCGTAAATAGGCCCAACAAATTAGTTTAGAACTCCTTGTTTTGAGAATTTACACCAATCATATGGCAATTCATCAAAACTTCTTGTTTGATTAAGTATTGGTTGGCAAATGATTGATTTGAGCAGATTATTAGTGGTTAAGTTTGTATGTGAATGATTTGTGATTAGAGGCTAATCATTTTGGAATAATTTTTTATTGGGATTGGGCCTTTTGGGAAAATTAGCGGGATCATCGTTGCTCAAGCAACCC
>JACGCM010001897.1:0-527983 GCA_014058105.1 Kingdonia uniflora | reverse complement strand
TTCCCGAGCAGGACGGCGTCTGGGGTGTCTGGATGAGCGAGGGTTGAGTTAGAAGAGTCTTCTGAGGGGTGAATCCCGAGGTAAATTCAGAGCCGGTTTGAGGAATAATACGGGGAAAACCTTCGGCACCGGTATGAACGGGGGTATCTCAAGGTTTGGTGAAGGCTCAAGGCGTGCACGAGCAAGAGACACCGATTGGTCTGGTACCTGGGATGAGCGAGCAGTTCCAAGGTTGTAATCTCTGTAGCTCTCGGAAGGTATGCGCAGTTCGTCGATTGCTCTGTTTCTGTCTATTTCATCATCCAAGTGCGATTTCGCTCAGTTTCTAATGCCAAGCGGTAGTTTTCACACTCCTGGTTAGTTGGTTCTGGTAGCGCTCCTTTGCCTGAGTACTTATTAGGATAATACGGCTATTTGGTAGCTATCTGTCAATGGAGTTGCCTGTCTGGGCTAAGTTGGAACGCGTGTGGATGCCATTGAAGGTAATCAGTTGAAATGAAAACAAAAAGAGGGGAGAAAAAAGGAAAAGAGATTGGTGGTGTGGGAAGCACAGACAGCGCCAATTGTAGGGAACTAACTTTGTTTGGAGGTGAAGTGGGTTCTCACAATGTAAAATCAATCTTCAATCAAAGGATACAAGCGATTGGCCTAAAGTAAGATCTAACTATAGACAATACTTGCGTAGAGGCCTGAATGTGACTCTCTACGACCTCTAATGAGGATTTTTAAGATAGATTATATTACTGAAGAGTAAATAATAGGGTTCGAGTACAAAGTGTTTGGGTGGTCGAAGGTAAAATGCAAGGGGTTGGAGATGATTTTCGTAACCTCTTCTTGGTTTTCCCTCTCCCTATTTATAGAGATACAGGAAGCTGAGTCATCAAGTGTGGGTCAGGATTACATGATTACTGTCAGGAAATCCTGGCGAGTTATGGGCGTCGGTTATGTCGGTACTGTCACTGCAACATTATTGGTAATGTCTTTGAACGGCGTGGTGGTTAGACCTGTTTACTGTAGCTGCACGGACCAATCAATGCGTCATCTTATCTGATGAGGTGGTTGTCTATCTTATCTTGCTTCGATCGTGTGTTAATAAGGTCGAAGGATTTTTGTTGTAATATGTTAATCTGTTGTCAAAGCTTTGTCTGATGTCAAGCTTAATCTTCGGGGGATCTCTGGGGAGTCTATTTTAGAGATTGAGTGGGCTTCGATATATTTGAGTAGGCTGTGAAGTAGGCTTCGACTGACTATCGAAGCTACGAGTAGGCTACTACAAGTAGCAGAAGGCACTCTGAACACGAAGTTCATCCCTTCAACAGACCAACTGGCAGACATTTTCACTAAGGCTTTAAATAAATATTCCTTCGAAGAACTACGTACCAAGCGGGTGTTCAATTTATTGACCTCTTTCGCTTGCCGGGGGGTAATGATAAAGACAAACATTACACTGATGGGGCAATCTTATGATGATCCATCTCTTAATGAGAAGTCAATAATTTAGTATATGAAAGGATACAACCTCTTGTGTATCTAAAGAGATTTGTAACCTTCACATTTTATTTTACTTGTAACTTAGAGATTATAATAAGATAGCTTGTAGCAGATCCAAGCATTGGACTGCTTGTTTCCTTGCATACCATTCTCTTTCTTCTACAGATATATGTCATTGGCTTAAGATTAGTGTTACATTACACAATGGTGTTTTTCAAATAGACAAGTTTGCCATTGTTTCAAAGATAAAGAGGGGCTGAGATTTATGGGAAAGAACGAGATCGACGGACGATATTTGTTGAACTCTATGGCTTAGGGGTAGTTTCGACATAATACTAAAAGGGTATTAAGTCTTACTCTTCATCACTTTATCTCTCCATCTCTCCCGACTCTAAACTCTTCATCACTTTATCTCTCCCATCTCTCCCAACTCAAATCTCTCATCATTTTATCTCTCCCGACTCTAAAATTCATCTCTCTAAAATTCATCTCTCCCAGTAGTGCCTCCCAAGAACTTCTCTCTCTCTCTCACTCTCTGCTTCAAGCAACGGCTTCGAAAGGGTATGGAGTAGGATGTTGGTGAGGGATGATAATGTTTTGGTACTTAGGGCTTTAATTTCGAGTTGATCATATTCGATTTCACGGGATTTATGGTGCAAATCAAGGGTTTCATTTGGTAATATCGGTTTTGAATGTTTTGGGTTACTTAATAGGTTTTTTTTTACTCCATTGCTATATAACATCAATTGTTTTTGTGTGTTCATGTTGACTGCCATGGCTTGATTTCGAGTTGATTAAGCAAATGGGGATCTTCCTAGGTTTTTATCACTGCTTATGGTTTTGAATTGGGGATCTTCGTGGGTTGAGTATGATTCTGCGATTCACGGTTCGACAGATTTCAGTGATACGATTCAGGCTTTCTACTCCAAAACAACCTGCCTTTTCATTAGAAAGAAATGTGAACTTGAAGATTACTCAATAGACGATTTGAGCATCTCCATCGTTGAATGTCGATAACAGTCTGGACTTTTAGAGATTGGCTTAGGATATACAAGGTACTTTTTAATAACACCTGGATAACCTCTTAACAGGGTGATGTATTGTGCCAAGTAATAAATTTGTTCGATTACGATACATAAATCTTTATTTATGATGATTATTTTGCTCATATGATCAAATTCTTTTAAACCCCATGTTGATAGTACATCTCAGCCAATAAGAATCCTTTCAGACTATATATCTTGATTTTGGCTCCAAATAGCGCACACGGGGAATGTTATTGTACTTGATATGAAAAGGCGATTTCTCCTTCTCAAGGTCTATAGGAAGTACTTGAAGAAGTATTGCCCTATCCGGAAACATAGTTATTGGTCTAAATGTCTACTGGTACATAGCAGACAATAGTTCATTGCCTTAGGTTTGGACATCATAAACATGATTTGAGATTTTAGTGATAGGAGAATGGTTACATATGCTTTCTCCACTTCATAGCATGTATTATCAAGACTCCACCCAACTGAAAATGAATGTCCTTATGGAAAAAAATTGTATATCGAATTCGAGCAATTCAAACCATGGCATGGCGATACATACAATTATAAACAGCTCAAGCAAGAAAATACAGATAACATGTATGATCAAGATCAAGAGAGAGCTGGACAGAAGAAGAACCAGATAAATTCCCCAATCTGTAAGTATATTTCAATCTCTAATTTCAACTTAGAGTTTATTATGTTTACTGAATGGAAATTGAGTTTTGGAGATTTAAGTGAAAGGAATGCCAAACATGGGTTATATAACCAATCAAGTTTGTTGTTTCTACTTTTCTTCCTTTTCATGTTGTTGTTGTAGAAATATAAGGTTGAGTCCTTCACTCATTCTATCTGATTGTTGCTTTAATCTTAAATACAGACGATGGGTTTCATTTGACCTACCTTGGCTACGACTTTCTCGCTATTAAGACATTAATTTTGCTTTTCTTTCACTAACTCTTAAATCCTTAAGGTTGAAAGTCTGAATTCATCTCGCCTTTAAAGGTTATGTTTAACAATTTCTTATTTCTTTCCTTTAGTTTGAAAGTAGTTGCTTCTTATGACTGCTTTTTTTCTCCTTCATTAATTGCTTAATGGTCTGAAATTGGAGTTTAGTTTCTGCATATGTGATTGAGGAAGCATGACAACTATTTGAAGTAGCTTCTGCAGACTTACAAAATCAATAAATCCTTTGATTTTGTACAAAATTGGTTGGTTTGAAAAACCCGATCTGGATCTTAAGGTCTAAGGGTTGAACTTATGTTTGTTTGATATTGATAGTAAGGGTTTATCTTTTACTCCTAATTTAGCTTAACTTGGGTCATTTTGGGTGGCTGTGTCGCTTAATTACTCATTATTGTAGCCTGAATTTTCCTTACTTTGGGTAGTTTGAGTGTTTAAATTTGCTTAAGAAATCTTGGTTTCTACTTGAATCTTCTTTGGCTGTATTTTGGGTAAGATTTTAATTATTCTATACGTTATATTTCTTCTTTGAAAGAGCCTCGACTAACAATATTGACATTTTAGAGAAACAGATTCCCTGTGAATCATTTCTTTCTTTGTTAGGCGAATATATTTGTTAAGCTACTTCATCCTATAAAGTGATTGAAAAAGTAGGAGGAAGACAAAGATTAATCAACATAAGCGCAAAATCAATTTGAATACACATATGTGGCTATAACAGGATATTAGTACGCAATGCTACAACAGAACATAATATCTTCTAGGATATGAGCACATCATAACATAAATAAGAATAGTTGCATATCTTTATTTTCCTGAATGTTTAGCAGACATAGTTTCAGATGCTCTTTCGCCATTGAGGATTATTTGACAACTTTTCCAATCTTTTAGTAACATTTTCTCTTCAATTTTTTGCAAGGTTGGAACAAAAAGTTAGTACACTTCCTGGTCTATTTTAATTAACTTGAAGTTTTCATACGAGAAGCATCCCCCTTGCATTTAGTTAGTAAATTTCTAAATTTTATTCGTCCTAGTCTACAATTTTGACCATGACTACATTAGTTGCCACAAATTCAATCATCATGATGAAATAATTTATTGTTATTGTTTCCACTAAGTTAAGTTATAAACTCAAACTTTTTATCTCGGTATAAGCAAACATCATTCAGCCAGATGATATCCTGCTCTAAAAATTATGATCCAGGAAGACAATGTGAGGTAATGCAAAATATATCTTAGAGGGACCACCATTGGAGTAATTTTTTCTTCTCCTTCTTATGCTTCCAAGGATCTGATCTACTACATCTATGCTTGCATGATTCTACTACTGCTTAAGATTAAAAATAATGAAATTGCAAGTGAGAAAATAACGACGAAGGTAATTGTGCCTGATTAGTAGAAATGGGAGGTGGAGTTTCAAATAAAAACTAAGGCAAGCTCCTCTCCAAAAGAAACAGGTTTGTTCAACCCCAATCTTCAATCTTTACATTTGGACATTTGGATTTTTCGTCATTATTATTTACGATATAGATTTTATTTTATTTTTTCATGTTTAGTTATATTATTTATGTAATTTAATTGTTTTGATTTCTGCAGATTTTATGGAGAACTCTAAAAAAGCGTGACAAGATTTTGAAGATAAAACTCAGTCGAATGCTATAAAAGATGGAGTATTTCATGGGAAAAAACTCTCAATTGTATCATTATCTATATGTAATTGGTTTTTTAGTTATAGATTTTTCCAGTTTAAGCATTTCCAAGTTCAATCTCAAATCGTGGGGAAAAAACATTTCAGGGCGCTTTTCTATCACTCGAAATTATCTCTGGCGAACTCATGATTGTTGGTAATGTTTTGAGTTATCTTTGTGATTCAACTGTTGTCGAGAAAATTTTCAAAATTAATCTCATGATTTTTTAAGTATAATCTGTGATTGAGTAACCCTGAAAGGAAAAAAATAAAATAATTCCAACGCGATTTTACTGCATTTAGGGTTTTGGGTTTGAATATGGGAAAATGTTCTTGGTTATTCTGGCATTTTTTTTGTGTCACGACTCTCTACCATAATTGAAGCGCCAAAGTTTGGTACTTGAGTTTTTAACGCCAAAGGCGCGTTAATGGACAATTATGTAGCGCCGAAGGCACGTTGCTGGGATCATCGTGGCGAGCCATGGGTAGTACTAGCATTCTTTAATCTTGGATTAAAATATCAATGTATCATTATGGTTATCTTTTTGTTTCTTCTATTTGTGACAAACATTTTGGTCGTTGTTATTTCATATTGTGAAAACAATTTAGTTTATTTTCTTGATTATAGGTGCATCCTAATAACATCCCAATAGAAACTATGATGATTTAAGAGTTATAGGTGGGGATGACCATGCAACCGTATAGTACACAAAGCAACTTGGGATGATGATATGGCTAAATATGCGGAAGAATTGGTGTGCGATTATGCTTGTAAATCTTTTAATGGAGTTTAAATTGTTGATTGAAGAATATTTTTACTAAGCTTTTATTGTGGCAATATTTTGGAATCCACAACTTCGGTATGGGGTTTGAATAGTGGTGTTGTACATTTGTAATACATTGTTAGTAATTAATTCTAATTTGACACCAATTTTATTTAATTTTCCATCATTTTTCATGCCCAATCACAGTGGCGGATCTACATAGGGCTGAGAGTGGGCAATGGCCCACTCTGAAATTTTAAAACATTTGATTTCTATAGGTAAAAAAAAAATCCACTTGTCCTTTGTAAAATGTTCTTTTTGCCCTCCCTGACTTTTGTAAAATGTTCCTCTTGCCCTCCCTGACTTTTTAATTTACTACACATACTACTTATTTGCCACCCATATTATAATATTTTTAGGGCTTTTTGGTAATACATAGTCACCATAAAATGCACCCATATCAATCCTTTCTTTTTGGTAAAATCCTTCAATGTTTCCTCCCTCTCTATCTTTATGGTTAAAAATAAAAAATACCCTTTATTACTTTGATTTTTTTTTCCAGGGGCTACCGCCCCCAAACCCCATAGTACAGATTCCTGGATCCACCACTGCCCTACTAAACAATGAAAATTAGTTCTTAGAAAATGGGCTTTCCATGAAAAATTGTTTTTCCTTTTCCGTCGTTTTCCACAAACCAAACACACCCCATAATTAGGGAAGTGGTTATCATGTGAGCCCTTTCAACCCAATAGAAGGTTCAGAATACCAACGCCCTTATAAAAAAGCTGTAAGTAATTCCTTTTCAGCGAGCATTTGTACTTAATTTTTTATATTCTAAATGAATTTATTGATGTGGCGCATCCCTCATAGGGTCATCTACCCACCATACCACTTTTGTTTATTTAATGCTTTTAATGTTTTGTATTTTAGTCTTTAGCTTAAAGCCTGTTGGAGAGGCCCGACCTAGATTATTAGCATTTCCCAGTTTAAGTAGAATTATATTTTAATTAAAATTATGTTCTATAAAGGGGAGATCTAGGTTATTTGTTTCTTAGTTAGTTAAGACAGTTAATTCAGTTAAAGTATTATTGTTCATAACAAGGTTCTAATTAATAAAATTAGGGTTCCTCACGAACCTAATTCCTTTGTTAAAACTGGTGTTTTTCTTGATTATTGGCTTCCGCGTATCAGTCTACATCAGTTATACAGTAGCAGACCCGTAGCCATATGCCGTACTATATACTTCTTTTTTCTTTGGAGCGTGACATTTCACTAAATATCGTCATAATCACATTTTTAGGAGAATTGTATACCATTTTAGCACATATATCACATCACCAACATATTGCAATGAACATCATGAATTTGAATTGCAACAATTTTGTTTCAGACATTCTTACCTACAATTGTTTCTAATTATAACGGAAAGCAAACATAATAGGCTACCTGTTTTCTATCATTTATTAGGTGTTTGCAGTTGCTGGTGTCTTAGAGTCACGTAAAATTACTACAAGCATCCGTCAACACATGGCCTAGATGCAAGTGCAGCATGTGAACAACTGAGACATTCTTTCCTCGATCCCTCAGACAGTGCAGGATCTCAACCAGCAGTTGCCCTTGTTAGATAATGCTACACATCGCCCAGATTTCCCCCTATATAAATAGCATGGTTCCTTCTTGCCAATGCAATTCAGGAGAACGGAAGAAATAAAACAGCGCTCAGGCCAGGGATACAGAAACTTCAATGGTTACCTACTGTGATGGCAGTATCATTTTTTTAAGTAGAAGATAAACGAAGTTCGTTTTTCTTGCGGCATAATATTACAGGATTTGCAAACAATATGTTCAAACGGCTTTGGAGAAACCTTATTTATCAGTTTTTCTGTACTGTTAATTTGTAATTAAACAAAGCAAAGAGTAAATTCGTGAACTATGGCCTTGGAGAATCCAAATGCAGCTCTAGCGTTTTTAAATACTTTTAAATGTTGTTCTTAGTTGAATTTGCACTTGTGGAACCAGAAACCTCCAGAGAAGACTTTTTAGTAGTTGATGAATTCAGCAAAGGAAGAAAAATCTGAATCAGTCCTGTTGAAACAAAGACATTAGGCCATGCCACAACGTCAATCTTAGATAACAGCAGTGCAACGCAACAGAGTGCTCAAGGTCTAAGACATTAGGCCATGCCACAACTTAAAATTTACTACATATAGTTATAGCTGCATCTAAACCAAATTTTGGCATACTGCAGGTCTAAGACACAAACCACCTGTTACAAGGGACCTTACCATGTCTTTCACAAAAGCAAAATTTTCAACCAAAAAGAAGATTGGATACACAACAATTTTGGCAACTTTGATGATTGACAAGAAGGCTCACAGCAATTTATCGTATTAAAAGAAAATTCTACAAACAAAATCCAACCAAAATCTAGCTGAGTACAAGAAAACCACACCTAATAAGATCGAAGTGAGTACAACTACCTGATCCAGTATCTGTAAGAAACTCTGGAACAACCATTTTTTATAATACTAGAGTACTCTTCAAAGGTGTAATCAATTACTAGTTAAACAGTTATAGGCGTACATAAACCTAAATTGAATAACTGCATTCCAATCTGGAAAGCTGTAACTTTACCAGAAACAAACCGCCGCAGTAGAAAAGATGGATCATAGCAAAACACCTAAACACAGAAAACATTTAATACTAATGAAGTCATGCAAGACAACACCATGAATTATAGACAATGTAATATGAGATAAACAAACTTGAATCAAGCCTGGTACCAAAAACACACAAGTTTTGGGTTTTCAGAATAGTACAGTAATGTCACAGAGTACAGCGATCCTAGTTATCCCTTAATCTGCAGGTGCTATCTTTTAGTGTCAATTAGCGGCTACGCCTTGGTGACACGACTGCTGACCGATGACGACCTAGAAGTCCACCGGACCACCAATTTGGCCTAGGCTCATCATCAACATAGGTGGGTTTGCTGCAACCTCACATTTGAACAGTGAGAACATAGAATAAAAATGCGGAAGTGAAAGCACATGATATTCAATATTAAAACTGCAAGTGCACAATATAGTAGTTTCAACTCACTTGGCATAACAACAATAACCTGTATTCCCAATACATATACTAATTGAAATAAGCACAACTCTCCTCCAATGAAAATAATCTATTCTCAAGGCCAAACGATAATCTGGCATGAAACGATAGCTTTTGGTAAATAACTTATCAAACCAGAAAAGGGAGTAAAATTGGCCAATGTTGCTACAGAGTATCTATTGGCATTTGGGCTGCAAGAAATTACTGGAAAGTCAAAGGTAAACGTCAAAACTATTGATGGAGATTCAAGTGCACATGATACAATTTTGCCATCTTTTCTCTCTATGCCCAATAGATATCATACATAGCCAAAACATTATTAATACGAGGATTACATACAAGTCAAATGCCATATCTCGTCTTTCAGTTGCAAGCTAGTCTGTCAGAGGATCATAGACTTATTCTGCAGAAGTTGTGCTACCTCTTTCTTGACCTGCATATATGTACATTTACATAAAGTACATTCAGAGATGATCAGCAGTAAAATCCACAATTAAAGTCATGCATTGAAACATCACATCTTTCATAATTTGAATGAATTTAACATAAGATATTTGAACTAACTAATATCGTGTATGTGTCTTGGAAGTACATCAGTGTGCATCGATTAAAATGTGTATTATTACATGGTCACTTGGTTGTTATGACTTTATACCCCGGAGGAAGCTATGAAAAGCTGGCTCATGTCATTTTGTTTCAGAATAAAAAAGTGAAGTTGTGAACATGATTTCACTTATTGAACTTGACTATGGAGAAGCTCAGATATATGCGTGCAGTAGGCTGATACATGCACAATGCAATAACCGGCTCTCCCAGACTACTCAACTTTCAAGGCATCTTAAGGTGATGTACAGCTTGCCAACAAGTGAAAGAACAAAAGGATACCATTTCTGGAGAACTTTAGCATCCTTCATATATTAGATGCGCCATTATAAAAGTGCTGTATAATTGCATATACATTCAATCGAAAATATATATGAATGGGTTTACTCATGGTATCATTATCGGTGATATCATGCTTTTCGTCCATTCGATCTCTGATGTGCTAGATAATCAAACTTCTCTGGATTCTGTGTAGCACTTGGAGCCTATATGGGAATTATGTGGGGTTTATTTTTATTTTTTATTTTTCGCAAAGATGTCATGCAGTAAAATAAGCGCAGTATCGGAAAGTTTTACATTTGCAGAAAAGAAGCACATTATATTTTAGGAAAAGAAGCACATTATATGTTAAGTTTATAGTAACTTGATGATATAATTCACTATCAGCTACATGCCTACATCAACCATAATATAATGCGCTGGCATTGAACTGATTCAAGTATAAGCGGGTGCTTATAAGTATTACATTTCTTTTAAATGTTTGTAAGTATACTTCTAATAGACAGAGAAAAAAAATGTCCGGATGAACTTACGCAACCGTGCGCAGCATGGGTTTATAACCTTGTTCTATTATTAGAAGTGTTCAAGACTCTGCAACTATATCTAAGGGGACAAAAACAATGTCGATGAACTAAGAGTTCTCTAATGTTTAGATCATTATAAACCTAAGAAACCCCAGATATTAAATCTTTCTCTTGGTCCCTTCCCCGTCCTGGAGTGATCAAGATAAACAGTGACGGAGCCAGCAAAGGGAATTGAGGTATTGGTGATTTTAGCCTTATCTTCAGAAGCAATACTGGTGATTAAGGATGTATATCTTCAGAATTTGGGCATTACTTCATCTTATATTGTAGAATGCTACGGTATCATGCTAAGGTATTCATCTCAGTAGAAGAAACTCCTTGCTATTGTGCATTGCCTACGAGTATGGCGACACTATCAGTTAGGAATAAAGGTTCTGGTGAAGACCGATAACCGTGCGGCAAGCCATTTCCTTACACAGAAGAAGTTGACCTCGATGCAGGCCCGTTGGCAAGAGTTTCTAGCCGAGTTTGATTTAGATCTCGAGCACAAGCCAGGGAGGATGAACAATGTGCAGGATGCATTAAGCCGTAAGCCTGAACTTGCGGCCACCTCTACAGCTGCCGAACAGTCTCACTCTTATGTTACCAGCGCCCTCCATGATAGGATCCGCGAAGGGTTAGCGGTGGATCCTCAGACCCAGGCCATGATTAACTTGGTGAAACCAGGCCATGATTAACTTGGTGAAACAGGGGAAGACAAGACGGTTCTGGGTGGAAGATGGTCTTTTATACACGAAGGGACAACGACTTTATGTTCCTCGGTTCACAGGACTAAGGCGGGAGCTAATCAAGGAGTGCCATGATACTCTTTGGGCAGGCCATCCGGGCTGGCGGAGAACACTATCCTTGCTACACAGGGGGTACTATTGGCCAAACGATCAGAATGAAGTGATGGATTATACGCGGACCTGTCACATTTGCCAGCAAGACAAAGTTGATCGGGATTTGCCACTTGGATTGCTGGAACCACTTCCCGTGCCGACTCGACCTTAGGAAAGCGTCTCTATGGACTTTATCTCTGGGTTACCCAAGACAAAAGGGTATGGTTCCATACTCGTGATCATCGACCGGTTCTCTAAGTATGCAACATTCATTCCGACTCCAATTGTTTGTACGGCAGAGAAAACCGCGCGTCTCTTTGTGAAGCATGTTGTAAAGTATTGGGGCGTGCCAAAAGACATTGTCTGCGATAGAGATCCGAGATTTACTGGGAAGTTTTGGAGGGAAGTATTTAGATTACTGGGATCTACTCTCAACTTCTCAACCAGTAACTATCCACAGTCAGATGGTCAGACAGAACGCTTCAATGCAATGTTAGAAGAGTACCTCCGGCACTTTGTCAGGGTGAACAAGAAGGACTGGGCCGAACTTTTGGATGTAGTACAGTTTTGCTTTAATCTGCAGAAGAGTTCCTCCACCAACAAGAGTCCTTCCGAGATACTGTTAGGACAGCAGCCCCTCACGCCGCCTCACGCCGCACACAGTGGCCTCCGATTACAAAGGAAGTGTTCCGAGAGCCTACCAATTTGCAAAAGAATGGCAGAGAAATACAGATATTGCCCGGGCCTCTCTAGAGAAAGCGTCAGCAAGAATGAAGAAGTGGGCCGACCAGAAGAGACGACCAGATTCTTTTCAAGTTGGGGACCTTGTTCTGATCAAGAGATCCCATCTCAAGCAGCGAGGTGGCAGAATACACCAAGGGCTAGTATCTAAGTACATTGGTCCGATGCCAATCATTGGTAAAGTTGGGAAGGTTTCCTACAAGCTTCAATTACCTTCCCACCTTCGCTTCATCCATCCAGTATTTCATTCCAGTACTTCAAAGCCTTACCACCAGGATAAGGAAGATCCAAGCAGAACTACCGTCAAGCCTCATGTTCCGCTCAAGCCAGTAAGTTCTGGCGAAGTTCCAGAGAGTGTTCTTGATCACAGAGTCACCCACATTGATCCGGACACCAAAGAGGAAGTTTATGAGTACCTTGTGAAGTGGAAGGATCTGCCAGATACTGAAGCCAGCTGGGAGCACCAAGATTCTCATCCCCTTCTGGTCCGACAAAGGAAGACTGAATCCAAGCAAGAGAGGAAAGAGAACAGACAGATGTGGAAGCAGAAGAAAAAGTCGACGAGGGCGTCTCCAAGCTGAGTGGGAGAGAGTGTGACGCCCAGGCTTTGTATATAGGTTCCTTAGGTTGTAAAAGAGCATTGTACAAATTTTCATTTATTTTTGTAAAGGTTAGCTTAGGAAAATGGAGAAGTACACTTCGTCTCCACTTTTGATGTTTCCTTTTAGAACTTGGCTGTTTTCCAATTTCCTATATATGTAGAGGACTAGTATCCGATACACCCAAGAAGGAATTTAAGCTTGTAATAGTGCTTTGTAATAGTTGTTGATATTTGAATGAAATGATGCCTTCAAAGACCCTTTGTTCAGTGTTTGTGATGCGTTGAGATTATGTGATGCTTTGCAATGTTGTGTTGCTAAATAATTGATATAGAAGAGTAATTAGGCTTACTTGGGACAGGTGTCTCGAGTGCCGCACGTGCCAAGCTTGATTTTAAGTTGGTCCGTGTCAGTAAGTATACTTCTAATAGACAGAGAAAAAAAATGTCCGGATGAACTTACGCAACCGTGCGCAGCATGGGTTTATAACCTTGTTCTATTATTAGAAGTGTTCAAGACTCTGCAACTATATCTAAGGGGACAAAAACAATGTCGATGAACTAAGAGTTCTCTAATGTTTAGATCATTATAAACCTAAGAAACCCCAGATATTAAATCTTTCTCTTGGTCCCTTCCCCGTCCTGGAGTGATCAAGATAAACAGTGACGGAGCCAGCAAAGGGAATTGAGGTATTGGTGATTTTAGCCTTATCTTCAGAAGCAATACTGGTGATTAAGGATGTATATCTTCAGAATTTAGGCATTACTTCATCTTATATTGTAGAATGCTACGGTATCATGTAAGCTGCAGAAAAAGCTTTGAATGAAGGATGGTTGAACATCATCATTGTTTCAGATTCTGCCACTGCTAAGATGATCATTCAAGTCATTCATAGATGGAGAGAAGCCAAATTTTGGATTAGACAGAACTGAGCACTTCCTGGGAATAATTCTCTTCTCTAGACTAAAAGGTCATAAGTTTAGGGTATTTGGCCACCATCGGCCACCATCGAAGGACTCAATTTCAACATTTTCAGAAAGAAATACATAATATCGCTATCTTATATTCTGAAGTCTGCATAATAGCAGGCTGCGGTCTGAATGCTGAAAGAAACACTTCCTTGGACCATCCTAAACTCTTATAAACTTTCATTTTCCGTTCCCAATTCGATTCAGTTAATTGTGTCACCATTCGGACGGCTTCAATGAACCCTATTCTTTTAGGATCGAAACCCAATTTCTTAGCTTTCAAAGTGACTGCCTCCCAAGTCATTCATAGATGGAGAGAAGCCAAATTTTGGATAAGACAGAACTGAGCACTTCCTGGGAATAATTCTCTTCTCTAGACTAACCGTCGTAAGTTTGGGGTATTTGGCCACCATCGAAGGACTCAATTTCAACATTTTCAGAAAAAAAGACATAATATCGCTATCTTATTTTCTGAAGTTTGCATAATAGCAGGCTGCAGTCTGAATACTGAAAGAAACACTTCCTTGGACCATCCTAAACTCTTATAAACTTCCATTTTCCGTTCCCAATTCGATTCAGTTAATTGTGTCACCATTCGGACGGCTTCAATGAACCCTATACTTTTAGGATCGGAACCCAATTTCTTAGCTTTCAAAGTGACTGCCTCCAAGCGGTCAGAGTTTAGCTGCAGTGCAGACGGTTGACGACTCATCAACCTTGATTTATTGGGTTC
Organism: Kingdonia uniflora; assembly: GCA_014058105.1. Lineage (NCBI taxonomy): Eukaryota > Viridiplantae > Streptophyta > Magnoliopsida > Ranunculales > Circaeasteraceae > Kingdonia > Kingdonia uniflora. The sequence goes on along the minus strand of JACGCM010001897.1, from coordinate 513,611 downwards.
AGGTATACCATAGGTAGAAGGGGTTTCCTCTTGAGAAGGGTTACGAGTTTGTCGTCAGTGTGGACAAAGGTTTTGATGAAATTACAAGATGGGATGATTTGGTTCTCTAGGTCCCTTCTAGGCTGACTAGAGACCGTCTTTACAATTTCAGGAATTCACATACCCAAAGATTTGAAAAACTCGAACTTGGGTTTGAGGGTCTCGTCTGAGTTGGTGACATGTAGAGAATGGCGCTTGGTGACTATGTTTGTGATTTGGGTATTAGTAAATCCCTGTGTTCGGAGGAGCTCAACAACACAATGTGCTTCTTCTAAAGACTTAATTTTAATTTTCTTTGAAGCCTTCGTTGCGGAAATGAGAACCCTAATATGAGTTCATGAGATATGACGCTGTCACAGATTTTTCATTTGTGATTCTGACTTTGATTTGAAAGATTAGGTTTGAAGAAACAGAAAATGAGGTTTTGTTGTTGTTCAAGCTCTACTTCTACTAATACTACTAGTGCTACTACTAATTAGAAGCTCTTTGCATACAAATCAAAACATTGTTTAATAAAAGAGATAAAAAATAATTACTGTGTCGATGTGTTTGATCTACTTCTCCTGTCTCAACATGAAAAACCCTAGAAAACAACATTGCAGCAGAACTATTATAGGTTCTTATGAGCTTGTGTGAGAGATTGCATTTTAAAAGTGGGATATGACTGTAGGGTCTGTCTACAGCTTCCCTCTTCTTGTAATTCATTTTACTACTACTAAATTACTTACTTTTTGAAGGGAAAAAAAGGGAACAAGCGGTTTTGATCAATTCCCACACGCCAAAAGAATAAGAAAAGGTTGATGTCTGAAAATATGACTCAAACATTGCTTTAGTGATCCATAAGTGTTCTTATAAATATGAATCAGGCAATATAAATGACCCGGACCGCATATATTACTATGTAAAAATGGGAGAAAAGTAATACTAACTACTACATACGTTATGGAGCCATGGTGCTCTTTGCGCTTCCTCTATCAGCATTTGGTTCTCTTGTATCAGCTCGATCTGCACTCGGTAATTCTTCAACTCTGCCTCGTGCAAATTCTTCCAGCTCTCTTCCAACTCCTTTGACTTAATCTCGTCACTCAAAGCTATGTTAAATCCACAGAGTTTCAACCATTCAAAGAAAGATTCGGGGGGCTTCAACGAATCCTGATTAAACTGAAGTTCATTACTCAAAATAGGATAAGATGAAGACGAGGACGGAGGAGGCACACTTTCACTATCATTCGAAATGGTGGTGTTATCGACGCCCCAGACATCCGTAGCCCAGAGATAAAATTCTTCAGTTCCGGATCTTGGTCGACCATTTTTTTTAAGATAGTTGTTATACTTGCTCTTCATTCTGCCGATTTTGGCCATCAATTGAGTGTGGGAGATATTGGGACAAATTGTAAGTTTAACGAATTCGTGAAGTGAATTAGAGGAAGGTTTTCTTGCCATGTGTTGTAAAATCAATACCTCTTCTTCATGAGTCCATATCCTCCCACTCCCAGGTTTCGGTGGTGCCATATTGATTGCTACAATAAAGAAAGAAAACCTAGATATCAACTCACAACTGAATCGAACAAAAACAAACCTGAAACAAAACAATATCAAAACCCAAACTAACTAACCTTTTTAGATGTAAGTAGAGTGGCTGATGGGTATCCCAGATTGCAGTTTGTTAGTGAGATGAGACTCTTCCTTGAAGAAGGCAATAGCGAGATTGGCGAGTTGGAGAACGTAATTGGGATTCCTGAGTGAGGCCGAGGGAGAGGCAACTGAAGTGTTCTTGTGTGTAATCGAACAACATCAAACCCTAATACTTTTGGGTTATTTATAGTAGGGGTACCTGGCACGCTTTTTTCGGCATGCCAAGTCATGGCATGCCAAACCCAAAAGGCATACCAAACCAACTTTAATTAATCTCTCACGACGTTTTTGCCACTTTGGACAAGTCTGTCCTTATCTCCAAAGATAAAGAGGGGCTGCGATGCGCTGTTGGTGCCTCGAGAAACGCACAAGGAAGGGCAGTTATGGAAGTTTAGATTTTAAAACTAAAATCTAAAAAAAAAAAAACCCGATTTCAAACTTCTCTTCTCATCCCTCGAGTCCAAACTTCTCTTCTCTTCTACTCCTCAAAAAAAAAAAAAAAAAACAACTACCAGCGTCATTGCTTCAATTTTGCCTTATGATTTTGATTTGCACACAATGATTTTGATTTGGAACGCCGTTTTCTTCAATTTCGGGTACGCCATTTTTTGGAAATATCATTGCTTCAATTTCGCCTTATGATTTTGATTTTGATTTACACACAATGATTTTGATTTGGAATGCCATTTTTTTAAAATATTGTTGCTTCAATTTCGCCTTACGATTTTGATTTTGATTTGCACACAATGATTTTGATTTGGAACATTTTTTTTGGGAAATATCGTTGCTTCAATTTCGCGTGAAATATTATTGCTTCAGTTCCGAATAATAGTTCTGATTTAGGTGGATTTGCATTTGTTCAAATTCGCCTAGCATTGTCCTACTACATTCAACCTCCCCTCTTGAAGATTCTTCATTAAGCTTTTATGTCTTCCTCTAACAGTAAACAGGTACTTCAAATAAGCATTCTCTCTCTATAAAGGGTGTTTTATTCTCCTTATCTATTTGTTCTCCTAATTTTGTTGAAGTACATTATCATAGTTGATTACATTTTTCAATGATGCATGAATTCCGATTGCAACCACGTATTCTGCAGATTATGTTGAAGATTCCTAACTAATTTTTAAGATATGTGTATAAAAAAACTATGAATAATATGCGTATTGTAATGCTACAGTTAACAAATATTGTTCTACTTTAGTCATCGCTTTAACTTGCTTTAACCTACATAAAGCTTTTCACATAATTTGGAATTGTTGCAGTTCATAGCGGGTTGGGGTCTATAGAGCGTCTCTTTCTCTGCATTAGCACTATGCATAACTATGATCTAGCTTACATGCTCTAGATAACACCTTATCTATTTGTACTTCATTACAATGTAACCATATTTTAAACTAATACCAACCACTTTATACGTTGGTGGGAACAATCTGGCCAAATCTATTCTTCCAGATTGATCTTTCTATTAACAATTTCGGTGGGGAAATCCCATTATTGAACAATTTGCCAAGTCTACAAGTTATAAGCCTAGGGAGTAATCTGCTGCATAGCAGCGGTGAGGTTGGAATGGATTTTCATACCTCTGCGGCAAATTCTACTAACCTTGAACTATTTTCTTTTGTAACAAATAAGCTACCGGTGAGCTTCGTTCTTCTATTGGGAACCTATCACGTCAGCTTCAGAAGTTTGAGTTCAATATCAAACTAACGTCATATTTATTATTCCTTAACAAAACCCAATGAGCAGTAAGGAAGAACTCTTAAAGTTCAGTACCAGGAGCGTACAAGAAAATAGTCCAATTACAAAGGAAGGAACTAGGAAGATTTGTGTAGTGGCAGAGCCCTTTCCTGCCCATGACTTCCGAAGAAGTGGATATCTCCAATTTATATTGAAACATATATTTTTGTTTAACATAATAGGCAATCATAACACAAAGTTTACCACGATTACTTAAACTACAGAGCACTTCATTTAGATAGCATTACGAGTAAGGCTAGAATTACAATTAAAAGCTACGATTCAAAAGGTGGAGGTAGGAGGTAGAAGGCCCATTTGATAGGTTTTTTTAATTGAAACAATCCCCTCAATCCCAGTTGAGATGAACATATTTTGATCAAGGAGATTACTGAAATTGAAAGAGAAAATTTAGCAATTATTCACTTTGAAAGAAATGGAATTCACTAGAGCAGTTACAGGTCTTACAGGTCTTGATTCTCTTGAACTATATCTAGGATTCTTACCCTTCCATATATCATAATAGGTCTTGAGAAGACTAAGTACTTGATCTCAGGTTTAGGAGATTCAGAACTAAGAATAATTCTTAAGTTTTTTTGAAAAGAAATCAAAGATTTCTCTACTTCCATATAGTATATAGAGCCTGGAAAGGCAATTCATCGCGATCTTTGATTAAGGAGAAGCAAAAGATACTAGAAGTAAAAGTGTAATCATAAATAAAAGACTAACCAAAAGTGGAAGGACAGATAACTTATAGCATGCTAGACACAGAGTACCACAACACTTTAGCAGAAGGAAGTGTTCTCTATTATCCTGAAGATGAGGAATCTTAGCATTTGAAACAAAAAAAATTCTGCCAGAGGCCTGTCATGGATGGTCAGCCAAATTATAAATGAATGCTTTAGATATAATATCTTTATCCCCATCTTCGTCTGTGGGACCTTGGGCATTTGTAATTATAAGAATCTTATGTTCTTATTGGAGGACACACTATCATCAGTTGTACATAGCATATTTTTCACTGATGAAAGGTGGAGGACAATTATAATGCTTTTAATGCCATATTTTTCACACAAATTGTATATAATATATTTTAATGGTGTAGATGGTATGAACTTCTTACTGAAGGGGGGAATTACATAAATATTTTTGCTCTTAAATTTATAGAAAATCGTGTCCACCTAAAAAATTGAATGAATTGGGTAGAAAATTATGTTTCGATTATCTATTATACATTAGGCAACGGTGTTTTTGGTATAGACATATTCGCCATTGTCTCAGGGATAAAGAGGGGTTGTGATTTATGGGGAGGAGGGAGATAGACGGCTTAGGTTGATTTTACCTCTAATACTTATAGGTAGTTTGGAAAAAATACAGAAAAGGGTACTTTAGTATCTCTCCCATCAAAAGCATATAGCCCAATTCTTCTTCTTTCTCCCATGACTCTTCTTCTTTTTCTTCTCTCCATCTCTCCGTCTCTCCATCAAATCTCTTATAACTCACTCGAATCCCTCACTGTCTTAATCCAGTGTTGCAGAAACTCTAATTTGGGGTCTCTCTCTATCTATCTCTTTCATTAATTGTAAGATGCAATTTTAGTGTTAGAATTGTTATTTGATTGATTGTTGTAGCGAGATAGAGCAGCTTAGTTGATGTCTATCAAAGACCCAGTTGTTGCTAAAAGCATGTTTGGCCGTTTAAAGGTATTAATCCTCCTATTTCTAGATTTTAGCTACACTTTTAATCAAACAAACAGAGGGCGTAACTTAAATTTTGAATTTGTTGAACTTTGATACCAATGTTGGCACTCCTTGATATTTATAGTATCTTATATGGATAAAATCGGAGGAAGAAAATCAAATGGTTATATTATGAGGGTCTACTCTTGAATTGGTAAAAGGACACATTTATAGTGAATTTATAACATATATCGCAGTAATGATCGTTCTTAAAGCTATTTGTATTGTCAAATTATCGTATATATCCTTTGATTATTTTAAAGTGTCTAGGCTCATATTATTGTCGATAGATATTGTTTCCAACAGGTATGCTTTTAGAGTTTTTATTGATATGCAATTGCTTACGTTTACTCACGGCTGTCTACAACAATACAGAGCTCTGCATTTTTTAAATTTTTTGTTGGTTTGGCAGGTTATTTTTATTCATCCAGCTCCTTCGCATCCTCACATTTATTGCAATGGTCATATATGTTTTGGTAAATTTGGGTTAATGGGTTTCTGTTATTTTTTCGTTTTGAGTTAATTTGAGCACTTGTTTATAGCCAAAATTTAGATTAGGAGTTTTATTTTAAGACAAAGAGGAAAAGAAAATAGCAGGCTCCTATAATTTGGTACATGGCCTCATCGATAGTGACTCCGGGTATTTTTCTGTTCATAATTTATTATGTTGTGATCGTTGTTTCTCCATATAGATTATTAATCTTAGTTTGTATATCAAACTAATGATTTAAGTTGGAGGTTGAGTGTTGCTGGGATATGTACAGACTGTTAGGTTAATTTGATAAACTGCTGCTCTATGTGTGTAGATCAGATTGTGTTTGCCCGTACAACTAAAATTTGCACCTCAACATGTTTCTACGTTAGTTTCATTGTGTGTGCTGAACTGTTTGGTTTTAGATTCACACTATTTGCGAATGTTATTGATCTGATTTATATGCGAATAATATTAAAATGTTCTTAGGGGATTAAATGTTTGTGTTTCTTTAATGTGTGCCAAGGATGTTATTTAAGCTCTAAGATTTCATTGTATTAAAATGATGCCTTGGTGGTTCTTTACATAAAAATATCAGTGTTCTCTTTTTGAAAAAAAAGGGTTTCATTCACTATTTTTATTTGAAGAATAGTTATATTGGAACTCCAGGGATATAAAACTGTACATTAGGAAGTTCCTATGTAAACATTGTATGAGCTTGGATTGTGTATTTCCGTGTTCCATCATGGTCATTTTTAAGAACAAATAATCATATAATAATTGGAGACATAATTTAGGTCTGTTCTGATGTAGCTTAAAATTCATACAGTAGTGAATTGCGTACCATTATGAGTTAATCCAATTCTACCTTCACCAAGTTCATATAATCCACAGTCATGTTATGTGCAATTGTTGATTTGAAGCTAAAATAACCCTGCTGGTACCCTTGGGATTTAGTTTCCTTAGGACTTTGCACCCTTCTATAGGTACACTTAATTCTGAGTTACCGATCTTAAAAATGGTTGGTCTTCCTAAAGAACAATAAATAAAAACCCTGAAACAAGACATTTATCGTGTTATTCCGTCAAATGTGCCAAATTGACTCAGTAATATCATCATCATCTTCATGATTTTACCAAAATATGAATATTTTATGTATCAAGTGTCGTAGTTCTAAACTTTTCCAAGTCCATTTGCAGTGATTATGATAGCAACTCTTTTCTGTGACTATGTGAAATGGCTCTGCTGCCATGAAGGTCAGCCAACAACTGATGATCAAACACAAACAATAACTATTTATGCACAGACTGTGGAGAGGTTTCTTGACGATATGGCAAAGGAGAAACCGATCCGGTTTTTACCTCAGCAATTTGATAGCTTTACTGAGAAATACTCTTGGAAACTGGGTTCTGGTGGTTTTGGAATTATGTACAAAGGAAAGTATCCGAATGGAGTAAAACTAGCCGTGAAGGTAATATAGGTCATTACCCTTCACATAAAACTACTAAAAAATTCAATGCCCAATTTAAATGCACTCCATGGAAATGTACTTTTCTTCTTCTTTCTTCGGTTGAGATCAAATGTGTTATCAACAAGTACTTAACAGCAGTGCAACAGAAGAAGTAAAAGAATAATTCATGGCAGAAGTGATAACTATTGGAAGAACATATCATAAGAATTTAGTCGAACTCTGTGGATTCTGCTTTGATGCCAACTTGAAAGCATTAGAATACGAGTTCATGAAGAATGGATCACTGGAAAGTAGACTGTTTGATAAAAACATAAGTATCGAGTGGGAGAAGTTGCAAGAAATTATGATAGCAGCAGCAAAGGGCCTTGAATATTTGCACCACAGCTGTGAAGACATGATAATCTACTATGATATAAAGCCAGGGAATATTCTTCTCGACTCAAATTTCTCATCCAAGGTTGTAGATTTCGGATTAGCTAAGCTTTGTGATAGAGAAAGAACTCATGTGACAATGTCGGGTGGTAGAGGGACACCCGGCTATGCTGCACCTGAACTATGGATTCCATTTCCTATAACCTACAAATGAGATGTTTACAGCTATGGCATGATGTTGTTTGAAATTGCATTAGGAAAGAAGAACCTGGACATCACTATGAGTGAAAGCCAATAATGGCTACCGAGAAGAGTTTGGGAGAAGTTAGAAAGGGAAGAATTATCTTACTTTATGGGGTTAAAGATGAGGACATAACAAAGGCAAGCTTATCATACACAGTTGCTTTGTGGTGTGTTCAGTATTTTCCCGAAGCAAGACCTTCAATAATCAGAGTGGTGCAGATGCTAAAGGGATCAGTGGAAGTCACAACTCCACCTAACCCATTTCAGCATTTGATCTCTTCCGGTATTGGCGCGTCTCAGATTTTGTTGATTCAGATCCAAAGTGTATGGATTTACCAGTGCAGGAGGTTACTCAAAATTCTTTTTTTTATCAATTCGGGTAATTTTGAAATTCTCTCCTCTCTCTGTTTCAATTCTTAATTTATTTTAGGGTTTGTTTGTATGTTACCTTTCAAGCAATTTGAGTTTTTTTTGTTCTTCTTTGGTTTTGTTTCCCCTTGCAGAGCCGAGCGTCTTAGATTTAGTTGATTTAGACCCAACGCGTATGGATTCACCAGTGCAGGAGGTTTACTCAAAATCCTTTTTTTTATCTTATTATTACCTTATTAACAATATCTCAGAAAAACTCTAAAAATTTCTCCCCAAAGTAATAAAAACTTAAACTGTAAATATGAAACGAATTAAATGCAAGTTTGTTTGTTATTGTTATAGGATATGTTTCCTGTCATCTATGAAGTTGTCAAGCTCATAGAAGAACCATCTATAACAATATTATAGAAGAACCATCTACAACCCCAGAAACACGGAGAGCTAATTTTGAGTACTTATTTTAGCAAAACTAACAAACACAAAAATGGGTATCAAGATATTATAGAAAATGAGGGATTCGAGTGGTTAGATTACAGGTTGTTACAATGGAGTTGCACTGAGAAAGTTGAAGCTTGAGAACAAAGAGTAGAGAGATTATATTAGAGAAACTTGAAGATGATTTTGGTTTGGCTTTCAGTCCAGCTCTTTCTTTAGAGAACAACTGACTACTTTTGAGGTATGGTTGAACCATAGATCTGAACATAAGAAACCACCAGAAAAATTGCCTATTGTTCTTCAGGTACTCTTCGGGAATGACTATCTCAATTTTGGCTCACTTGCGTACGAAGAAAATAGGACCTCTAACTACTTCTTCTAATATATATACTACGGGATTTCAACATTTATGCTTGGAAGAGTGATGCTTCGGTGGTGCTGATTATCCTGAATAGATAGGAGATTACGGTAATCATCTTCCTTTTGATCTTCCTTACGGTAATATAGTTGTTGTTGTTGTTGGAGTATAGTTGTTGTTGTATATGTATATCTGCGATTTGATGTTTAGGTGTTGTAGGAATTATTCACCAACATGGCTACTGAAATCTGCCTTTCCTAGATTCATGAATTGGTTGAACAACCTAATGCAGAATTCCAGGTGTATGTTTTTCCATGATTTTTTTTACTATATAAATTTCGTGATTAATATGTTGGTTGAATATGGGAACATTGTGGTTAATGTTGCCTTATTAAATATGTGAGTTTATATTAGAGAAGCTTAAAGATGATTTTGGTTTGGTTTTCAGTCCAGCCTTTTTTTTACAGAACAACTGGCTACTTTTGAGGTATGGCTGAACCATGGATTTGAACATAAAAAACCACCAGAACAGTTGCCTATTGTTTTTCACGTACTAACATTTTCTAAAAACCTTCAATTCAAAGGTATCTATTATTGTGTATACACAGAATATTTAAAAACCTACACTGTTTATGAAAACATTTAGCAGTCATTTGAATATGAAAACATTTAGTGGTCACTTGCATATGAAATTAAACTATCAACTCGACGTAGTTCTAGATCGTTCTATTATTAAAAAAAAATGTGTAAATGAAGTTAATGAAAGCCAATGGTAGGATTGAATTGATACCAAATTTTTAATTTGTCTTTTCTCAGGTTTTAGTTAGTCAATGCCATCGATATCGGGCACTAGTACTTCTTGGGAGATTTCTTGATATGGGACTTTGGGCACCTTTCTCTCAACATCTTCCATCTCAGAAGCGCCATTCTCTCCCTAAATGTACCTCTCTATGCTTGGCCTGTTGTTATCGATGATTTTGCTAATTACATGTGTAGGTTTGTTCTTTTTCTCTGTAATAAGTTTTGAATTGGTGATGCTTTCTCCATTGATTTTAATTAAAAATGATTTTTGCTTAAATCTCTTTTTATCATGACACCAAGATATCTGATCGCTGCCTCAAAACTCGAACCTACTTATGTGAAGCTCATTTAAGTCGTCTAAACAACACTCACCTAGAAAGAGCGTTTTCGGCACTTTTGGGCAGCTTATTGCATTTCTTAATAGAAAAGGTGCAATGGAGCTCTCTTAATACTGGATTGGGAACATGAAGGATAATTTAAAGCCAAACTCGGCTTACCTCTTAATAATATCACTGTCTTTACTACTTTTTGGAAGAGATATCATGGTCAGACTAACAGTTTTATAATGAATATGATGAATAACTGTGATCCTACATGCTTAGAAATTTGACACTTTTAGCACACAACCGTCTGTCTAAGGTAGTGCATCAAACTGAAACTGTAAAAAATGAGACGTAAAAAATGAGACATGACAATTAATGAACTACATATAGAAAAACTGAATCTGTAAGGAATCATTGAATTAAAATGACTTGGAAGCCAAGCCCAGTCCGGCTCTCTTTAACAAGTTGTAACAACATTTCCCTGAAGACTAAACCCCTCCCTGTTGAATCTTAATAATTTCATCGTAAGAGCAATGCTCATTTCCCCAAGGAATCTCAAACCAAGAGCTCCACCTTTCTTAGTCAATTTCAAAGAGAAGCACAAATCATTTTCTCATACCTGCTGCTAACCGAGAACGAGATTTGGGAAAGACAAAACTGGGAAACACGAGAGAGTACTCATAGAAGTAGGCTCTCACTATTAGCAGGCGAGAAATCCCTCCAAATTTATGTATCAATTATTATATCCCCTAATACATAAAGGTAAGCCTCCTGAGTGTCTATCACAGCCAATGCCAAAAATCTCCCTTGAATAGATTGATATGAATCCGACAACTTCCCCAAAGACAACCTCTAATAATAGACAAGTAACACATATGATGAAAAGAGCCGTACCATTTGCATTATTAAAATGATTCAGATCATCTCACTAACTGTGGGAATTTCAATCATTTCTAAGGTTCTCTCTCTATGCCATGGCTAAGTTTGCTTAGTAATCCAGGATTTTGTTGGTCCTAATGATGTTTGATTGGTATAAATTATATTATTAAGTTTTACTATGATCTATCACCTCTGGATTTAGATTTTCTCCTCTGAAATTCCGCCATCTCCAATCCCTCTCTAGACGTGTTATTACAATTTAATCTACTATGAAGTTTCTACAATTGATCATTGTATTTGCTGCAATTTCAGTTTGCTTCACTACTGAATTTGCCTAACTGGGAAATCTTCGATTTAGGAGTTGTCTTGAATCGTCCAAACTTTCAATTTTCTCGCAAAAGGTTAATTGCATATTTGATAAACTTGGGATGAGATTCTCATTGCATATAGGCAGGAATTGACATTAGAAGTTGTAACTCCAATTTCATAATAGTGAAAATCGGGCATTATGTAAGCGGTTTCTTCAATATCCTTAATAGTTTTCATGGAGGGACATCTAAAGATTGCAATAGTGGAGGAATCTATAATATTTTATTTTCCTTATTTTCATCTGTAGGTCCTTTGATGAGCTTAAAGCAGAGATGTTGTAGGCTAGAAACTATAGGTCAGAACCATTAAAAAATTGGAAATATTTTAAATTACAGTATGAACTACTAAAGTCAATGAAATATCTGATGATTGCTTAGGTTTAAGCTAAATTTTAGCTAACTACAAATAATGGCCGTTATAGCAGGTGTTAAGGGTTAAGGATCATGTTTACATTGGGGTGAAGAACCCCCTAGCAACTAAACCATAAATGGCTTAAACTATGACAAATTGGAAAATAAGATAACCTTTTGATAAGTATTTTCCCTATTGTTGTTTATAATTTACCTGAATTTTTTTCCCTTTTCTTGAAGGGTGCATCAACAACAAGAGAGATCTATGAGCTTTTAAGTTAACGTGTCTACTTTTCACAAGTATTCATGAGCATACACCCAAAAGAAAGAAACTGAATGTTATGAATTTGTCGAGGCGAGAATGTTGTTCAGTTACATGGTAACTGCGAGTCTGCGATTGCAAGGTCAAGGAAACTGGAGAAATATTAATGTTATAAATTGGATGTCAAGGATACTTGAGATAATGACCTACAACAATGATGGCAGAGTATTTTAGATACCTGGAGGGCTGGGACGTCATCTTCGTTAAAGAATTGAACCATTAGTATGTCATATTCCTCACTTTCTATGAGATCATTTCATTACAAATTATTTGGTGGTTCTGTATTGTTTCTCTCTTTATATGATTATATTGATGTTGTTGAGGAGCGATTGTACTTTAATTGGTGGCTAGTATGATCCCTGTGCTTTCATTAATTCCAATATGTTCTTGATGTCTTCACCTTCATCAGAAACTTTTCTTTGTGGAATCCTTCTCACGTGAGCCTTCACCTTCAGCTATTTATATAATTATTTATTTTTGAACATATTATTCTTTGTATAGATATTTATAGAATTCCTAATGTATCAAGGGTATGTAAGTTCTCATCGAAGTTGACATTAAGCACTTCATAAGATTGTACCATTATCTTCGTGTCTTTTCTATAACATTTATAGCAAAATTGGGAACGCCATTTAGTAATAGCACAAGGGTCTTCCATGTAAATAGTTTTGTATCAGTTACTTTTATTTGTGGTTGTTTGCACTTTGAATCCATGATTGGGTTTTTGTTATAGTAAAATGTGATTAATAAAAGAATGAGTAATGTAAAAAAAAGAAAGCATATGCCTTGGAGGGGACTATGCAGAGTTCTCAAGTTTGTACCCAACCAAGTTGTTGCCGAGGAACATACGTTGGGAGTTGATACCATGGACTTTGAATTGGGAAATACGAAAAACTTAAGTAATGTATGTGCTTTTGATTTCCTTCAGAAATAGTAATGAATCTTAGTCTATTGGCGTATGGATGGCTTGATGCATTAGTTGAAGCTGTTGAAGGCGTATGAATGCAACAATTGCGTATGAATGATAATGTATTTTTCACATGATAAGAAACTTAGTTCTTAATATAAATAAGTAACTGTGATTTCACGATGAATAAGATACACTAAAAATTATTAAGAGAAGTTGGTAGTGCTGAATATATGCATACGTATTCACCGTGATTTGGTCACGGGCGACGTTTTTGCCATGGCGAGCCACGTATATTACTAGTCTCTATTACATTATACAATGGTGTTTTTCAAATGGACAAGTTTTCCATTGTCTCAAAGATAAAGGGGGAGTGAGATTTAATGTTATTTCTTTGAGATTTGTTGGAAATAGCGAGATCGATGGACCAAATTTATTTAGCTCTTGATAAGACTAAACATTTGAAGGGTAATTCAAGCAAAACATACACCAAGGGCAATTTAGTCCTAATAAAAAATAATCTAAACCACACTTTCACCCGACTCTCTTTCTCTTCTCATCAAGTCTATCTCTCCAAAGCTGTCTCTCGCATTTTTGCAACTTTCTATCACTCACCTCTCTCTCTCTCTCTCTCTCCCTCTCAATCAGCAGATCCAAACCAGAAACTATAAAAGAAGAGACCCCAACATCAAATCTAATCAAACTCTACTGGTAATCAAACTTAGGGTTTCGAATTTGATTGATGAATTTATTTAACGTTTTCTTTATCTCTCTCATGAAGTTCTGTGTTTTCTCAATATTTTCTTTGATCTATATGCGTTTCATATTTCATGATTTTTTAAAAGTTCCAAGATTGTTACATTTGTTTTGATATGGGTTTTTGAATAGTAGAAAGCAAAAGATATCGGTTTTTCATGAAGTCAGCGGAATCATCAAGCCTTCAAAGTAAGAAATTCAGTTTGATACAATCCATTAATTAAGTCTCACTTTAATTTGGTCCTATTTATGAAAATCTTTTAATATTAGAATTCACCGGAGTTTCACAGAATGACATTACTCCTAGGACCACCAAGCTCGGGGAAGACCACATTGTTGTTGGCATTGGCTGGAAAGCTTGATTTGAGTCTTAAGGTAATTAAAGATTTATCCCTGTCTGTTTTTATGAGTGTGTTTACGATATTTTCTACAATGTGTACATTATTTTGTTAGAAAATCAAATTTTGAAATGGATTCTACTTTAAAAATTTAGGTTTCAGAAAAAGTAACTTACAATGGCCATGGGATGGATGAGTTTGTACCACAGAGGTTATCTGCATATATTAGTCAACATGACCTACATATTGGAGAAATGACAGTAAGAAAAACTTTGGCTTTTGCGGCTAGATGTCAAGGAGCTGGAACTGGCTACGGTAAGCTAAACGTAATTAATTTGGTTAAAATGGTAAGTATTTTTATGTATACCAGAGAATTGTGCAAACAAATATTCACATTGGGATTGGGGCAAACTACAGAGATTCTGGCAGAGCTATCAATAAGAGACAAGGCTGTAAACATCAAACCTGACCCTGATATCGATGTCTACATGAAGGTGAGAATGCATATAGTCTTAACGGCCTAATGGATTTTACGAGTATTAAACTCTTCATTTCATGAATTTCGTTGTGGTGCTTTAAAACATTTTTAGCTTTATAGATCATATATTCTCCATCTTGATTTTCAAGAGGTTGAGTCTGTGTTTCATTATTACGGGCAACAGCGCTGGAAGGGTAGGAGGCCAGTGTCGTTACCGACTATATCCTAAAGGTATCCTTTCTGCAAAGATCCTAATGTAGAATACTTCTAATTTATATTCTAATCTTTGTGTTGTAACTGAAATTGATTATGTCATAAGTGCCCACCTAGATGGGATGTAAAGAACTTTGATGAAGCCTATGCTACTTCACTATATAATAATTTAGTCTAACATGCAACTCACTGTATTCTTTATTCGAAAACCTTCAAAAAATAAGTTTGCTTATTTACAAAAGCAAATATTATGGAAGATAGTAAGAAGGGCACCAATATTTATGTTGTCAAAACGTTAAAAATGAAAAATGAACGGCGTCAGTGTAGATTTTTGCTCAATGGTTGAGAGTATATAAACGGCGATAAAAGTGGCAGAAAATAGGTCTAAAAAGGATAAACATAAGTCTAGGATGCCATTTTATTTCCTTTTCTTTTAGGAATGCCGTTTTCCTTACCTCTTTGCATCGACGCCGTTTGGTATGACTTTGGCCCCTATTTAACTGATTAAGTGTACAACAATCATGCAGGCTCTCATAATCTAATTTCTACTTTCTTTTTCCTTTCAAATTTGGTGTCATTGAGAGCATTTTTGATCAGATAATGGAGATCACAATTTTTGTGCATAACAAGTTGAGGTTAATCATTGGAAATAAAACTGTTTGAAGGGGTCTTCAATAGATATCGGGTTGCTTTATATATGTTTGAAGGGTTTAGTATTAGGTTTGATCTGAAGTTTTAATCACGGCCATACTATCTACATCACATAGTTTCGGGCTAATATGGCATGCATATCTGCAGGTAGACTTTGGTTTGATGCTTGCCTGATAATTAGCGCGATTTTCATATTTATATAAGGACT
This sequence comes from Kingdonia uniflora, assembly GCA_014058105.1. NCBI lineage: Eukaryota > Viridiplantae > Streptophyta > Magnoliopsida > Ranunculales > Circaeasteraceae > Kingdonia > Kingdonia uniflora. The sequence goes on along the minus strand of JACGCM010001897.1, from coordinate 498,149 downwards.
TTCTTATGGTTTGATTTGCTCAGCTAATTATGGTTAGATTAAAGTTACTAATTTTCTTTTGCATGCTCGACCCATTGCACTTTTACGAGTTCTACATGGGTTATGAATTCCCAAATTTGATGCAGTTATAGATGTGCAAATTGGTATATATCTGTTACTTAATATTTTCTCTCTCTTTAGCTTCTTATTTTTCCTAATTTTTTTCATCTAAATTTTGTTTGATTCCTTATTGATATTTTTCTCTATTTGTACTTTTTTTTCCTTTTGATCAGCGGTCAGCCTGGAAGAGGAACACCTTCTGTAAGTACTACTCAACTTTGAATCCATGATATATACAAATATTTATGTTCATCGTTATCGGGAAAAAATAAAATTTGATACTGATGCATACACTTACAATAGACTTAAGCTCTGTGATAAGAATGAAGGGCCTTACAATACAAAATAGTCAGTAGATGCATTTTATCATTATTAACAGTATCTCTGTGTGCTTGGCTAATGTTAATATCTTGGCTCTAGAAGCCAGCCAAATACTAATGAGATCCATATCACATCGTTCTCTAAAATTGCTAAATATGAACAGGTTTTCCTTGAAACCCAGTTGTCTTATTTCATGAATAGTTATTTTGTTATTCCTTTTGTAAATAGTGGTATAACGAATACTTATTTTGTTATTCTTTTTGTAAACAGTGGTATAACCCATACTTGGGTTTATGCGTTTGTATGGTTTACAGGGGATACTTTGTGTCCATCGTGAATGGGAGTTCAGGCATCAAGATGAAGAACATCTACTACGGACCAGGTTATGGGATCATATATACTTGATAACATGTGATTCTAGAGTTTGTATTTAAGATTGAAAATATAGCTGTTGCATGTTGCCTTTTGTGAGAGGACAGTTTCAAGCTATTTATGTAAAATATGTTATCTAACTATGGTCTTATATGTATAAAACAATGTTTATTCTCAAAAGAGTAATGTGGTTGTAGTTTTATGTTCCATCTATTCTTGCTTGGTGATTATAATTACATATGCTACCCAGACAAATCTCTACAGATTTCAACTTTTTATCATGTTGACATGGCCTCATTGCCTACCTTAAATGGTGCGGGAATTATAATTAATTTGCCCCTGTTAAAGTTATACTATTAGTGTGTTCAAGAACTACTAGAACACTTATCATAAATGCCATAAAAGTAACACAATAATCATGTCTATGAAGTATATATGTGCTTATCCGTAACTCTCGATCTCTTATTATATGTACTTGATTGATATTGATGGGTATTCTTAAGTCGTGTCTGAGCTTGGGTAAATTAAATAGCGCCGAAGGTGCGTCGACGATATCTACCATAACAATAAAATTTGTAGTGCCGAAGACACGTTGAAATAGGTACAACTATGTGTAAACATAGGTAAATAGTATTACCCTTTTAGTACTTATTTTTAATTATACTTGAAAAATTGCTTGTGTTCTTAAATAATTTCTTTGGCGGTTGCTGCTAATACTTACATAATAGTTGTTGGTATTAGTGGCTTACAATTCTTACTAGATGGTCTTACCAACTACATGATAGCGTCCCACACACTATTGGTTGTCAGGTAAATAATACATTATTTTATCTCAGTAGTTTTAGCACCGAATGCGCGTTACTGGAAAATTATATAGTGCCGAAGGCGCGTCAATGATGTTACCGTGGCGAGCCACGGGTAGTACTAGTATATATATATTACATAATTTTATTATCTAATGGACCAATTTTATCTGAATACATGGCTTTCATAATATTAGTTCACATTTAGGATTAAATAAAGAGTTATGTTCGGTGTAACATATATTAAATTTAGATAATCGGAAACTACTATTTCCATTCCTATGGACAAATATTATGTCTCGCTCTAGACATTTATAAGTTGCTAAGAACACCCCATTATGTATTTACTCCCACTACTTCTAACGCGAACAAAAAATAGTTCTATGGTATCTCTATGGATAATTACAAGTTTGTTGATTTTTATTTTATTTTTGTTTTTCAGAATTTTGGGAGTGTGATGAAAAAAATCAAAAACAATATATTTGTAGCAGCATATCATAGATACTACTGACTTTTTATCCCTCTCTTCTATGGTTTTAAGTCGCAGAGACTCCTGAGGCAGATATACTTGAAAGTTGAAACTGTCAAAGCTATAGATATATCCTAATCCATTTTTTTCAAATAAACCAAATGTACTATCTATTGTTGTTCCACTTCCATTTCCACAAAGTTAATTTGTTTCATAAAAAAATGCTAAGATATACAAGATTAGGTGGTCTAGACATTCATATATGTTGTTATATTCTACCATGTACTTTTTGCGAGAGGAGCTACTCAAATTTAGAAATACGGCAAGTGAATACCTTCTCAAAACATTATGGCCTCACTCAGATGCAATTGTGTGTTACTCCTTGAAGTAAAAAAAAATAATTTAAGTAAAAGAAAGGTGCCAAACTTATAAAAATAGAATTTTTTGTTTGTTTATGTTCATACAATATTTATTTGCTTATGACTATAGTCACCTTATCTTTGTATGTACATATTCCTCTATACTTAAATACTAAGCATATTACAGCGTATAATATACTATTTTTATTTTATTTTTCGCCAACAGAACTTAAGCTATAGGTATATCATAATCTTTTTCTTTCAAATAAACCAAATATACTATTTGTTGTTGTTCATTTCCACATAGATAATTTGTTTCATAACAACAATGCTAAGATATACAAGATTAGGTGGTCTAGACATTCATATATATATTATAATATTCCACTATGTACTTTTTGTGAGAGGTACTGCTCAAATTTAGTAATGAAGCAAGTGAATACCTTCTCAAAACATTATGACATCACTCATATGCTATTATGTGTTGTTCCTTGAAGTAAAAGAAAATAGTTTAAGTAAAAGAAAAGTGTCGGGCTTATAAAAATAAAATCTTTTGTTTGTTTATGTTTATAAAATATTTATTTGCTTATGACTGTCGTTACCTTATCTTTGTGCACGTATTCCCCTCTACTTAGACACTAAGCATATTACAACGTATAATATACTATATTCTTTCTTTTTCAAGCAATAAAATTCAATGTATTTACAACATGTCAACAACCAAAATACTCCAAAAGGGACAAATCAATGATGAAGGTAATTTGCTATTGAATAATATTGTGAGCCAATATTATGATTAAAAATAATTTACACTATAATGTAGTAATGACCTAACATGGCTATTACTAACATAATCTTTAGATGTACCTTTTACACTAAATATGGTTTTTGATCATAGAATCCAAAACAATGATGTGTTATAATACTATGTTATAAGCATTATGGAAGGACTAGATAATTTTTTGTCAAATAGTCCTTATTAAAGGTTCTTAACTTCTTTTATTCTTGGTTCTTGGACTTTGCTGTGTTTGCTTGGGAACTTGAGCATCTGAGGAGGCATAAGCAAAATTTGATGAATGTGATACAAATAGTCTTATTAGAGCTTATTGGTATAGTTCTTTTGAAGGATATATTGACATTTGATTTTGTAACTAACATGCTAGAAAGTTATACTTGAATCCTGAATTAGGAGGAGGAAAAATTGTATTTCTTTTGTCTTATTGAATTCGTACATATGTTTTATAGTTAATTCATTTGTTTAATAGAATGAGCATACTTTTTCTCCCGAATGCTTCCAATTATACAACAAACATAGTGTATCTTAAAGTACAATTATAGGTATGCAAAAAATTTACATATAGTTTTTATCTCATATCCTGTAATCCATATCATATTTTTCTTCCAGTAAAAGAATTCTTATCATTTATACTCCAACTATACTGGATAATTACAATACTTTCTTACACTTATCCAGCTATTTCGCTTAACTATGTAGATTCAGATTGAATTCAGGGATAATTAATAATTTTGCTTATTATACTTGTAGGGGCAAACGTGTACAGACAGTAGTTCCTTATCGTTTGAGCTACAGGAGTAAATATGATTACAACAAATTGTAGCATATTATGAAGTTATAATATTTGAATTTATTTATTTATTTTTTCTATATTGTAGTAATTAATTAAACATGTTTGACCATTCTTTAGTTTGGGCGGATATGTGCTTTGTGCATGTTGTTGGGGTGTAGATGTGTTGAATGATTGATACATAGGCTTATGAATACTTTGCAGGTGGTTTTTTGTCAATAAAATAGGGAAAATGTTGCCTAAATTTTTTGAATTGCTATGCAGGTTTCTCAATGATTTATATGTGGTTTATACTCCATCAAATAGGGAACGTGCTGACCATTTTTCTTTTGATTGATATACAGGTTTTTGAAATGATTTACAAGTGGTTTATGATCTAAATAGGGTAAATGATGCCAAATTTTATATTAAATTTAGAATACCGATTAAGATTTGTGTCGTGAAATTGTAAGAGTTTTAAAGAGATGGAGCTAAAAACATTTAAAGATTTTTTTTTCTTTGTTAGTAACTATTGACAATTCGACTCAAGTCATATTCGATAGTGCCTTAGGTCCTACAATTGAACTTCAAAGCGGTATTCGTAGCGTGACACGGGTAATATTATTAACTTGAGCATTTGTGCGTAGCACGAGCTCATAACCTAGTCTTTTTATTAAAATAGGGGGATGTTTTTATCACTTTGTCCTTATGTTTAGAGATAAAAAGGGGTCGTGATTCACTGTGGGTGCCTCGAGAATCGCACATGAATGGGCAGTTTTGGTAGTTCAAGTTTTAATGTTAAAACCTAAAAGTAACAAACCCAACAAAAAACAAAAACTCTATGTCACACCCTAAAATCCAATAATTGGTAGCTAGACCAATTACTGTTATTCAGGAGGTGTAGGTCTGGGAATCCAACCGATTCACCCCCACAAACAACCGAGCTAAAAGACAGATTCCAGCTTAGTCATTGACTATGGCAATATCATTAGAGTAAAAGAGAATACAGTGGAAGCAAAAATATATACATATATCAACTGAAAACGTAAATACAATGTCTCAATATACTACACAGCGTCACAAGCTAGAATCGTACATGAGTACAACAACTAGAACTGATCTGCAGCTACCAAAACTGGATCCAACAGCTGAGCTCTCAGCCAACAGTAACTACTCCGCCTCTGAAAGGGGGGAACAAAGCGAGAGTGAGCAAAACCACGGCTCATTAATGCCCAATAAGGCTAAAAAACATACTAATATAACAGGTGCAGATAAAGAGAGAGATGAATGAGATAATTAATACTAACAGCTACAATAAATAAAGTAAACCTGCGAAGCATAGAGGAGTAGAGAAAAGATAAGAGGATAGGAATATATATGCGATAATGTAATGATATGATGATGACATGGTATGATGACTAGGATAATCCCATAATTATCCCAATTTCTGGATGATACACTAAGTCCTAATGCTGAATGATTAATGTTTAAAAGAACTAGACCTTATAGTTAAAAACATTGGGCTGATCAACCACTAATGCATAAAAACCTTAACGAGAATCTCAGTTGGATACAATGGTACGATTTCTTGTCCAAGCTCGACCAGCCTAAATGATATTATTACTTGATCAGAGTGTTCTAGGCTTTTCAACCCACGAAGCCAACGTCCGAACTTTATTTCACTTAATTCAAGGAATTTCAATATCACCGAGGATGAAGCTCGATACTTGAGGACTATCTCACACCATCCCACACTCCTGAATGGGTAATAGATGTGATAGTACCTGTCACCAAAGAATCACCCTACTATTTCAACCTGATGTAGGAATCCTGATAACCTATCGAGGGTTAGCCGATGTAGAGTTTAGTTTATGTATCCGATCCCGTTAAGTTAAAATATAAGAAACCCATACTGAAACCAGATCCCAAGGATCAAACACCACAGCCGCTCCCACGGCCCACACCCAGGATAACCCCTTGCCCAGAGAAGGGCAACAATCTAAAATACAGATGTTAAACGTGACTAATTGACCAGTCACAACATCCAAGCACAAATAAACAATGACTTAATGACCAGCCACTCGTCCAACAACATCAGTCTCAACAGACTGAAACACAGCCACCAAGGGCAACCCATAGAAATAAGCCACAAATGCACAACTTCCTAACAGACAAAAGGGAAACCACACCCTACATGTCTAAGATAGGAAACAACAATACTAAAACAACAACTACGACAGACGAAACAATAAGGTTTAAAATTAATTACAAACACCTTAATGCCACATGCATGCTCTAACCAACGCAAGTTAAACTAGTAGAGAAATTTAGCAATGAAGGGACACTTGCCTGACAAACAGCTTAAATTTCGTAGGATAATTCGGAACTCCAACAGCCGCAACTCAACAAGCGACGGAACAACCCGCGACAACAATCACACCAACACCACAACTCAAGACCTGCAAAGAAGCACTTCGCAAATCCGAAACTACAAAATGAATCACAAACACAAACCTTAGAATTATAATAACAAATCAGAGAAGAAAGGGGAAATACTCACCGAAGGATTTGGCGAAGAATCCGCCCAACAACGTTTGCCAACTCTGAGGGATCGAGAAAGGATTGAGTGAGGGAGAGGGTGAGTGGAGAGTGAGAGAGAATGAGAATAAGAGGAAGAGAAATGAAAATAAAACTAAAAAGAGGAGAACCACCACCAAGTCATTCGAACGAAAAGTAAGTCGTTCACAAGAAAAGACACTGAAAGAATACAGAAGTCGTTCGAATGGACCCAGAAGTCGTTTGAACTACTAGAAAATCATGGCCAAATTCCAGGGGATTACTCAACTCGCTTGAACAGAATAGGAAGTCGTTCGAATGAACCACCCTCAAAGAAAATATTTTTCCAGAGGACATGTCAACTCGTTCGAGCGAATCTAAATCTTGTTCAAACGACTTTGACAAAACTGGAAAAATAACGCAAGGCTCCCCTAGAACCACCCGAACACCCGAACACGAGAAAAATGTACCAAACACAACCCAAACCAACAACAATAACACCAAGCCAACACCTGGCTCCCCAAAGCCTCCACACAGCACTACCAGGCGAGTGACCACAGAAAACACGAAACCACTCAAACCACAAAAAGACGATTACAGGAACCTAATGCAAGAATGAGATGAGGATGCAAAGTGATATGAATGAATAATGTATGGATGCAGATGAGTGAATAAGGAAAAAATAGGAAAATAAAATAAAAGAATTTTACGGGGTACTACACTCTACTTCTCTCCCGACTACAAACTTCACCCATTCAAAATCAAAACAAAACAAAAACCTGTGTTTTCCTCCTTGAGAAAATACCATGCGATTTCTCTCTTTCTTTCTTTCTCTTTTTTTTTTTTTTTTTTTTTTTTTTTTTTTTTTTTTCTCTCTCCCTCAGTTTTGACCCTTGCAATTTCTCTCGCTCAAAGCTTCAAAAGTTAGAAAGGTTTTGAAGGTTTCGAAGGTTTCAGTTAAAGGTAAGGGTTTTGATTTCGGGTTTAAGTTCTCTCAATTTAGAGTCCACAAGTTTTGATTCAAAGGATTAAGCTCAGATTGTGGAAGCACTAGAAATCAATATTGTTCAGCTTTACGAAGATGTTTTATTAGAATTAATGTATAATTCGAAGCCGATTATATATGACCTTAGGATTATTGCTAGAGAACAGAGGGATCGCGCGGAGGGGATTGCTGATTTGATTTGTAATAGAATTTTTGAGGTTTGTATGCTTGATCAAATGTATAAATAATTAGGATTCTTGATGATTTGGGCAATCCATTGTATAGTGTGTATTATGTGATAAAGGTTAGAAATTGTTGCATTTGAGGCCCTCAGTAGAGTACTTTGAAAAGGGGGGTGGGATTCGGATTCTTGAAAATTAGGGTTGTGATGGTCTTAACCCAAGGAGTTTGATACTAGGAGCCCTTTTGGATATCGGGTCCTTCGCAATTCAGGATGAGTTAACCACACATTCTTAAATGGTACTTGGAGAGAAACTGTAGGGGGGAATCTCCTTCAATATGATCTTGGTATTTTCTCTGTTATGATTAATTTTTATTGGGATATCAGAAGGCACCTCTTATGAGTAAACTAAGACCTTCATACTGCGGCGACAGATATCGCAATGGAGGGTTCAAACATTGATCAAGTTGCACAGCGTAGTGTTCTACCATCTTCGCACATTGGGAGCCCTAGAAATATGTATGAAAATATATTAAGATTCATTTTCAATAACCCATTAGAATGAACACCCAAATATCTTTCTTACGATGACTGCTAATCCAAATTGGTCTAAAATAACAAATTCCCTTCTACCCAATCAGAATGTCTACGATCAAACCCTAAAAAAGCCTATCTCAATCTCTCTCTCTCTCTAAGTTGGGGCTCAGTAGGTTTAGCAATTGCTGCTTGAAGAAGGTTTAACAATGGCACGATGATAACGATTAATCAGGTTTTTCTCTTTTAATTTTGTTTTTTCATTTTTTTTATTACTAAGGAATTCAATTTTATATTTTTCAGCCTAATTCAGATTTTTTGTGATTTTTCTCTATGGCAAGCATTGGGGATTTTCTTTTTGTGATTACATGTATTGTTATAATTGAGAAATATTCTTATGGAAATACCAAATGAAGAGATAGTCGATGGAGAAGAAGGCGAATATGCATAAAGAAAAGAGGTTGGGAATGTGGCTTATAAGAAAAAAGAATTTGAGAATGTAATTGAGCAGTACAGTAAGACATTGGAGTTTGGTGGTACAAATTCTTTACTTAGAAATGGGACAGGTATGACATTTCCCCACAAATCTTAGTAAGGTCTAAATTTAATAGAATTGATGTCCAAACAAATATGGAAGATATAATAGAAAGTAAGCAATATATTTTCTTCTTTATTGTGATATACTTTATAAAATTTCAGGGATGCTAAATATAGGACTACAAGCCTTTTTGAAGAAAGCATAAAAATGATTGATCGGAAGATGTACCATTAAGGTTCTTAAATGGTAAAAAATAAACAAAGTTTATATAACTGATTGATATTTTGGAGACATACTCTGAACTTGGTTATTTCAACAGGCTCTACAGACATATATTTTGAGTTTAAGAAAAGGTAGTAAATGAAGTTAGAGAAGCAATAAAGGGGTGAAATATATCTATCGGAAAATCAATTCAGTTGATAATGGAAAAATCCCTTGAAAAAATCTAATATTTCCATTATAGCAGAGATTGCAGTTTAGTAGTGAATGTAGAGTACAGTGTTGGGGATGATAGCAGGAAATCCTATGAATTGTTGGGCTTAAGCCTATTGATTATTAGGCCCAGTTTTAATGAAACCCGTAACTCGCATGCTCATTCAAGTTTAATAATTTTCCAATAATCATATCTGCATTATAGCATTTTGGGGTATTGATAACAAGCTTGAGCTTGTACTTATTAATTATTAGAGGTTATTCATGAAACTATACTTTAGGGGGGTTAATTAAAAGCTAATGTAGTGTTCTTGACTTTGGTTCATTCACGAAAAAAATCTAGGTTTGGGTTATGGTATTGATAACAACCTTATGGGACTATGAGGTTTTCGAGACAAAGTAATAGGTACATGGTTTGGAAATAGTACTTCCTAAGGGGTAGGGGGCAGGGTGAAGGAATTGTTATTGATGAACTAAAATTATTTGTGTACCGGGAGAAATTGCTTGATGATTCTACGAAACAAAGTAGAAATTATTTTGAAAAGCCTATGAATAATCATGGAAAGTGAACTTATGAGGCATGAGAAGTTTAGTCCATGCCTAAAGTTGGGGCGCGGGGAGACTATGAATTGTGATCTAAAAATGGGTTATACAATAATTTACAATGTAAATATTCTTCTCAATCATCTCTTACCATCATAAGATCTAAGAATTAAGCTAAATTAACCTCATGGTTGTCATGTATATATATTTCTAGGAGTACGGCTAAAGTAAAATAATATGACATTAACTTAAGCACTAATTGAAGTGTTTCCATTACAGATGGCACATTGAGTGCGATCTAAGAAAACTTTAATAAGTGGTGAATTGTGGGCACTTTTTTTTGAAGTGTCATTACGGGTATGTACGTTTGTCTATATTATAAATCTCAGTTTTATCCTACGTGGCATTGTTTGTTCTACATGGCAACGATTGTCCCGCATGGCGAGCTTTGTTCTATGTGGCATAGAGAAATAGTGTTAAATTATGTCAAATTAATTTTAGGCACATTTATTGATTATTTAGCATCTATGGAAAATTTGAAACTGTTCCTTTTCTTCACCTCTCTTTCATCAGATTCTCCAGTAAAAATGTTTCACCCGGTTGTATCTCCCTCTCTTCAGCAATTTCTTTAATGCTCATGTCTGGAGAATTCACTCATCAATTTTCTCATTTCTAAATTAAATCTCTGCCCATGATTTTCTTTAAAATTGCAACTCTTCAATTTTATGTTACAAGTTCAAATTTTCCGTCTCTCTCTTTATCTTAAATTTAAACTCTGAGAAACACCCTTAAGTTTGTTAAAGTAATTGTTCAAAAAATTACTGAAGCAAATCCAACTCTAAGAAATACCCAAATGGCATTCATAATGTGAGAGTTGGACCTGCATTAGAAGTACACCCAGATTGAATTTATTGAAGCAAGTTTTGAGTTTTCTCTCGGTATCACACCTGTAATGAAATTCTCGACCCCAGAACCTGTTTTTGTTTTAATAGCGGTAAAGTGAATCAAAAAGAGGAGTTCCAACTCTTGATCCTTGGATTGGAAGTATTCTTTTTTTATTTTGTTAGCCATCAAGTAAAGAAAAAGGAATATGAGATTTCACCCAAAAAAGATATATTTATTAATTTGATTAAATGGTGTATGGTAATTATGTTTGAGTCAATTTGATTATTAGAGTAGTTTTTTATTATTTTGAAGAATTTAGTATTGTTTGGATCAGCTTTTATTATGAAAGGACGTGTAATTTGAAGCAAGATGAGTCAGATTGGAAGCTGCGGATGGATATCTTCAAAATAGCAATCTTTTGAAGGTAGAATGAACAAGAATTTTACATGATTCCTCACATGGCCTTGGGTGTTATTTTTTTGTATACTAAAATGCATATTTTTATCCTTTTTTCTCATTAAGGTGGATTTGGGGTTCTTTGTATCAACTTTGCGAACCAGGTACCTTATTCATCGATTATATCTGTAGCTTTTATAAGTCCCTACATTGAGTGTCATTGAGTAAAATTATAATCTCTGTTTGAACTTTGAAGAATAGATTTGCATATCAAATATGCGAGTGGATCAAAACCAAATTTGGGGCTTTTATTAGCTCAGGTACATAAATTCTTTTCTCTAAGATTTAATTTTGGGAATATTACTTCAAACTTCTGTCAATATATTAGTTGTGTTTTCTTATTATTACTTTCCTATTTTTTTGTTACTATTTGTTGAGTTTACGACCATTCAATCTTTGCTTCTATGAAATCACTGACAGCTAATAGAGTTGGATTTTTTCCCTTAAATGATATTGCGCTTTCAATGATCCAATTGCAAAAACCTCCAATGGTGTCTGATCATTACAGTTGAGGAGAGATGATTTACCCTCATACTTTCTATTCATAGTAAAAAAACAGCAAAAAGAGGAATGCAAATAGAAATGGGATCTCTTCAGTTCCTAATGAGAAGAATAAATCTATATCTAAACCCAGCTAATCTCGAGTTTGTTTAAAAGTAAGTTTTTGAGTACTACTCAAGACATGCTTTAGAAAGCCTATATTGCAACGACGGATTTACATCATGTGATTAATCCCTCCCTTTGTTTGTAGGATACATTTCTTAATGCCCAAGCCAAACATTAAATACTTAAACTTTCTCAAATGCTATAGGATTTCACAAGATATATGTTAGTATTAGTATTAGTTTCCCAAACTTCACATATGCCTATTTTTAGTTTATTTTTGAAATTTAATGGTCTATTGGTCCTTGATTGTACCAAAGGTGTAGCTTATTACCCACCATATGTATTATCATTGTGACTAATTTTTCATCACATAATCTGGTACCTTATTTAAACCATATCATCATATGTTTTTCAGTTTTTGATGTACTTCATTTTCTAGCTGAACAAGCTGTAGGATACCTCAATATTATGTTGTAGAATTCTCCAGCTTGGCCTTCCGCACTCCACTCTTATTTTTGCATTTCTTATATTAGAACTGGTTAACTGTTTTCACCTTGGATGAATAGACACTTGGACTGCCAATATTTTTAGCGTTTGGATGTCTTCTGTGTTGTACGTGTCTTTGTAGAGAGCATATTAATATATAGGCTGCTACCATCATTCTTGCTAACCAAGATTTCCCTATACATTCTTAGGCTTTTGTTTAAATTTATGATTGTAGTTTCTTAATTAATGTGGAAAAAAATGCTTAGATATGAACTTCATTTCGGGAAATAGTTTTAGATCCATTCATGAAAAGTGAGAAAAAGTGTGTTCAATAATTGAAAGGTAGTGCGAGATTTGAAACAGGTCGGTCCATGGACTTCATTAGCAAAAAAAGAAAGAAAGTACTTTCTGTGAAATGTTGCGATTTTAGCTATCTTATTACGTTGAAATTTGTGCATATCACTGGAAAATGTAATTTTTACTACTTTCTACCTCTTGGACTGAGTATTCTGGTTCTTAGTTTATTACATGTTTCTCTGGCAATAATTTTTAGAACTTGAAAGATGAAGTTGGAACAATGGCTGGTTTAGGTGGCGATGCTGATACTCATCCGTATGTGTCCTTCACGACTAATTTCATTTGATCTAAATCGTTACAATATATGTTGTTCAACTCCCAAATTCAAGAATATTTGTTCCTGCAATAATTAGGTAAAATGCTGCAGCTAGCCTAATTTGTATATTTTTTGATAATTTGTATTATGTTATAGTACATGTAGTTTGTGGGAACATATATTAGAGTTAAACCCACGTAATTTTGATGAAAATGTTAAGAATATTTTGAGTTCATATTAGGGGACGTATTTGGGTGTTTTATGTTAAAATACTTCATTGAAGCATCTCTTACAGTCGCAACATCAAGAAAAAAATAAACTATATTTTCAATTGTCCCATCTTTATCATATCTTTTAACAGTAAATATAGTTATCTTACGGATTTCACAAACACGGTTACATTAATTTTTTTTAACTTAAGTCCTACTTCATGAAATCGGTATAAAAAATTCTATTATTACTATGGAAATATGTGATTAAGGTAGGAAAGTAGGGAATAAAGTTTATTACACTCTTGATGTTGAAGAAAGAAAGAGATACTTTAATGACGGGTTTGATGGATAATTTTAATGGTGAAGGAGATAAAATAAAATTATTGGAGGAGAGAGGGGTGAATTTAAAATAAATACATTTTTCAATTGGATGATTGGGTTATTTTTGAATCCAAAATATTGATGTGGGCTGATGGTTGAATTTAGCTTTCCACAATAAATAAAGCAAGGGGTATGGTTGTAGTTATGTTTTTCTTTTGATATTCTAAATGAATTCGGGCTTTGTTCCTTTTCTTTTTATTGATAGAATTCATATATTTATTTGTTAATTATTGGTGATTTGTTAAAAAAATAATTTCTATGATTGCAGGAATGCCCCTAAATTTACTGCAACTTAAGGATATGAAGAACATGATAACATTATCAAAGCTTAATTTCAGGTAAGTTATTAAAATTTATCTACATGTTTCTAATTTAGGGATTTAACTTCTTTCTGTATAAGCAGTTCAACAAGTTGAACTTCTTCTCTATGGGATCAGTTGAAACTGAGAATTGTGATTCTTAATCACTAAAATATAGCACACAAATATAGATTTCATGATGGAGAGTCATTATAGATCACTAGATAAAGAAACTAATAATCTGATTTATGTCGCCCCTTCTGTGATTTTTCCTTGGCTATATTTAAATTCTATTTGATTATTGTGCATGAATTTCAGTCGTCCTCTACCCTCCCAAGATGCTATATAAAAGGGGAGCTTATATTAAACTTGCAAAGTTAACCCTACATAACCAAAGTAAATCTCAATACCGAACCATATCCACCTGCAAAAAAATCTTTATATAGCTCTTAGCATAACAAACACAAAGTTGATAGGACTCACATGTACTTGGATTAGGTAGTAGTTACTAACACAACTTTCTAAACCAATTAGTCTTAGTCTAAGTATCCCGAATTAGTGCTCTAGCTTTAGAGATTAATATTTTTTCATCTTTTCCTTCCCCTTTCTTTTACATGAACTTTCTCAGCTTTTCAATTCTTATATTTGTCCTAAACATGAACATGACACAAACTTTAGTTAAATGCGTTTACCGATAGTGGTGGATATAAAAATTGAAGGGGATGGATATTTAGTAGTATTACTTCACATTATTTATTTGTGATTCCTATCAACATAAAAGAGATGACCTATTTTGATCGGTTATTATTTAGGTAAATGTTGGTGACTTTTGAATGTCTCAATTAATCAAAATATTTTTAGATTTGTTGAGATGATGCCTCACATATCTTTTTCAATTCAAAGGGGTTCGGGGAGAGTAATTGCATGTAGCTGAAATACTAAGTGTCTATTTGATGTGGACAACTCCTAATGCACGTCGTCCACTCGATGACGGTCTTTTTTATTTTTTCTTTTAGATTAGGGGCTTAGCTATTGGAGTTGCTTTTATTTCAAAGTCTAATTAGATACTAATTTGGAGAGGTAGGGGACATGCTATTGGAGGAGGATTAAAGTTGAGGTCTATATAAGGAGAGGGTGGTGTAACTTTATTTCCCAGTTGTTATTGAATAAAGCTTCAGGTTTAGCCCTAATTTAGTTTTTATTGAGTTCTGTGTTTAGTAGAGAAAACCTTAATTTCAATTAGGTTTTCGTAATCTTCAAGTTTCTGCTTCCACGACTTGATTTTACATCAAATTAGTATTAGAGCGAGCTTCGTTCCACGAAAATAGTGATGTTTAGAGTTTCGAGAAAAGTTATGTTATCGATATTTACGATGTCTCGTATAAGAGCTGCGGCGTAAAAGGATGCCAAGAATATCGCGCAAGTAATCGCGATACTTAAGAATCAGCTTGACGAGTTTGTTAACGTCACCGTGAGTTCTGACACGTTACAACTACCCCTTCCTCAACCCTCTCCTCTAGGTGTATTGGAGAGTAACCCCCAAGTTGGGAGTACCAAAACCATGATGGATAACACGAACAAGAAAAACCCACATGCCGAATTGGGAGAAATGATGGAGATCCCCATAATCGGGGCCACGAGTGGCACCGATGAAGGCAAGGTTATTGTTAATATGATAACCAGCGATCCCAGGGTTTTGATAGTCATTACAACCGTCGTCATCACAAATACAGATTCACAAAAGGTTAATTCTAAGGTTTTTGCCCAAGACTTAGAAGCGGCCAATGTTGTAGCCTCGAACAGAGTGATTGACAGAGCCAAAGGGGGCTTGCTAAAGTGTTTTGGGGGTGAGATTGTAGTCGGATCATTGGGGATTATCGGCACAAGCACCGGCAGTTTACAGAGTCATGGGCGAGAAGAAGCCAAATATGGGTGGCACGTGGGTTACAAGTCACTAAGGATCTAACCCAGGCCAAAATCTAAGCCTGAGCCAGACCCATGCCAGAGTATCAACCTAGTCCAGGCCGTCAACTCGCAAGAGGACAACCTAAACTGGGCGATCCTACCCAATCCAACCCTGCCAATTATATCTTCGATAACCATGGCCATCATCTCAAAATATCCAGAAGAGGACGATCACAATGAGCAATGGTTCACCGCGTCTTTTCCTAATCGTTTTCCTGATTTGAATTTCTAGGTTGACATAAAAAAATGGGAGGTGTTAGTCATGGAAAAAAAAGTATAAGAAGGGTAGGTGATGCCATTCGACTCAGGGCAGGGACCTTTGAAGAATTGGGTATAGGTTTTCCCACCCAAAATAAAATTGAAATCAAGTCCCATAGATGTGTTCATGAGGGGGAAGGAAGAGAGAGTGATCCCATACAACCAGGGCCACCTTACATCTTATAAACCCATCCCAACTCAAGTACTCCAACAGTGTATAAGATTTTTGTGCCCAGCCTGAATTAGAAGCCGACCAAGCCTCATTTGGGTCTAGGGAACCCAGCCTAGAGCTCAAAAATTTAATGGGGTGGACTCAACCCAAACTAACAATTTGTTCACCGTGACTTAGACGATATAGACCAAATGTGGTGGGCACTCTAGCAGCTCTATATCGATAATCAGATCTATGACTTAAGTGGGCTGGTTCACAATGGACCTACACCACAATAGTTGGATGATTCGAGGACATGTTTACCGTGCCTTTTAATCATGCAAATGACCGAGGACTTGGGTGGCTAACAATATCCAATGCCACCACTCATCCCAACATCCAGTTTTACAAGGGGTATGTTACCTAACACTAGTTTGGCACGACAACGCTTTTGTGAGAAGCCTTCAAATGTCAATGGCTGTGTTTCGAGTGACGATAGCATATTTAGTGAGCATTTATTTGATTCCCGTGCAAATGTTAGACCCCCGCTTGTTGATCCGTTCAGGACGGTTTCCTCACGAGTCTTGTGAAATGGATCACAGTGCTCTATTATGTTCTGGAAGTCGGTCAACTTAGGGATGCTGGTGAAGACATTGTATCCCCGCATTTGGGGTACAACCTTGGGTTACGAAAAATTCCCTGGCAGAATCTGAGGTTTAAATACGGGTATGCCATATCATACAGTTTTAAGTTCTATGATGTTTTAAAAACTTACCAATTTTGTGGTCAAAATCTTCTGAAGACGGAGGGTTTGATGTGGACAACTCTTAATGCACGTCGTCTACTCGTTGACGGTCCTTTTTATTTTAGCTTATTAGATTAGGGGCTTAACTATTGGAGTTGCTTTTATTTCAAAGTCTAATTAGATTTTAATTTGGAGAGGTAGGGGACTTGCTATTGTAGGAGGATTAGGATTGAGGCCTATATAAGGAGAGGGTGGTGTAACTTTATTTCCCAGTTGTTATTAAATAAAACTTCAGGTTTAGCTCTAATTTAGTTTTTATTGAGTTTTGTGTTTAGTAGAGAAAACCTTAATTTCAATTAGGCTTTTGTAATCATCAAGCTTCTGCTTCCGCGACTTGATTTTATGTCACTATTGCTCATTAAATTTCTTCTCAATAAATCGCTAAGATAAAACACTAAATTCAATTTCTTAACAAACGTGCTTAAATTTTTGGAATCTCTAATTATAATTCTTCCATCATATTTTGGATAAACTAGATTTCTTTAGTTTATGTCACGCATATGCCTCTTTTGGGGGTTTCATTGAGTCATATTTGCATTAATTTTAGTTATTTGTAGGCTATGGGGAAGATAGTTAAATTTTCTATTTTTTGTATTTCACATTTTTGCATATTGGATTTTTAGCATTTGGTTGTTATCTAAACAATATTTGATAATTAGCTCAAATGGTTGAGCGCTTGGGGTTGGAAATAAAATTCCAATAATATCATGTGATGGCGGTTCAGACCCTAAGATCATGCAGCGTATGGTAAGTAACATCGTTGATCGTGGAAAGCCACGGGTACAACTATCTATTATGAGGTTATACATATTTAACTCAAGCTTCTACAAAATAAGTTGCAACTAGATTAAAATTAGTTCTTGGTCATCTATTTCATGGATTTGTAACTCTTTGATGATTGTCCTTATTAGTTAACACCCTCAAACATATCTAAATATCACTACAACGTTAATACATATTGATCTTTAGCTCAAATGATAGGGTGCTTGAAATTATATCACATATTACAAGAGTTTGTGGTTTAACCCTACCCAGATTATCTAATATTATTAAGTTATTCAAGAATCTAATAACATCGATATGTTAGTATATTCCTAAACTAGAGCCTTAAGCATATTAACTACACTTGTTAGTAACTATATGGTGTGTAATAAAACGAATTCATGGCCTACATTTTGGTAAGGGGATACCTAAAACTAATTTTCTAGATACACATTTATTTTCCATTATGATAATAAACATTCGTGTGTAGTATGGGTTCATAACCTAATTTATATTACATTACACAATGATATTTTTCGTATAGACAAGTTTGCCATTGTCTCAAAGATAAAGAGGGGCTAGGATTTAATGTTATTTAATTGAGATTTGTTGGAAAAGCATGATCGACGGCCCGAGATCAATTTAAATTTTGGTAACACAAGGGTACATTATACAAAACACATAAAAAGGGTACTTTAGTCTTAGTGCATCTCTATCTCACAACACCTAACCTGACTCTCTTTCTCCCATCACGTCTCTCTCTTCCAAAGCCGTCTCTCTCTCTCCCAACAACTTAATTTAGAGCTCTTCAATCCATATTTTTGATCTCAAGGTCTGATTTGAGTTTTGATCTCAGTCATCTATGGTTTCAATCACCAATTTAGATATGAAATTTTAGGGTTTCCTTGATAAATTTTTTTTATTCAAGAGTGCAAGAGTTTATCTTGGGTTTCATGTCAATCTCAGCAACAATTGGTTTAAGAAATATTCGATTTCAACTATGTCCATCTCCATAGCCCTAGATTGCAATGGTCTGCAAATGATGTATGCATTTGGGTTCTCATAATTTGGGTTTGTAAACCCTAGATTTATTCTTTATGGTATTTATTTATAAATGTGGTGTTTATCTACAAAGAGGATATCAAGGTTGAAGTTCAAACAAAATTCAAGAATAGAAACAACGACGAGGAATAAGGCTACTTGATTTCTTCTTGATGTTTTAAAATAAGCTACTTGATTTATTCTTTATACTCTTGATAATGGATGTTTTATTGAATTTGCAGTAAGTTTCTTTCATGGCTAACTCGATGTCGACACTGAAGACAATCACAACAGAAATGAAGCTAACAGAAAGGGGAAAAACATGTTCCTGAGGTAAGTACATGTTAGTTGGATTGTGATTATTTGCGTAACAGTTTTCTTAATAAACACATTATGTTTTTCAGTCATAAATCATAAAGGGTGCTTGGCATTTTCCAAAGATGATGTAATTACACCAAGTCATTAACTGATAAAAATAACTTTGATTTGGTAAGCAATGTCAGCACAAGTAAAAAATTGGGCGTCCAATCAGATGTTTCAATCCCCTTAGTATTATTTCGTTAGAGAAGGTTATGAAATTTGTTCATAGTTTTTATGGGATGTGAATCAAGATTGAGATACTTCGAACTCATGTTTATGTTCCATGTTCACCACTTTGAGTAGGCGAGTCGTGGAGAATAAGAGCATATAGTAAAATTGGATTATGAAAAGAACTACGCTTGATAATTTGAAAATACCAATAAATGAGGAAGATAGTGTTTGCCTACTTCTGGAGTTCTTGTTTGTGTGAAAAGTTTAAGATATTTGCTTTAACATAGTGTTTTAGAATATGTGGCTCAATTGCTTTATTCATTTGGTTATGTGTTTCCTCCAAGTTCAAATTTTCAAAATGTACATTTATGCTAAAGTTGCATTTTCTATTGTTTTCGAATTTACTGATGAATGGAGTGTACTGTTATGTTATTTCTCATGTATTGTAGCAATTTCTAGATTTGAGATTATGTTATTTCTCATGTATTATAGCTTCTTTTGAAAATTGGCATACCAACATGTTCAATTTGCTTATGTTTTCTTAGGTAGCTCAATCTGGATGAGCAGAAGGAGAATACTGAGGAAATTCTGGATGGTTCCCCGCATAAAATGTAGAGAAATGCCAAAGGCTCCCCACCAGTAACAGTACTGCTGAAGTTTTTTAGATGTGCACTTATGCAGTATTTAACTGAGGTCCTGAACTTGATGCATCTGAGGTTAGCAACCACATTGCATTTATAAGTAAATTGGATGGTTTCTTAGAATGCTTTGATTTAGGGCTTCTTCTATTGGTGTGATTTAGGGCTTGGTTACTAGCTGCATAATGACGTTTGATTTCGGTTAAGTTTATTGTGATGATTTTGATAATAGGTTTGGTTTCAACAAAGTTTCTCTCTCTGATGAAAATGGGGTTTTGGTCAGAACTTCAAATATGTTTTTCATGGGTCCAACAATTAGATTTTGTTGTGAGCTAAACTCTTATTTACATAATGTACTATTGTTTTAAGAATATTTTTTTCTCCATAACTATTAATGCGTCTGCTATGACATGGATAGGAACGCTGGCATCTGTGATGAGGTATTGATTTATGTTATTGGAGTCTGCTACTCCTTGATTTCCTTTGACTTATTCAATTTGATTATATGTATTGATTATACATATAAAATTTAGTATTTCCTATTTGGGATGATATCGATGATTAGTTATGATTTGTGTACACAATTTCATCAATTCATATTATAATCAATGCAATCTATATACTTAAGTAAATTATGCACTTATTTACAGGCAACTAAAAATTTATGCTTTTATCAATAAATTATGCTCGTGATATATCAAATGAAAATCTGCATACTTTTATCATTAACATTTCTCGAAGACATCTTTGGCTCAATTGGTAGAGCGCTTGAGTGATCTTAAGAGGCAGTGGTTCAAATCCACTAAGATTTTTTTCTTTATGATACCGATCCTTTAATGGCTATCCAATATCTATGTCATGAATCATTAATTACGAATGTATAATAATTTTAATAGAGCAGTTGTGGCTCAAATATTGGTCACGCTAGAATCTTATATGTATTATGTTATTGACCTGTCCTAACTCTTTAAATTAATGCATCAACCATTATGAAAGATGTAGGCATATACTAAAAACATTGAATTGCTATGGGTTTCTGTAGAAGTTTTTGTTAATAGTTAACTTAGATGTGGGCAGGCTTACAATTTACAGAGGGGAGTAACTCTTAGTCGTGTAGAATGTAAATGGGCAATTCAATTCAAGGAGTACATGAACATAAGTATTGGAAATCATTAGTTATAACTAGTGCACAGGTAGCAAAAGCAAATTTATTTAGCTTTACAAATTTTTTAGCTGTACAACTTTATTTAGAATCGTTAGTTATCATCCTCAGTTGTAATCAGCTTTACACATTGATAGAGAGAATTAAGGGCCAATTGATGCCATAGATACTGGGTAGGACAAATTTTACCTTCTCTTTTTTGCATTCCTCGCTTTATTTTGGCTATGTGCAAAATAATACTTATTTCCATTCCAATACGACGTGCCTCGCTTAGTGTGCTTACATAACTCTGCCTTAGGATTATATGGCAACACCACATTGGGGATAAAAGTGTTGGGGTGCAGTAGATTGTTGTCAGTGAGTACTTGAAATAAGGACTAAAAATGATTTTTATAATGTTTCTTGGAGGACTGTAAAATATCCCAGCGTCAACACCATTGAATTATGCTAAGATCAGAATAGTTTCCTTTAAAGTTTCTATGTTAGTCTGTACTGTGCTTTCTAAATCATCTAATTCTTCCCTATCACACTTTATTGAACATTCATCGACTCTAGAGTACCAATTGCGCATATTGTAGCTTTTGTTTGATTGCGTTTGGCTATGTCTAACTTTAGGTTGTGTTGTTGGGTTGAGCATAATTTTATGAAACTTCAATTTATTAGTGATGTTTTGGATAAATTTTGCATTTCATTTTTAGATAGTATTTGGGTTAGCCTAATTTATTGTTGGGGAATTTGAATACATGCATGTTCATATCTTGGTTGTGATAGAATATTTGTATCATGGAGGTCAAACAATCTTAACCCCTTATTTCTGCTTTAATGTCACTTTGGATGAGGTAATAGAGTTACTAATATCTAGGATAGTATTTAGAATTACTCAATACTTGAAACTTTCACATAATAAGTTCTTCACGTGATGATAAAACTTTCAGATTTACGAGTTTTATTTGAGGAGGTTAGAGAAACATGCATGCACGGTTTATGGAAATCTAGAAATCTTTGGATTTACAAATTATGTTGTTTTGTTGGATGTGGAAGGCGTGTATTATTATTTATTAATTTCTCTTAATTACTCTTATGTGTGAATAATATCATTTCTAGGTACTTATTGCAACTTCAATTACATTTTCTAAATGTTTTCTATCTTCCAATTTTTAGTGATAAAAAGGATCATGCCATAACGCATTCCATATTAGAAAAACATCCATATTCTCTCGATGTAGCAAATTTGAAAGTTTGGGAAGTTATATCGGCAAGGGCATATCCCTCGATCTCTCCTTAAATCGAGTTATCGCTAGTTCAAATTGCCTCCATGTCAGACTCACGCATTCTTCACATGACTTCTCCAATCGCATCGCCACATACTTCACGAATTGGTAAGAAATGTGAGTCGAGCTCAAACCAAAAAACCTGAACAAGTCAAAGCCACTTGCCTCTCAAGAACTCAGCAGTTACTTAGTCGACCAACCACTAACCACATTGTTCGAAGAACGTGCTTCAGCACGAAGAAGAGCTACGAAAGAGGCCTATATAAAGAAAAATTCTAGAAGGGACCTGAAAATAACAAGAGAAATTGCCAAGAAAGATATATTTTATAAGATTCTCAAAGCTCCAAAATTCTTATTCACAAGATCAATCATTTCTAAGTCTAGAAATATCTTGTAATAAGATATCATCAGCCTCAAGCAATAAACATCACTATTACAAAAACCTTCAACACGAGGTCGTGTTTTTTTTACCTATTTACAGGTTTTCCACACAAAACACTTGTATCATTTCTTATCTGTTAGATTTTTGTCATAGGTACATTAGTGTAAGGACTAATTCCAGACCATTTTGAGCTCCCAGAATTAGGCCATTACATTTGGCACCGTCTGTGGGAAAGAGATTCTTTCTACGATATCCTAAGGCATTCAGTCAATCCAGTGTAACATTTCAATCATGGTCACATCCAGGTGACCAGTTACCGGAGTCAACTCAATCTCTCAGTTGAGCCAAAATAGCTTACAGAGCTACAAGCAAATCTTAATACTGAAATGGAGAAACACAATGAGCTCGAAAGATAATTAACTCGCGATTGAGAGCCCCGTGAGAAGGAGCTCGATGCTGAAAGACAAGCTCGTTTAACAGCAATCAAGCGGCATGAAGATCAAATGATGACAGTGCAGACTGCCTTGCATGCTCTACAAGATACTCAGCAGGCTCTTCCAACATGAGATCGTGATCAGTTGCTAGAAGCCTCTCAGGTTTTTTCGTGGGAAAGATTAGGGCCTCAAGTAGCCACCAACAAAGCTATTTCCAGACATATTAGGAATGAACCTCAATATTCTATTCATTTGAGGGGGGGGGGGGGAGAAGCTTAGTTTGTGATCAGCCGAGGTCACCGATGTTCCATACGTCAAGAGGAAGAACAGGGACCTCAGCCTTGAGTTCCAGAATGAGATTGTTTGGGTGAAGGTACCTGTACTCATAATCTACAACCTCCTCATTAAACCGCTCAACCGACCCATCACTATGTTAGATAAGAACATATGGACCAGCATATTAAGGAGATGATCGAAGCACATGTTCTGGGTACGACCGATGACCTTACCAAGTTGTAAGGAAGCCCAATTGCCAAAGAACTATTCAATATGGATATTCCGAAGGGTTTCCATACTCCGAAAATTTACAAATACATGGGTACCAATCCAAAGGAGCACATTCAACAATACCGTGACTCATTGGGGTTGCATTCCAATCTCAACCACATTCTCAGTCGCCACAAGTCTACAGGCGGAACCACTCTGATAATTCCACTCTCTGCCTGAAGACTCCATATACATATTCGACCAGTAACAGAAGCAATTCATCAAGACATATGCTCACAACAGGGACAAAGAGGAAAATCTGTATTCTCTTATCAGTCTCAAACAGTCGCATGGAGAGAAGCTCGAGGCATTTGCAAATAAGTTCTTGGAGCTCGCACGTAAAGTGGACAATCTCGATCAGAAAACAACTATTACTTCTTTTAGCAACGCGCTCCAGCTCGACTGCAAAGCTAAGTAACACCTCTTCCTCAATAAACTTGTGACCTTGGAGGATATGATCACCAAGGCTAATAGTTATGTCGACCTGGAAAGGATGAAGTCCGAAAAGCATAAATTTACTAAATCCGTCCTTTCCACGAAAGGTCCATCAGATCAAAATACTGAACAAAAGGAGGATCAGGGTGACCAAAAGCGCGCCAAGGGAAACACCGACAACCCTTGAAAAGATGGCTCACAAGTCAAGCCGGTCCTCCCAAAGATGAATGTTTGAATCTCCACAATTTTTCTAATCCTCACAAAGGATAAGCTCTACCGTCTCTCCCAACCATTAGAACCAATCGAAAGCTAACCGTACTGCATGCACCATAAGGTAAGCCATCATTCTACTGACAATTATTATGTTTTATAGAGGTTGCTCGAATACATTTTCAAAGAGGCACGGATGCTTGAATATATTGCCAACCTGGAATTATACAAGGATTGCAACTATAAGAAGCAGCTTGAAGTTGTCCAAGTCGAAGATCAAGCTGAGGAGAAACATCTTTACCATATGCACCATAACAACATGGACGAGATCAATCAGATCACCAAATCTGACAGATTCAAGCGCAGAAGACTGTAAGAATGCTGCGATCTCACACCTCAAGACAAAGAAGCCAAACTTCTGCCTGAGTTGAGCAATCGCCAGCTCGGGATATTATTCTAAGATTGCGATACTTTCCATGTCAACTTTCTACATCATGATGCGTTAGTTATAATGCTCAAGATGAAGAAGTTTGTCATGCACACAATGACGATCGATACTTGCAGCAGTATTGAGATCCTCTTTTAGAGTACTATCGACCAAATGGGATTGGCCTATCAAGTCCTTCAAAGAGACACCAATATCAGTGGATTCAATGGTTCTTAAGAAGAGCGAGTAGGGAAGATCATCTAACCTATTACCGCTGGACTAACCACTATCGATGTTATCTTCTATGTGATTAACGCCAAATCTCGTTATCTTGGGATTATAGGCCATTGCTAGATTCATAACATGGAAGCAATCACTTCTACCAATCATCAGGCACTCTGCTTCGAACACAACGATGGTATCTATGATATTAGGGGTAGTCAAAAGCTCTCTCGAGCTTGCAAAAATACCATCTCTATAATTCATGATACCTCTGACAAGTATGCTGTATAGCAATTACAGTGAGCTGATCACCCCAATGATTAGCCTTGAATAGAGGAGCCCACCGAATACATCAACATTGATGGACCTGGCAGAGGTACTTTCATCGGTACTAAGCTGGTTCAACACGAAAATGATTCTCTCATTCAGTTCTTTCGACTAAATTGAGATATTGTTATGTGGTCCTTCAAAGAAATGCCTAGGGTTGATCTGGCCATGGCATGTCATAAATTGGTAATCAACTTCAGTACCACCGCAGTTAAACAAAAATAACGACACCTATCTCCATGGCTTTGAGATGAAGTTAACATGGAGATTGAGAAATTGATCAAAGTTGGTTTCATTCGAGAAACCAAGTATCCGGATTGGATATCTAACATCGCCACTGTCCCAAAGAAGAATGAAAAGGTCCGCGTTTGTGTAGATTTCACCGATATCAACAAATACACTCCAAAGGATAGTTTCCATCTTCCCAACATTCATCAATCCTAGATTATGAAGTAGGTCATGAACTCTTATCTATGATGGACGCTTCTTCAGGATACAGTCAGATTCCGCTCTTGGATGAAGATCAAGAAAAGACAACTTTCATTACTGAAAGAGGACTATATTGCTCCAATGTCATGCCCTTCGGACTTAAGAACGTAGGTGCAACTTATCAACGATTGATGACTACTATGTTTAAAGTACATCTTAGGAAAATCATGTAAGTCTACATTGACGATCTCTTGTACAAGAGCGTATAGTCCATCAATCACATTTCAGATCTCAACACAATATTCAAAATATTTCAATCTTATAGGATGCGTCTTAATCCTGATAAGTATCAATTCAGAGTACATTCAGGTCGATTTCTAGGCCACTCATCAGCAAGAAGGGAATTGAGGCTGATTCAAATCAGATTCGGGCTCTTCTCGATATGCCATCTCAAAAAATGACGAAAGACATTTAGAAACTTGCCGGCAAAGTTGCCGCTATCAACTGTTTCATTTTAAAATCTTTAGACCGCTATCTTTGGCTGTTCTTATTACTCCGCAGTTGTACCAAACGAGGAAAAGTTAAGTTAAATACAGAGTTTCAATGGACATCGAACTATGAGACAGCCTTTTAGGATCTCAAAATCTATTTGGGGAAGTCTCCTATCATGAGCACTCCGATTGATAATGAGGAACTGATTATCTACCTAGCAGTTATATATACTTCACTCAGCTCGGTTCTCATTCAACTTGAAGGGAAAATTGAGAAGCCAGTCTACTTCATCAGCAAAACCCTCACTCTAGTGGAATGAAGGTACTCTAAAATCGAGAAACTTCTTTTCACTCTTGTTTATACTTCATAGAAACTTAAGCACTACTTCCGAGCTCATTCAGTCAAAGTCATGACGAACTACCCACTTCTGGAAGTTCTATCCAAGAAAGAAAAATCAAGAAGAGTGCAACAATGCTTAATCAGTTTGGGAGAACATGATATCAAGTTCTAACAATGTCATTAAAAAAAATGGCAGGCCATTGCCGATGTCCTTGTGGATTTTCCAATGGAAGATCCCGAGTGGGAGGAGCACGATCCTGACCTTTTAGAGGAAGTTACAGAAGATCCACCCCCTAAAGCATTTGGCGAGCGAGCTGAATGGATTACAAGGAGAGGGTGAAGACTTCTTAAAGATGGATCCACCGCCTAATCATATTGATTACCCATTCCAACGACAGAATTGAGAAATCAATCCATCTGGATTTTGAGGCCTCAAATAATGTCACCGAATATGAAGCTTGCATTCACAGAATCGATCTTCCTCTCGAGCTTGGCGTCCCTAAACTCTCAGTTTACACAGATTCACTACTCATCATCCACCACTATTCTGAGCAATACAAGAAAAATGGCAAGATGATCAAATTCGCAGCCCTCGTTGCAGATAGAATGGGCAAGTTTGCGCAAGCAACTCTCGATTATCTTCCTCGAGGCAAAAACTGATATTCCAATTCCTTGCCATATCTAGCTGGGGTCTTAGGCACATAAGCTCGATATCTATAGATTAAAGTAATTTTAAACCCCAGCATTGATCACATTTTTTTTTATGCATGATCAAGACTGGGGGCGATAAAGGGGGATACCACAATTGCCAAAAGCCTTTCTTAGTTTATCTCGGTATCAACAACAAATGTAAAGGACCACTTCCAGCAGATCCGAAGGAGCACCGACAGCTGATAGACAACTCGAAGCGCTACACCAATCAAAACGGTACCTTGTACCGCCGTTCAGTCACAGAGTCATACCTCAAGTGTCTCTCCAAACAGAAAGCGATCGAGATGCTCCACGATTTACATGAAGGGACTTGTGGCTCCTATGCCGTAGGTCAATCACTGGCAAACAAAGCCATTACACAAGGAGTATTCTGGCACGGCATACGCAAGCAAGTAGAAGAGTACTCACACAAATATGGCGCATGTCAGCGACATAGAAAGATGATACGTGTCCCTACGCTCGAACTCCATGTAGGCAAGGTATTTTGGCCACTCAAAAGAAGGGCACTCAATCTTGTCAGCCAATATCCTAATTCTCCAGGCAACCGCCACCACCTCTTCATAGCTACCGATTATTTTACAAAATTGGGTAAAAGCAATTCCACTTTGTCCAACCAAAGAAGAAGAGGTCATCTTTTTTATCTGGGAATACATCATCACTCAGTTTGGGTTCCCCCACCTAATTCGTATCGATAATGGGACCCAATTTGTTGGAAAAAAAATCGTAGCTTTCCTTAACCAAGACAACATCATTCACTTACCATCCAATGCCTAATACCCTCAAGGCAATGGCCAAGCCAAAATCACCAACAAAACCATCATGGATGGACTCAAGAAACGGCTACACTCTTAGAAAAAAGGGAATTGGGTTCGAAAGTTTTCTCATGTCTTATGAGAATACCGTACCACTCCACATCAGTTGATAGGCTGCACTCTATTCTTCCTAGCCTATGGTACTAAGGCCATCATTCCTTCTTAATACCATTACCCAGTCAAAGATCACGAACTAACTGACGAGGAAAATGAGTTCAAATTGGCTTGTAACCTCAATTGGATCAAAGAAACTAGGGAATGCGCCATCGATAACCTAGGTCGATATCATCATATGCTAGCTAGTTCCTACAGCAAACGAGTTAGAAGCCATACCTTCCAAATCAATGATCTCATCCTCTGAGAGATACCTCAATATCGTAAAGAGTCTCATGCTGGGAAATTAGTAGACAAGGGTCCATTCCTTATCACCGGTCCTCTCAGGCCAGGGATCATATTACCTCATGACAGAAGAAGGCATACACATTTCGAGTCCTTGGAACACTAGGCGACTGAAACGATATTATTGTTAGGTCCCTCACTACTTTATTTTAGTTTATTACTTTTTTATTCAAGAAGTGAAATTTCCATCTCTATCCAATGTACATCCTTTCTCAAAATTCAATGAAACTTACAAGTTTTCTCCATACATCTCTCTACTTTGCAGACAATACATAAATTAAAGCATAGATAATACAAGCTTTTAATCGACATCATTCCTGTTAAATTAAGAATATACTTGGTTTGGATGACTCTACTAAATCTTTTGCGGTTAGAACGACTCTACTAGACATAAGATAAAGTAAAGGTAATACTAGCTTTCATCTCTTTTATTATGTCATTCCACTTAAATCATAAATACACTTGGCTTGGCTGACTTTACTAAATCTCATGTGGTTAGAACAAGGTAGAACTTGCTTTCAATCAACGGACTCTACCAGACATAAGATAAAGTAAAGGAAATAGTAGCTTTAATCTCTTTCAATATGTCTGCGACATCATACTAGTTAAATCAAGAATATACTTGGTTTGGCTGACTCTACTAAATCTCCTGCAGTTAGAACGAGGTAAAACTTTTTTTTAATTAACGGACTCTACCAGACATAAGATAAAGTAAAGGCAATACTAGTTTTCTTTTTTTTCAATATGTCTGCGACATTTTACTAGTTAAATTCAGGTTACACCTGGTTTGACTGACTCTAATCAACTCCAAGAATAAAACAAAGGTGATACTAGTTATCAATCGCAGAGCTTAACCAGACATAAGATAAAGCATAGGTAAATTTTTTTTTTATCTCTCAACATGTCTGCGTTACATATTATTTCTTTTCAGGTTATATACAACCACTATAGTGGAGTCTGTTCTGCTGTGGGATGCCAGCTTCGCTTACCTCTACAACAGGAGGTCGACTAGCCATAAATTCTTGAGCTTGAGCAATCACAACAATCTTTCCCTCCTCTATCAATTTGACAGATCGAGGGCCCAAATCCGTTCCCATGGAGCTCGTACAATCTCTTCGATCTATATCAGCCTTGCAGATACATCCTTTTGCTAACACACAGTTAAACAAGGTATCTCTATCTGATTCATGTCTTTTTACTTCTTCTACAAAATAAGCAATCACCGCCCGTAGCAATTCAGAATACCAGCCCTGAGTTACAAGTGAGTGAGAAAAAATTGTCCTCAACCTCTAAAGACGATCTTCTAACCTTTTGTACTGTGCTTTCTTACTCACCATTTCTTTGTCTATTCGATCTGTAAAAGCTATGTTCTCTACAGATTTTTTGTTAACTTCTGCTGATTCAGCTCGATTAATTACCTTCAAATCAACCACCTGAGCACGATGTATCTCGATCTCTTTAATTAATTCTTCCACATCTAAAATTTCCTTTAATAATTTATCTTAATCCCTTATAACAATCTCCTTCCCTCGGATAATACGCTCTTACCCATTTTCCCTAATAAGAACAGAGTCCATCTTTATTTGACACTCTTATAACTTCTCAACTGCTTTATGCACATGCCCTTGTATTCAATCAACGTCTCCCTCCAGATCCCTTATTCGAGCTGACAAGCTAATAACTTCCCGTGGAAAAAGAAAAACTCTACCATTCTTTTTACTCTTGTTCGAGCGCTCTCCAGCCTCGGTATTCCTGACACCTAAGTTGGCCTGAGCCAATTTAGCCTTCAGCTGTGCCACCCTTTCATTCAATTTATTACATTTTCACTAAACCGTCCAGAATTCTATATCCTTTGCCGAAAATGTTGTAGTCAATTGATCAGCTATAACTTCAGATGTAGATAGATCATCTCGAGCTCCCTTTAGCTCATTGTCTTTATCATTTAATTTCTTCTTCAATCGCCCAAGCTCACTCTTACTATTCACCAGATCAGATCGAATTCGCACCTGATCATGTATTTTCCTGGCTAGATCCTTTCTTTATCCAACCACCAACTAATTTAAATCTTCCTCTGATTTTTCTAGAGCATGTATATGGTAACGGGCCATGTCGGCCTCCCTGCTCTTTATCGTCAATACATCATTCTAGCTTTTGAGTTTCACGGCAAACTCTTTTTACTCTTCGAGCTCTTTTTGCCCTTTCTTAATTTTAGCATCCTTATCCTCAATTTGCCGAGTTAGATCAACAACAGTCAATTTTGCCTCAACAAATTTGAAATGTACCTTCATAAGTTGATCTTCTCAATCTTCATTTGCCTCTCTCATTCTATTAAACTCCTCTGCATATTCCTGGCTGCATCGGCAAGCATTAGCTTCACGCAAGCGAGCTGACTCCAATTCGACCTGCATATTACAAATACATTATATCAAGTTCGATTTAGAATACTCGATTGCTACATATGACTTATTTCTAATGAGATATCTATTTGTTGACATTTACTGTGTAAAACTACTTCCAAACTTAAGGTTGAAGTACAATTTCGGATGGATGTTCCATAACATATACTTCTAAGTCTAAGGTATACATGCTCAATATTATAATTTGCCAATAACTAAAATCTTTTATGCACACCATTCCAGTACCGTTCGCCTCTAAATCGGTATCAGGCCGGGGTTTGGTTTGTTTCTACACTCTACTTATTACTTTGTAGCTCTATAGTAATGAAGCATACAAATCAAATATTTTTTGCAATATTCTAACCTACAGCTCCGCTTGCGAAGACAATAGGGACACGGAGGTTTCACTCTCCTGAGCAAGCTTAACCTCTAAATCTTTTATTCTGAGGCGTATGTCCTTAAGTTACTATAACAATGTTTTCAAAAGTAACTTAGACTGCAAAATTCCATCTAAAATATATCCAATCAGTTTACAACATTCCATAAAATTCATACAATAATAGTGCCATCATACTATCCTACCTTCTTAATTTTTACCTCAGGGCATTCGATGTTATTCCCTTGATTCTCTCTTACCGTCTGAGGTGATATACCATCCAGCCCATCAACAACCTCAACAACTTCATCTTCAACTTCCTCCTCCTCCAGGTAGGTGTTAGTCCTAATGGCCTCTACCTTGTCTTCAAAATATCTCTTGGACATAAGATGCCACCCGAGCCTGTCACGCTCTGCTACCGTCTCCTCCAAATCTACCCTTGCCTCAGGCCGTAACTTATTGGTCTATACTACTTGAGAAGCCTTCAGGGCCTCCAGCCATATCCTATCCTTGCTCAAATCTAACTTCAATCGAGCTACGTTTCTTTCGAGCTCGCCCTTCTACCTTTTCAGGTCCGCTCTTTCCTCCTCGACCCTGAGACATATACCCTTCATCAACCGTGTAGCCTGCATAAAAACATGCAAAATTGACCCTATTGATTAGCTAAATCATAATACAAAATCTACCAAAAAACACTTATTCGAGCATATAAACCTACTATTTCTCTTATCTTCTCCTCCCCATAGAGAGCTGCTAACCTAGCCTTTACCTCTACCTCTTTCCATTAGTCCTCCAAATTAGGTCAAGCTTCTGCGATCTTCCCCCCAGACACTTTAGAAGGTTCAACCCTTCTCTTTTATGCCTTTTCTACAGCCTCACCACTTCCCGTAACCCCAAAAGTTGCAGGTCGCTTCAACATTTGCCTCTTGGGGAACGTTCGAGCTAATTTGCTTGACGTAATGGACTCAGGTAGTCTTGTAGAGTCCACTCTAGGGGTTCGCTCACCTTTCCCCATCAGTCCCCTTCTTCTTGCTGCTTTCAGCACTCGTCATTAGCCTCGTCGATTAGGATTTCAAAACCTATTCAACTCGGCTATTAGCATGCATTTTCCTGCTAATGCCAAGATCTTCTAATACAACCCCGAGTTATGTCTCCTCTTGGGAAACTTTATCCAACAATGACTCTTTCCTCGCCACTAGAGACCTAGGACCTATCATACACATAACATTAAGATCAACGAGCATCGTACAATTTTTACTATCAATCTCATGCATGATATATTATTATACTTATATTTTTTTTACAGTTCGAAATAAAAGTTCTATAGGTTCTTCATCATCTCTCTGAAGGCATTCACCCTTCATCCATATCACATTATTGTTCTAAGGTCGACCTGCTGAGTTCAGATCAAAGAAGTAAGATCAGGTTGCTTTTGCGCTGAAATATGCCCCTCCACTTGCACAATAATTTTTTACACCATAAAACTACAACATATCCTCAGAAAATATCCTCTTCTTTCTGGCCTCTCCTTTCCACCGTATATTCAAAGCTTCACAAACACTTATCACCTCCCACATGCTCTCATTCATCTGAATGGGACGTACACCGATAAGATTCATAATCCCTTTAGCCAGATTGGTAAGGGGAAGACTCAACCCGTACTCCAACTGAGACAGGTAACATAAAAGGCAATTTGAAAATTTACTCTGAGCATTCCCAACATAATACTCCAAAGAGATCGATTCTTATATACCTCTATCCCTTTTCTCCTTCGCCAAATCGGCCAACAGATAAAAATATTCTTTTCCTGTTGCTACAGTGCAACCCTTAATTTGCCTACCGGCATTGTCGATACAATTTCCCCATCTACCTCCTATAGTAGCCTTGACTTTACAAAACTCTATGAATGCATCCGAGTGAGGAGAATATGACACAAATCTTCCAGGGAAATCTAGAAATTGATCAACACCTACTTCTTCCTCACTTCCAGACGCTCCAATCTTAGACTCAGTCGGTCGACTAGAGGACGATGCCTCACGTACAGGGGAATTACTCATATTAACTACAGGAAAGGATTTCTATCCTAGATAACACTCCTCACGATCGACCTACACAAAGGTCCAGGTATCTATTATTACTTTTTTATATACGTCAGCCATATTCAAATATCTTTCATATCTCATATAACAAGTAGATTTTAATAGATTACTATAAAAAGTAATTTATCATTTTTCTTAGCAATAAAAATTGATCTTCAAAATCACATACACACATCACATATATCTACTAACCTTCTATATCGGAATGTGAATTCGAGGTAGCGCCTTATCCTTCCCTTATCACGCTGCCGTATAACCACCTTCGTGACTCTGATTCAACAACTCCCTCATGCTTTAACTAATGATCCCTTTCATTTAAATCTCCACAAGTGTTTGTGCTATTTTTGCCTCTCTTCTTCCTTCCTCTTTCACTGCTCTTCAAGTTTTCAGAAGTTGAAAAATATTTGATTAACGAAGATGAAGTAGTATTTATATTTTCTCTCTATAATTGCTAGCAGTTATTGTGCCTCGCACGAGCTGTCTTCGGTTTTGAAATTGAAACGTCCCTTCCACTATCCATGTCAGACGTTTTGCACCTTTTCGGCAAAAAAACCTTACCATCATTGCCCTTTCCCTTATATTTTAATATATTTTTATCTTTCTTTTCCAAATCTCCTTCTGACCTCACCATGCTCATTTTGACTCACTCTTACACGTAATTGAGTTTTCACAACTTTTCTACAAAAGATAAATTCAGAAGTTCCCTACTTTTTCTGTACGTGCTTCTTCTTCTACTCTTATAGTAGCACTGATGACATTTCCAAAGATCCGATAACAAAGTTTCAAATATTTTTTTAATTTTTTTACGCAATAGTCACAAACAACATTCACCAAAATAGAGGGTCTATTCAACAATAATTTCTTTCTAATTATTCAAACTTAAAATAGTTGTACTCTATCACACCTATTTTTACATTCACTCCATTCACCTCACATATAAATATATCTAAAACAGCCTTAATGACCTAAAAAATTACAACCAATAGGTAAACCTATAGCGACCTTCCCATCCTCAAATTCGATCTCCACCTCAGCAATCAATTCCACCACCTCTTATCGATCTATAGGATCCCTCACCAGTTCACGAAAAAAATCCCTCAAAGAAAAAATGAGAATACTTAAGTTCCCTACTTCTTGAATCTAGTCCTTCGAGCTGACACTCACTTACTGGCAACTCAGTATCATAACCTAATAATCCAAAAATTCTTTTCCGCACTTCAGCGATCTTAATTGCCAATCGTCCTTGAGCAGCACTACGGATTCTCTGGGATTGAGTCCGTACCATCCTAATCTTTTTTCCCATATTCAGAGATCATTCTACCCTTATTTATACATTTTTACTACCGATTACCCTAAAAAAGTGCTAATATCCTTTTATCTCATAACAAAAACTCCATAATTTTAAGAAAAAATATTTTAACTTATCTTTAACCCTCAAACTCAATCATTTCATATCTTTTCATGTCGAACATATTCTTTCCCGATTTAATTTTTTTAAATTGACCTCTTTGAGATCAAATCTTCATTCTAAAAATTCATACAAATTTTTCTCTCCCACATTTCCAACTTGCAAATAAAATAATATTTACCTCTTAGCACATATTTACAGATAAATTTAGATAGTTCAAATATTACAAGTATTTGTACTTTCTGTACTCATACATTTCATTTCATACATTCTTCAGATCATACAACTCGATTTCTAGAGTTATTCTATATCTATATCAACACGAAATTTGATAACAAATTTTATTCATCTCGAAACATATTACAAGTGTTTTTATAAATAACAAGTTATAGTAGCATATTCCCCATATTCGACACGAGTAAGCCAACAAAGCGTAGTCGAAGGAAACCATACATAATCGAAGGCCATCATTCGTGAAGTTAATATAAGTTCTCGACTTTCCAAAAGTAGCCGTTGAAGCCTGGTCAAGAAAAAACTGTTAGAGATCCGCAAAGTTTGCCCACTCCCCCGGAATAGGAGACTATTTTTTTCTTTTTGTAAAACTGCCTGTATGACTATAAATATAGGCAGAGAATAGATTCTACAAGACTACAATATTTTACTATTCTTACTTCTAAAACCTTATATTATACTAAAACGTGGTTTTTCTCAGCCTTTACTAAGTTTTTTACGTAAAATCTTATTTATCTAGTTTTATTACATTCTCTTTACGAATAAGTATTGGCAAAGATTCTCCTTCCAAAAAACATGCCACTACACAAGTCTTTCAAGTACTCGACCTCAGGTACTTTTCAAATACCAAGTCTGTCTGGTACTTAACTTTAGGTACTTTATAGATAACAAGTTTTTCAGTACTTTTACAACTAAGAGGTCCTTCAGGCACTCTAACACATCAAATCTATTAATTTTTCATACTTCAGTGATTTTTCACCCTGATGCAAAGCAGAAATTAGAAATAACGAGTATGCTCACACTCATAAGCTTGGTCAAAGTCTAAGCAAGCATCAAATTAAAACTATGGAAGTAGAAGACTCAGTGCTTAAACCAACTCTTCAAACCGAAGGTCTTTTTAGCGCAAAAAGCGATGGAAGTGCAGAAGCAGACTTCCACTTTTTGTCTCCCACCTCCACTATCATCACCTCCTCCTCTAGAGCCACCACCTCCACAGAGTTACTCAGTCTAACAGCCACTAACCATATTATTCAGAGATTGTGCTTTAGCGCAAAGAAGAGCTGCGGAAGAGGCCTCTATAAAGAAAAAGTTCCAAAAGAGACAAGGACCAGAAAATTATAAGTAAAATCACCAAGAAAGATATATTTTCTAAGATTCTCAAAGATCTAAAATTCTTATTCACATGATCAATCATTTCTAAGTCTAGAAATAACTTATAACAAGATATCATCAGCCTCAAGAAATAAACGTCACTATTACAAAAACCCTCAACACGAGGTTGTACTTTTTTACCTATTCACAGGTTTTCCACCCTAAATACCAATGTTATTTCTTATCTATTAGATTTTTGTCACAGGTACATTGGTGTAAGGACTAATTCCAGACAACTTTGAGGTCACAAAATTTGGCCATTACAATATCAGTTGGTCGGATTGAATAAATTATACAATTTACTCAAATCATTTATTTGTTTTGCGTGGTTGAATTGATTAAGTGCTTGATTTTCATTCTCGGGCTGATTATTCATCATGGATTCATGATATTAACGGGTAAAGGTGCCGAAGGCACTCATTATAATAGGTCACAACTAATGACTGTTAAATATATAATCATACCAAAGGCGCGCATAGGGATTTTAGTGCCGAAGGCACGTTAATGGACAATTTTGTAGCGCCGAAGGCGTGCTGACGTAATTTAACATGACGATCCCCAAGTAGTACTAGCCTCTCTATTAAAATAGGGTGGTGTTTTTGCCACTTTGGACAAGTCTGCCCTTATGTTCAGTGACAAAGAGGGGCCGGGATGCGATGTGGGTGCCTAGAGAATTGTACATGAATGGGCAGTTTTGAAAGTTCATATTTTAAGGCGAAAACAAAGAAATTTAATCCCAACACCTCGTCTTCCCCGATAAAAAAGAAAAACTTGAGTTCTTTTTTAAAAAAATAACAAAAGTTTTTCCACAACCAAACCAGTTCTCTCTCTTTTTCTCTCTCCCTCAATTAAAACCATGAAACCCTTTCTTAAAGATCAGCACCTCCCTCTCAAACAATTTTTTTTCCTCCATGAAATTTGGGTTTTAACACTATTCAATTTGCTACAGTTGGGGTTACAAATATTTCTCCTCTCTATCTCAAAATCAAAGTGTTGAGGCTCAATTTTATTCAACTTAAGTGATTTAAAGATGAAGGCTTGATCTCTAGATGCGATTTCAAATCTGCGATTGGGGATTTCAGCTGGAGGGTTCAAATCATGAAGTTTTTCAATCCATAGTTCCAGGTGTTTCTAATATTTCTCAATTACTTAGTTTTGGTTTGATTGCTTTGAATTCATGCCCATTCTGCCCAAAGTTATCAAGTTGAGATCGTCTTGGGGTTTGAAATTGAGGGTTGTGATATCAGATATCCATTTCAGAGTACTGATCGATGGTTTTAATTTGGATTTGATAGTTTGGGATTAAGGGCTTGGATTTGATATTAAAGGCTTGATTTAGTTTTTTAATTTGATGTAATCTTGGCTCTGATTATTAGTTTTTGGTTGGAATGTTTCAATCTCTTGGTCTTCATCTCTACAAGTTGGAATTTTTTGTTGTTTGATAATGGGATGGTTATGGGTATACTTTGGGTGTTCCACATTTGGGGATTATGGTGATTTTCTACTGTGAATGCTAAACAAAAGTAGATGCTTTTTGGTTGAATTAACAATATTGGAGTTGGAAAAAAAGGTCTCCAAATTTTGATGCATTGAGAGTTAGCAATATGGATAATGGGGGTTTGTTTGTTTGAGGTATTGGCATGTTTGATTTCAAGGTTACTGCGATTTCGGATCAAGTGATTCAATTAAAGTGATTTGTAGGTTTCAATTTTGTGGGTTTTGGGGTTCAATTTAGTTCAATTTTGAGATAATGCTTCGGTGATTTGATATGCCGCGCTCCTCGCTGACGATTTTGTTTTAAAAAATCTGAGCCTCCAATGCAATTTTTGGTTTTAATCCATGGGTCTTCTATATCACATGTACAGGTCTAACCAAGGTAGAAAATTCCCAATCTACATATTATAATGAGTAGGTATGTTTGTTAGGGTATGAACTGTGAAGTTGGGTATGTATTTGGCATTTGGGTTGGTGGGGGCGGAAGTGCATAATTTGAATATTGTGGTGATGGTAGAAAGTACGGCTTATAACGTGGTTTGCATGCTGTTAGATATTTGGGAAGACTTGCATTTGTATGAGGCAGTCAAGGCTTAGGTTCTTTAATCAATAGAGCTTTTTCCAGAAGTTCATATAAGGGACTACAAGTCTACATTTGTTTTGAGTAATAATCCAAAGAGCTTTTACCAGTAGCAATCTACAAATAGGTAATCACATTATCATTATATTGCTTATTAATAAAGAATTTTGAGTAGTTGTAAAGGTACCTTTAACCAAGTCTATCATCGGTATTGATGTAATCTTTGATAGTCGTCCAGGTTATAACTTATTGTTGGGGGTTACGAATCGTGCCAACAACCTAATGTCAATTAATCCTTGGTTTCTTAGGTCTGGGTTAATTGACTATAGAGTGGAACCAACATAGATACCCTCTGGAGTAGGTGCCTTGATAATCTTATTAAAGGAGTTAAATGATATAAGAGATAACGGGCAGGTTGGTTGTTAGGATATTATTGAGTTAAAAGGAAGTATAAAAATATTATTACTGAGTTTAGGTAGTTGCGATGAAAGAACGCTTAGTTTTATTTGTTATTACTTATTTCAGTACGCCCTTGATGCTTGATTCTTAAATTTTTATGTGCAGGTGAGGCCCAATCATATTATTAGGGTGTTCAAGTTAGTTAAGGAAAAGAAGATTCTACTCGTCATGGTTACATGGTGAAGCAGAACCTCTAATATTGTTAAATCACCAAGTGGAATCCTGGAAGCAGGGTCGTTGATAATACCAAAAGGTAAGACTTGAACCAACATACTAATAGATATATTGTTTTTGTTATAGGAAAAATGGATGTACTACCTTTCATTGCCTAAACATGGGAGACATATACTGAGACAGTTAATTCATATGGCCTTTTACAATTGTTTTCATTTCATACGGACTTAGCTTGAAATAAGGGTGGGGAATGGATTAATTCGCTTCTTTGTTTTTTTTTCTCGAAGAAGCATTGCTTCTGTTTCAATCCATAATAGACATTGCCTTCATGTAGCTAGCAATATGTTGACTAAATTATGAGATTGTGACTATTATTTTCATACTCAATAGATGTCTAACACTTAAATGCTTTGCCTTATTTATGAGGACATTCAAATATGACTAATTATGATTATGAGGCTAAAAGCATATGGATCTTTAGCTAAAATGGCATAGCAGTTGAGAATAAAAGTATTTATATCAAGAGATGGTTATATAAAAATGGTTTAATTCTTTATGATTTTGTGCAATTATCTCATTCAAGGCTTTTTATAATGGGTGAAGATACTTGATATCCACAACAATTTTAGCTGTGTTAGGCAGTAGGAGCATAGCCAGGTGTTAGGCTCTGCCTATTTCTTCGTAATATCAGACACAAAAATCTTCACCACTTCAGACGATAAAATTTGAGTTTTTGGATCTGGTGGAGTTTATTACCTTGATATGGATATGAATTATAAGACAGAAGAAAGGCCTAAAGAGTATGCGGAGATGATTGTTAATGATGTTCCAGGAAATCCCATATCGCATACAGCTATGTGGGATCCAAAGGTTAGTTGTTGTTTTTGACTTTTTTATAATGTATTGTTATGTACATTATATTAATTTGATCATTAACTCCCTATATACTTAACTGCTCTTATTGAATGTTTTGACCTGTTATTGAAAGACAACTGCTTCACCATGCTTTTCCCTTTATCTATCTCTCTATAAGTCTTCATACCCCTCCAAAAGAAGATACCCAGTCAGAATTTAGGGAGTTAATAATCATCATAGAGTTTGAGCACACTTCAATATCTTGAATCTCCAAATGTATAAAAAATCTAAGACCTTCAAGAGCAGCTGAGAGCAATCTACAATCCTCCTCTTAGTTCATCCTTAAAACTCTGGAGTAAGCATAAATAGGAATGCCATTTGCCAATCTGAAGATACCCCCAATTTTTATTATTATTTGGTTTATCACAAGCAATATCAAGTATAACCATATACTTTTTTTGATGCTTCCAGTAACTTTAGGAATTTTCACCTTATATTTTACTCCCCAATCATTGTATACCTCTATGTTAGCTGTCCCAAAATTTGTAATCAAAGAGTTAAATTTTCTTACTGACCAGTTTCCTTATCTTCTATTGAAGAACTTCTAACACGCTATTTTTCTTTCCAGGACACTGGCTGGAAAAGATATTCAAATAACTAAAAACAACAATCAATATCTATTAGTATGTACTATAAAAAAACCTTAAAACCAAATCTTTCATTACATAAGAGCCCGAAACCTCAACTTTCACGTCACCTACAATGTATTTTTTGTATTTCAAGGGCTTTATAACGAAGTTTACATGCACGTGAAACCTAAAATAATTTAAAATCTAATGCACATAACTAAAAGTGTTCCTCATTTATGCATTTATCTGTCATTATGAACTTAAGCATTAGTGCGTAGTACGGGCTCATAACCTAGTCTCTTTATTATGACGGGGTGGTATTTTTACCGCTTTGGACAAG
Organism: Kingdonia uniflora; assembly: GCA_014058105.1. Lineage (NCBI taxonomy): Eukaryota > Viridiplantae > Streptophyta > Magnoliopsida > Ranunculales > Circaeasteraceae > Kingdonia > Kingdonia uniflora. The sequence continues at coordinate 457,512 of JACGCM010001897.1, read as the reverse complement.
TCTGCCTTATGTCAAGAGACAAAGAGGGGCTATGATGGGTTCTGAGTGCCTCGAGATTGAAACATGGAGGGGTTGTTTTTGAACTTCAAGGTTGCCATATGTTTAAAAACTTAGCCCCAACTCAAAAACCTTCACCTTCCTCCTCGACTCAAAACTTCACCTCTTTCAAAACAAAACAAAAACTGTGTTCTCCTTCAAACAAAACAAAGCTCTACGATCTCTCTTTCTCTCCCAACGCTTATGGAGATTTCGGTATTGTTCTCTCTCCTTCTCAAAGCTTCGAAGTTGAAATATGTTCACTCTCCCTCATGAAGCAAATGGGTAATATTTTTTTTTCTCTCTCTAGGGTTTATCTAATCTAGGTTTATAAAGGGATTTGGGGTTTCTCAATTTGGTTTTTTTCGTTCTCAATTTATCTTATTAGTAATTTAATTTGAGATTTTGCTCTAATTTTGCACTTCATTGTGTATTTATAGCTGCAATTGAAAATATTGTTTTCCTTCTATTGGCCATGAATTTCTAATATAATCTTAAGGTTCATGGGTTTCAATTTTGTTTACACCAAATGCTAATAAATTTATGATTTTTTACTGGTATTTTTCTGATAGTGATGATTGTAAAGGTATGATTGAAATAAAATGGGAGGATTCATTATTATGTTTGGTGAAGATATAGTCCTTCGGCTTTTGGAGCGAAGAATGTTGAATTGGAGTTTATGTTGTATTCACATGCATAATAATCATCCTCTCATCTTCTCCCGAATTGGAGTTTATGTTGAATCAAGATATGCGTTTATGTATATTTTCGATGTTATCTACCTTTTTTTCTTCCAATGTGTCAAGTTCATATCTGAGGCATATTATGCTAATCTGACTTCTCATTTATTTTTTCTTCAAGAGTCGACTGAATGTGGTATATATATTTTTGGTAAATTATGATTTATGATATTAATCACTTTGTAGTTTTTTCATGTATTGCATACCATAACCCATATCTGTAGTTGCCACCAAAGAGATCAAGTTCATCTTTGTTTTAAATCAACAGTGATTGGTGTATGTACCATAGGTACACAAAATAAATATTAAACCTAATCTAAGGTCCAACAGTGGTCATCTTTGGTGGTGTTTTAAGATAATTTGTTAACGATCATAAATGCAATAGGATGAGGTACATTGAAAACAATGACCATGTTATAGACCACTATCGTTCCATGTTTTATGTAATTTCTTATTTTTATGTTGTACGGCTAAGATCATAAAATTTTAAGATTTGGATTCAACAGAGCTTATTTGGTTGCCATAAGATTTTATTATTATTGGAACTATACTATGTTATTATTCCTCAGTTAATTGAAACTCGAATAGCTAAGTGATTTTGCTTTTATTTCGGGTTGGATTGCATACCCAATTCAAAGCTTCTACATCACCATAATAACTGCTCAACAATTACAATGGCAATGAAGGAACATATTAACCCATGCCAAGCGAGTAACAGACTTCATAATACCAAAATATCGAAAGGTACTCCCCTTAGCATCATTTTATTTATTCCTCATACTTTTAGTTTGTAAATAGAAGGTTGTTTTTGTTAGTTCATGCTTATTCACATCTCCTATATAGTAAAATATCTTAGGGGATTCTTGTAATACCATTTTCTTTTTGATCTTCTAAAAGTAAAGTATCTAAAAGCCCTCAGAATTAAGGATTAACAAATGTAAATTATGATTTTTTTATTGTTTAATTTATTTAAGCATTTAGGATGACATCGAAGTACGTTAAAAAAAATGTAGAGCTTAATTTGTGACTATTTGTTGTTAAGTTGTCATTGTCTTAGTCTGAGATTAAGAGTTGTATACAGGGAACCATTAGATTGTTTCAGTTCACCTCTAAGCTCCAAATACTAATCTTGATTGAGGTTAGGTTGCTTTGGGAATTAAAGTACCTTTCTAACTCATAAAAAGTAGTGTTTCCGTACCAGTAACCACCATCATCTTGATGAATTTTTTTTGAGTAATACAAGATCTGACATTGATAATATACCTTTAAAATTGAATTAGAGAAGATATTAATGAAAGAACTCCATAGGTGTGTACTTATTTTGTTGGGAAAGAGATAAAATGGCTTAGGCAAAATATCCTAGGTTTGAATCCTCCAGACTCTTTGTCTCATCGTAATGTTTGAGAGGCCTCCAATGTATCCAACCATAGTAAGGGAAAGGTGGGGAAGTACCCATATCTGAGTGAGAGTATTTTAGTTATGATTGAAGTTGGTAAAACTTCATTTTCACTTAAGTATAAGGCTAAAACTCTTATGCTTCCTAATGTATCTAGCCTATGATTTTGGGAGGGGTCCTCTTATGCCATATTCACGGTAACAAATGGTTTTACTAGCAAAGCGCTTCAGTCTTTGGAGGAGCTGCTCCACATCATTTACCCGCGACATACAACACGATAGAATGTGTCATAAAAGTAATTGAAAGAGGTGAATTACAGTTCACCCTAGAGAATATGAATAAAAACCTTTGTCTTTTGATAAAAAACTAAAAACCTATGATTATTAGTATATCATATGTCCCTAATAATTCTAAAGGTGCTATTTGAAACTTACATTTAGTTTGTTTTTGTTTAGATTTGTTGTTAACCTCTCATTTTTAGTTTTGCTCTCCTATTGATTTGATGCAATTTGGTACATGTAAATATTTTTTAAGGGACGGAATACTCGGTGCAATGCTTCAACACACACCCAACTTGTCATTAATGATATATACCGTATGTGTTGTGAAGTCGGTCAAACCAAATATGGTGTTGGACATGAGGATAAAATCCAATAATTTAGTTTAAATTTAGTCTTTGCCAATGATGATTATATCCAATATTTGCATAGTTTCTTGGGTTATATCTGTTATTGTAATTTCAGTTCATTTTCCTTTTTATTTTGTTCTTTTTTATGTTGAGGCAGTTGATAATTTCCTATGTAATATTTTTAACATCCTCTTTATGACCCTCCTGAGTCCTAACAGTCAGATGTCCCATTATATGCACCATAATCCATAGTATTTTATATTTATGATTTATCCTTAAGCTTCATAAATTGAGGAAAACATCTCTATTGCACCTAAGCTCTTATTCCAGGTTTATGAGATTATTTTTTTTTAACAGGTATTTTCTTCAATTTTTCTTCCTTTATCTTCAAATTACTTTTTTTTCACCTACTAATTTCAATCCATGGTACCATTTTCATTATTGATTCCAAGTTTTGTGTATCGTATTGAAAATTTAAATTTAAGCTCTCTGGAAATTTACAAAGGTATGCTATACCTTAATATCCAGAATTTAAGTTTTATGTCTGTTTTGTTTTATTTTCGCTACTTATAATAAGTATAATTTTAGCAACTCGATGTTTGTCATGGTTGTTATAATAGAGATCGGGACCTCTTAATCATCCTGTTTTGAATTTCAGGTATGAACTCCTTATCATCATTAACTTCTTACGTAGATTTTTATATGAAGATTTTTTCCTACAGGTTTCTTATTTAAAGTTGGAGATGATGGAAATGTCCAACTTTTAAACTATTCTAAAAATTTGGAGAGGAAAGGACTTGTTGATCAACTGAAATAATTTGGTTGTATTTTTGTATCGCCCCCCTCTGTAAGGTAATCCACTTTCTTAGATTGTATAGATTTAGTATGTTATTATTTGTGATCTACCCTAAGAATATTGTTGAATATTAAAAGGTAGCAAACTTTTATCCTCGAATTAGTCAATGACCATTGGAATATGGCGAATCATTAGTTCTAAACCTCGGTGTGTAACTAATTGTTAGATATGAAAACTATTTTTTCCAAAGGAATAGTAGTAGTAAATTTAATATTTGATTCATACCCAAGGTTAAGTTTTTTTTCATTTATCTTATAACTTATCTTTAGGACTGCAAATACAAGTTCACTTTAATAAAAGATTTGATGGTTAAAATTCTAGAGTTATGGGATGTGATATTAGAAATGAACATGGATTTCCCACAAGATAAATTTTACCTATCAAATTAACTTATTGTCGTACTATTAGTGTAATGGCCAAATTCTGTAAGCTCGAAATGGCTTGGAATTCACTATCGCACTAATGAACCTGTAACAATATTTTAATGGAAAGTAAGAAATGAAACAGGTGATTTTAGCACGGAAAACCTCTGAATAGGTAAAAAGCCATGACCTTGTGTGAAGGATTTTTGTGAAAGTATCTTTATTGCTTGAGGCGGATATCTTTATTACAAGGGATCTCTAAATATAGAAATTCTCTTAACCTTGTAACTAAGAAGTTTGTAATGTTTGCTGAGAATCTCGAATTGATAGTTTCTTAATGATCTTTTGTGCAATTTTTCTAGTTTCTTTCTCTTTTAGAACTTTTTCTTTATATAGGCCTTCTCCGCAGCTCTTCATCTTACTGGAGCACATTTTTTGAACAATGTGGTTAGTGGCGGTTGACTGAATAACTGACGAGTTTGTAGGAGATAGGTGCTATTGATTGAATATGGTTTTCTGGTTTAAGTTTGGCCCACATTCTTATCCAGTTTGTGGGGTAGGTTGGAATGCTGACTGGGGAAATGCGCTAAAAATGTGTGAGTCTGAGCTGAAGGTAATTCAAGCTAGGTGAGATCGAATTTGGGTGAGATCGAGGGATAGGTCCCTACAATCGTCCCTTCGCAACCAAAGTCACGAGTGGCTTTGGTTGAGAAATGATTAACTTGTAATTTGGTATATGGGTTAAAATTCTTGATAATTGAAATGGAATAATGACGATATTGACTGTGTGGAACTTATGCGTGATATGGGAAATGACGTGTATTTAATGTGGACGGGATACTGATGTATGTGACGGTTATGATTCAAGAAGTTGTATCTATAATGAATGATGACACTTGGTAAAACGTACCTGCATATTAAATGTAGGGTTATATAAATGATACCTATATCGGATTTTGAAAGCAGAGTATACTTGTTCTTTGAGAAATTCTCTAAATTTTTTTTAGAGTGGTGAAGACTCGTAGTATGGTTCTTGAAGAGGGGATTGCGTCTAAAATCTAGAGTTTGACGTTTAAATAATTCGATGACCAATCCTTGGAGATGTCGATGCCCGCTCCTGCTCCTCCGACGTATCAAGGCATGTCGGAAGGCAAAGCGATTGAAGCTGATGAAGAATTCTACTATAAGTGAAGGTTTCATGTCGTCGTCTTGACAGGCAAGGACCGGTGGGCCAGTCTCCGTACTCTTGTAAAAGATAGGGTTAAGGCTTCATATGCAGAGATAGGCATAACTGTAGGGCAGTTATGCTGATTTCTTGTATCATCATGAATTCTAAGGTCGGGTCCTCTTCATCTCTACCAACTCTTTGGAGGTCGCAGTTTCAGAGGGGGGGGGGGTGATGGTAGTGGAGGAGGGAGACAACCAGTGAGAGTTTTCTTCTGCATTTCCATCACGTTTTGGCGCTTAGAAGACCTTCAGCTCGAGAATTTGGTTCTAGCACTGAGTCTACCGCTTGCATAGTTTCCATTTGAAGTTTGACTAGACTTCAACCAAACTCATGCGAGGGAAGCTCATTGTTGGTTCCAATTTCTACTTTGTATCAGGGTGAAATATCACTAAAGTAAGAAGAACTAGAGGAGTTGATGCGTCAGCATGCCCGAATGACCTGTGACTTTTAAAAATAGCGAAAACTTATTATCTATAAAATACTTAGAGTTTGATGTTAGACGGATAATGTTTATGTTGTATACCTAAGATCGATGTACTGAAAAAATTATTATCTGTAAAATCGTATGTAATGTTTTTGACATGAATAAAAACTGGTCCTCCAATTACTTGTGTCATATAGATAGAAAATGTCTCCTAGAATCGAACTGAAATGTGTAGGATGTATTAAATGAATAGGAGTTTATAAGTATTGATAGCATTGTTGTTATGATGCTCAATATGAGATAAATACGTACAAAAATTGACGTTGTGATGTAGAATAACTCTTGATAGATTAAGCTCGACTAGAAAAAATAATGTAGTGTTGGTACTGGAGTGAAGGGATAAGTTCAAATAGTCTATCTTAAGATTTTGGTTTTCAGTTACTAGATAAAAGGTCAAAATTATGCTTTAAGCGGAAAGCGTTGTATAAATGTATTAATAAGGGTAACAATTATTCTTTGACTAAGGAGAAGTGATTGTGATGGTGCAGACTCGTTCTTAGAGGACTCATCATGCCGCTGAAGGACGACTGACCATTAAGATCCCTGAAGTACGGGAAAAGATTTTTGGATCGTTTGGTTATGATGCTGAGTTACCAGTGACAAAATATCAGCTCAAAGGATTGGATGTGAGGGACAGGGAACTTAAATATGCCAAGTATTTCTATGAGGTATGCTTTCACGAATTGGTGTTGGATCCTGTAGATCGAGAAGAGACAATCGGATTGATCATTGAGGTGGTGATCAAATTTGAAGGTGGGATGATCGAGTGAGGAGATTTGAGTAGATGTTGTTATTCAGGTCACCAAGGCTGAGTTTTAGATGTAATTACATGTAAAATGTTATCCTAAATAAATGTATAAGTTGTAGAGTTTAACAAAAAAGTTAGAAGTTAATGTGATCCTCTATTATTGCAAATGCCGCTTGAGACTGCTTTGATAAACAATTTTGTTTAAGTTTGAAAATTTTGTTTGCTTTAAAAATGATGTTACTAGTACTATAAGTATAAGAAACAAAAGCAAAAAAAATACAGGAGCTTCTAGGTCTGTTTTTTATGTAAAGCTGCAAAAATTTGATTTCGGGGAGTGTGAGTAATCATGAGTATAGGAAGATCAGAGAAAGATATGGTAATAAGATATAAAAATAGATTAAAATATGGGGGCAAGGGTAATGATGGAAAGACAGTTTTGTTGAAAAGGTACAAGACGTCTGACATGGATTGTAGAAATGACTCATCGGTTCCAAAACTGAGGACTGATCGTGCGAGGCACAATAACTGCCAGCCGTTATAGAGAGAAATAATAAATAGTAGTTCGTCTTCATCATTCAAACATTTTTTAACTTTTAAAATTTGAAGAGAACTGAGAGAGAAGCGCAAAAAAATTGCAGAGGGTTTTGTAAGGATTTATCTTAGGGTGACCATCAATCAAAGAGAGTTGCAGACACATAATCTCGTATGTGGTAGTACAGCAGCGTTGTGGGGGAAGTACTAAGCACTACTGCAGATTCTCATTATGACACTAAAGGATAGTAGAGACGTGTGCTGTGTTTATTTTGTAAATCATAATCTGATTAAGCAAATCCTAGCAAATCACTATTTATAGTAATCTATTATATTTGACATATAGACAGAATCTTTGAAAGATATGTTGCATATGAATGATTGATGTCTATAAACTAATGATAGATACCTAAACCTGTAAGTAGGTGAAACGTATGAGAGATTTGGGTAGAACCCATCTTTGCCTGTAAAATTGTAGTGAGATGGATAGTTTGCCTATTAACGAGGTTTCGACCTCCGGTCGTATGGTAGAGTCTGATGGTGAGGTAGAAGTTAGTTTGGAGCAATTTCTAGGTTTTCTTGGTAAATTGGTGGCCTATCCCCCTTGTTCAGATGCATTTAGGGAATTTTGTAAAGCCAAAGCTACCGTAGGAGAGAAATGGGGTAACTGCGTAGAATACGCTGGTAGGATGCTTAGGGGGTGTACGGTAGCGACGGGGGAAGAATATTTTTATTTATTGGCCGATTTGGTGGAGAAAAAATGAGATAGGGGTATAGATGAATCGATCTTGCTAGAATATTTTATGGGGATGTTCGGAGTGACCTGTCAGAGGGTTTCATGTATTATCTCTCTCAATTACTGTACGGGTTGAGTATTTCTCTTACCAATTTGGCAAAGGGGATTATAAATACGATTGGGGCATGTCCTGTTCAATTGAACGGGAATATGTAGGAGGTAATAACTGTTTGTGACCATCTGAATGAAAAATAGGAGAATAAGGGAATAGTGAGGAGGATAACCCATGAGGACGTATTGTAGTTTTACGCGGTGAAGAATTATAAGGCCAGTGGTGGGGCATATTTCTGTGCGAGTGCAACTCGGCGTCGCTTCTTCGATCTTAATTCAGTAGGTCGAGCCTGGAATGGCATAATAATATTGGTGAAGGGTAATTGCCTTCAGAGAGATGATAAAGAGCCTTTGGATCATCTGTTTAGAACTGTAAAAAAAAGTAAGTATAACAATGCATATATTATAATATTAATACGTACGAACTAATGATCTTTTGGTGATAATAATAAATGATGTGCATGGCAAGCCCGAAGTCCTGAGTGGAGAGGAAAGATTCACTATTCGACGAAGTTGCAGTAGAAGAGGTTGAGCTAAAATTTGTGTTAGAAGGACTCAGCCTTAGTATGAAGATAAGGATTGGGATTAAATAAAAAAATGTTCAAAAATCTTAATTGACCAGGCTTATGGCGGGTGTTGATGATAGGAAGAAGATTGGAACTGGTGGGGAAGGTTGAACCAATGTAACCAATAGCCCTAGAGTGGACAGTTTGGTTTAGCCAGAGTTTATTACGTCAAGTAAGTTAACTCGAACGTTTCTGAAGAAACAAATGCTGAAGCGTTGGTCGGCTTCTGGTACCACTTGAAGTGGTGAGGGTGACGGAAAACATAAAAGGAGAAGGATCAAACCTCTAGGGAGGTCGGGGGAAAGAGTCCCTGAAAAGCGATCTATTGCTGAGGACGATCTCAAAGCAGTGGAGGAAAGGGCTAAGCTGGGCGTTCTTCACGGTGAAGAAGATGTGAGCAAGATGGTAAGTCGTTATGCTATAATATGTTAAATAAGTTTATGTTTTGCGTTCCGAACTCACGCTGAGGTCGAATTGTGCTTTATAGGTTACTCATTTGACGAGGGGCGTTTGGCTTGGAATTGAAGAAGAGAAATCCGAGCAGAAGAAGGGGAAAATTGAGCTTGAACAGAAGTTAGCTGGATCAAAGGCGGATGTTCTCAAGGAAACAAAGATGTTGGAGTCCTTGAAGGCTTCTCATGTAATAATGTAATAACGATTGGCCATCTTCAATCAGAGGCTAGGGTGACTTTTGAGGAGGTGTAGGCGAAGAGTAAAAGGTTGGTGTGCCACCTGATGTTGAAGGGGCATTCCGAGGACGAGGTGGATGCCATTATGGCATACACCTATATCAAAAGGGAGATGACAAAGAAGTGGAAGAGGTAGCCGTGGGGGTCATTGATGGTCTGGACGGTGTATCCCGTCAGACGGTACTTGGCAATCAAGGGGATGACACCAAACTCCCAGAGGGTGATAAAGAGAAGGTAGGGTAGAAATATGCTTTTGTATGAATATTTGATAACTGTCAGATTCTGTGTATGGAGGTAACTTCTGTAGGTTGACTTCTTTTATAAACCTACCTAGTAAATTGGATGTAGATGCATACCAATTTTTTTTTCTATTAGCTTTAGGAAAATAACACTAATATAGTGCATAGAAAAATTCAATGCTCTTTATATAAAGTAGCATATCGAAAGCATGTACTTTAGACTTCGCAATATACCTCATTGGTTCAACCTTCCTCCTCAAAAGTCACCCTAGCCTCTGATTGAAGATGGCCAATCGTTATTACATGAGAAGCCTTCAAGGACTCCAACATCTTTGTTTCCTTGAGAACATCCGCCTTTGATCCAGCTAACTTCTGTTCAAGCTCAATTTTCCCCTTCTTCTGCTCGGATTTCTCTTCTTCAATTCCAAGCCAAACGCCCCTCGTCAAATGAGTAACCTATAAAGCACAATTCGACCTCAGCGTGAGTTCGGAACGCAAAACATAAACTTATTTAACATATTATAGCATAAGGACTTACCATCTTGCTCACATCTTCTTCACCGTGAAGAACGCCCAGCTTAGCCCTTTCCTCCACTGCTTTGAGATCGTCCTCAGCAATAGATCGCTTTTCAGGGACTCTTTCCCCCGACCTCCCTAGAGGTTTGATCCTTCTCCTTTTATGTTTTCCGTCACCCTCACCACTTCAAGTGGTACCAGAAGCCGACCAACGCTTCAGCATTTGTTTCTTCAGAAACGTTCGAGTTAACTTACTTGATGTAATAAACTCTGGCTAAACCAAACTGTCCACTCCAGGGTTAATGGATCTCACTAGTAGTATTTCCTTCAATCCTGGTTAGTGCAGCCTTTTTGGGACTAAGTCACGGTTAGTGTTTCCTGTTATAGGTCTAAGTGCATAATGGCTCTAATATCCCCTTCTGATGGTTAGTGATGCCTTTTTGCCAATCTTTGTCATGGTTAGTGCTTCTATTCTTTGATGTGCAGTGCTTCTCATCGCCCGGACTTGGCAATCCCCATAAAAAATAGGTCTCAGTAGTAGTGTTTGCTTTCATCACGGTTAGTGCTGCAATTTATGGGACTAAGTCACGGTTAGTGTTGCCTTTTTTATCACGGTTAGTGCTTCTATTTTTTGGACTAAGTGAAAAATGGCTCGAGTATCCCTCTCTGATGGTTACTAATGCCTTTTTGATCGTCTAGGTCATGGTCGTTAAAGCTTCAATTCAATGATGGGTAGTGCTTGCCATCAACCGGACAGAACAATTCCCATGAAAAATCGGTCTCACTTGTAGTGTTTCCTTTTATCATGGTTGGTGTAGCCTCTTTTGGAGCTAAGTTAAGTTTAGTGCTTCCTTTTTCTCACGGTTAGTGTTTCCTTTTATTTGGAATAAGTGAAAATTTCCCGAGTATCCCTCTATAATGGTTAGTGTACCCTATTGTCAGTTTAGGTCATGGTTAGTACTTCCATTCTCTGATAGGTAGTACTTCCCATCGCCTGGACTGGGCGATCCCTATGAAAAATGGGTCTTACTTGTAGTGTTTCCTTTTATCACGGCTGGTGCTGCCATTTTTGGAGCTAAGTCAAGTTTAGTGCTACCTTTTTCTCACGGTTATTGTTTCCTTTTATTTGGAATAAGCAAAAATTTCCCGAGTATCCCTCTATAATGGTTAGTGTGCCCTATTGTCAGTTTAGGTCATGGTTAGAACTTCCATTCTATGATGGGTAGTACTTCCCATCGCTCGGACTGGGCGATCATCATGAAAAATGGGTCTTACTTGTAGTATTTCCTTTTATCACGGTTCGTACTGCCTTTTATTGGACTAAGTAACGGTTAATGCTGCATTTTTATCACTGTTAGTGGTTCCTTTAATTGGACAAAGTCACATATGGCTCGGGCATCCTTCTCCGATGGTTAGTGATGCCTTTATACCTGTCTAGGTTATGGTTAGTGCTACCTTTTTTGTGAGAACCTAACGCTTAATGTTGGGTTTTTTTTTTATCCTGGTTATTGTTTTCTTTTGATGGACTAAGTAAAAAATGGCTTGAGTATCCAGCTCTGATGGCTGGTAATACCATTTTGCCCGTCTAGGTCATTGTTAGTGATTCCATTCATTGATGGGAAGTGTTTTCCATCACCCTAACTGAGCGATCCCCATGAAAAATAGGTCTCAATAGTAGTGCTTCTTTTTATTACGGTTAGTGCCGCCTTTAATGGAAATAAGTCACTATTAACACTGCCTTTTCTAACGGTTAATATTTTCATATTTTTGGGAAAAGTAAAAATTGGCCGAGTATCCACTTCTGATGGTTAACACAATGCCCTATTGTCAGTAGGTCAAGGCAAGTTCTTCAATTCTTTAATGGGTAGTACTTCCCATCGCCAAGACTAGGCAATCCCCAAGAAAAATGGGTCTCACTGGTCGTGCTTCCTTTTATTGGACAAAGTCACGGTTAGTATTGCCATTTTATCACGGTTAGTGTTTCCAATTTTTGGACTAAGTGAAAAATGGCTCGAGTATCCCTCTCTGATGGTTAGTAATGCTATTTTCTCCGTCAAGGTCATGGTTAATGCTTCCATTCAAAGATAGGTTGTGAATCCTATCAACCGGACTCTGCGATCCCCATGAATAATGGGTCCCGATAGTAGTATTTCTATTTATCACGCTTAAAGCACTCATTTTTGGAAATATGTCACGGTTAGTGTTGCCTTTGTCTCACGGTTAGTGTTTCGTTTATTTTGTACTAAGTAATAGTTTGCCGAGTATCCCTCTCTGATGGTTAGTGATACCCTATTGTCAGTAGGTCATGGTTATGGTTCTAATCTATAATGGGCAGTGCTTCCCATCGCCCGGACTGTGTGATCCCTATGAAAAATGGGTTTCACAAGTAGTATTTCTTTTTATCACGGTTAGTACCACCATTTCCTTGCGGTTTGTATTTCCCTATTTTGGATTAAGTGAAAAATGACTCTTGTATCCCCCTCTGATAGTTAGTTATGGCTTTTTGCTCGTCTAGGTCATGGTTAGTGCATCCATTCTCTTATGGGCAGTGCTTCCCATCTCCCAAACTTACCGATCCCCTTGAAAAATGGTTCTCACTAGTAGTATTTTCTTTTATCATGGCTAATGCAGCCTTTTTCGGGACTAAGTCACCCTTAGTATGGGCTTTTTTTATTATCATGGTTAGTATTTTCGTTTATTTGAACTAAGTGAAAAATGGCTCGAGCATCACTCTCCAATGGCTAGTGATGCCTTTCTATCCATCTAAGTCATGGTTGGTGCGTCTATTCTCTGATGGGTAGTGCTTCCCATAGCCCGAACTGTGCGATCCCTATGTAAAATGGGTCTCATTGGTATTTTATATTTTTATCACGGTTAGTGCAGCCTTTTTATGGACTAAGTCACGGTTAGTGCTACAATTTTATCACAGTTTGTATATCCTATTTTTTGACAAAATTCAAAATGGCTTTAGTTTCCCTCTCTGATGGTTAGTTATGGCCTTTTACCCATCTAGGTCATGGTTAGTTTTTCCATTAACTTATGGGTAGTACTTTCCATTACCCGAACTGAGTGATCCCCATGAAAAATGGTTCACACTAGTAGTGTTTCCTATTATCACGGTAAGTACCACCTTTTTCAGGACTAAGTCACGCTTAGTGCAGGCTTTTTTTTATCATGGTTAGTATTTCCATTTTTTGTACTAAGTGAAAAAAGGCTCGAGCATCCATCTCTAATGGTTAGTGATGCCATTTTGCCCATCTAAGTCATAGTTAGTTCTTCCATTCTCTGATGGGTAGTACTTCCCATCGCCCAGAATGTGGGATACCCATGAAAAATGGGTTACACTGGTAGAATTTTGTTTTATCATGGTTAGTACTGCCTTTTTTGGGACTAAGTCACAGTTAGTACTATCTATTTATCATGATTAGTAGATTCCTTCATTTGGACCAAGTGAAAAAGGGATTGAGCATCCCTTTCTAATGGTTAGTGATGCCTTTTTGCCCGTCTAGGTCATGGGTATGCTTCTATTCTCTGATGGGTAGTGCTTCCCATGGCCCGTACTGAACATATCTCTTTGAAAAAATTGTAGTACTTCCCATCTCCAAAACCAAGCGATCCCCATGAAAAATACTTCTCACTAGTAGTATTTAATTTTATCAATGTTAGTGTAGCCTTTTTCGGGACAAAGTCACGCTTAGTGCAACCATTTTTTATCATGGTTAGTATTCCTTTTATTTGACTAAGTTAAAAATTGCTCGAGTATCCCTCACTGACGGTTAGTGATGCCTGTTTGGCTATCTAGGTCATGGTTAGTGCTTCCGTTTAATGATGGATTGTGTTTCCCATCTCCTGGACTGAGCGATCCCCATGAAAAATGGGTCTCACTAGAAGTGTTTCCTTTAATCATGGTTCGTGCGGCCTTTTTTTGGGCAAAGTCACGGTTAGTATCGTCTTTTTCTCATTATTAATGTTTCCTTTTTATTGGATTAAGAGAAAATTGGCCGAGTATCCCTCTTTGATGGTTAGCGATGACCTATTGTTAGTCTATGTCATGGTTAATGCTTTTATTCACTGATGGGTAGTGCTTCCCATTTCTTGAACTAAGCGATCCCCATGAAAAATTTGTCTCACCAGTAGTGTTTCCTTTTATCATGATTAGTGTTGTCTTTCTCACGGTTAGTGTTTCCTTTTATTACGACTATGTGAAAATATGACCAGTATCCCTCTTAAATGGTTAGTGATGCATAATTGTAAATCTAGGTAATGGTTAGTGCTTCTATTCTTTGATGGGTAGTACATCCCATTGCCCGCACAGAGCGATCCCCTTGAAAAATGGGTCTCACTAGTAGTATTTCCTTCTATCCTGGTTAGTGCTACCTTTTTTGGGACTAGGTCACGGTTATTATTGCCTTTATATCATGGTTAGAGTTTCCTTTTATTGGTCTAAGTGCAAAATGGCTTTGGCATCCCCCTTTGATGGTTAGTAATGCCTTTTTGCCAATCTTGGTCATGGTTAGTGCTAACCACCTCCCGGAGTGAGCAATCCCCACGATAAAAAGGCCTCACTTGTAATGTTTTACTACATCGTGGTAAGTGCTACCTTTTTTGGGACTACGTCACGGTTAGTGCTGCCCTTTTATCACGATTAGTGCTTCTATATTTTGGACATATTGAAAATGGCACGAGTATCCCTCTCTGATGGTTACTAATGCCTTTTTGCACGTCCAGGTCATGGACGTTAGAGCTTCAATTCAATGATGGGTAGTGCTTGCCATCAACCGGACTGAATAATCCCCATGAAAAATGGATGTCACTTGTAGTTTTCTTTTTATCACGGTTAGTGCTGCCTTTTTTGGAGCTAAGTTAAGTTTAGTGCTGCCTTTTTCTCACGGTTAGTGTTTCCTTTAATTTGGAATAAGTGTAAATTTTCCGAGTATCCCTCCATATGGTAAGTGTTCCCAGTTGTCAGTTTAGGTCATGGTTAGTACTTTCATTCCCTGATGGGTAGTACTTCCCATCTCCCGGACTGGGCGATCCCCATGAAAAATGGATCTTACATGTAGTATTTCCTTTTATCACGGTTTGTACTGCCTTTTATGGGACTAAGTAACAGCTAAGGCTACCTTTTTATCACTGTTAGTGGTTCTTTTTTTTGAACTAAGTCAAAAATGGCTCGAGCATCCCACTCTGATGGTTAGCGATGCCTTTTTACCCGTCTAGGTCATGGTTAGTGCTGCCTTTTTTGCGACAACTTTACGCTTAATGCATGGTTTTTTTAACCTGGTTAGTGTTTCTTTTTTATGGACCAAGTTAAAAATGGCTTGATTATCCAGCTCTGATGGCTGGTAATACATTTTAGCCCGTCTAGGTCATGGTTATTGATTCCATTCATAGATGGGAAGTATTTCCCATCACCCAGACTGAGCGATCGCCATGAAATATAGGTCACACTAGTAGTGCTTCCTTTTATTACGGTTAGTACTGCCTTTTTAGGAAATAAGTCACTATTAATGCTTCCTTTTACTCACGGTTAATATTTTTTTTCTTTTTTGATAAAGTAAAAATGGCCGAGTATCCATCTCTGATGGTTAACAATAACCTATTGTCTGTAGGTCATGGCTAGTTCAATTCTCTAATGGGTAGTACTTCCCATCGCCCAGACTGGGCGATCCCCTGGAAATATGGGCCTCACTGGTCGTGCATCCGTTTACCTCAGTTAGTGCTGCCTTTTTTAGGACTAAGTCATAGTTAGTATTGCCTTTTTATCACGGTTAGTATTTCCAATTTTTGGACTAAGTAAAAAATGGCACGAAAAGCCCTCTCTGATGGTTAGTAATGTTATTCTTCCCGTCAAGGTCATGGTCAGTTCTTCCATTCACTGATGTGTAATGAATCCCATCAACCGGACTGAACGATCCCCATGAAAAATGGGTCTCAATTGTAGTGCTTCCTTTTATCATGCTTAGTGCTGTCCTTTTTGGAACTAAGTCACGATTAGTGCTGCCTATTTCTCATGGTTAGTGTTTCCTTTATTTTGGACAACGTAATAGTTTGCCGAGTATCCCTCTCAGATGGTTAGTGATGCCCTATTGTCAGTAGGTCATGGTTATAGTTCTAATCTCTAATGGGTACTGCTTCCCATCGCTTGGACTGTGTGATCCCTATGAAAAATTGTTCTCACTAGCCGTATTTCTTTTTATCACAGTTAGTACCGCCTTTTTTGGGACTAAGTCATAGTTAGTGATGCCATTTTATTATGGTTAGTATTTCCCTTTTTTGGACTATGTGAAAAATGGCTCTATTATCCCTCTTTAATGGTTAGTTATGGCTTTTTGCACGCCTAGGTCATGGTTAGTGCATCCATTCTCTTATGGACAGTACTTCCCATCTCACGAACTTATTGATCCGCTTGAAAAATGGTTCTCACTAGTAGTGTTTTCTTTTATCAAGGATAGTGCTGCCTTTTTCGTGACTAAGTCAAGCTTAGTACAAGTTTTTTTTAACATGGTTAGCATTTTATCTTTTTGGACTAAGTGAAAAATGACTCGAGCATCACTCTCCAATGGTTAGTGATGCCTTTTTACCCGTCTAAATCATGGTTGGTGCTTCCATTCTCTGATGGGTAGTGCTTCCCATCGCCCGGACCGTGCGATCCCAATACAAAATGGGTCTCACTAGTAGCATATCTTTTTATCGCGGTTAGTGCAGCCTTTTTAGGGACTAAGTTACGGTTAGTGCTACAATTTTATCGCGGCTATTATTTCCTTTTTTTGGACTAAGTGCAAAATGGTTCTAGTATCCCTCTCTGATGGTTAGTTATGGCTTTTTGCCCGTCTAGGTCATGCTTAGTTCTTCAAATCGCTTATGGGTAGTGCTTCCCATCTCCTGAGCTGAGCAATCCCCATGAAAAATGGTTCTCACTTGTAGTGTTTCCTTTTATCACGGTTAGTGCTACCTTTTTTGGAACTAAGTCACGTTTCGTGCTACCTTTTTCTCACGGTTAGTGTTTCATTTTATTTGGACTATGCAAATATTTGTTGAGTATCCCTCTCTGATGGTTAGTGTTGCCCTATTGTCTGTCTAGGTCATGGTTAGTACTCGAATTCTATGATGGGAAGTATTTCCCATCGCCCAGACTGGGCTATCCACATGAAAAATGGGTCATACTGATAGTATTTCCTTTAATCATGGTTAGTGCTGCCTATTTTGGGACTAAGTCCCGGTTAGTGCTGCCTTTTAATCGCGTCTAGTAGTTCCTTTTTTTGGACTAGAGAAAAATTGTTCGAGCATCCCTCTCTAATGGTTAGTGATGCTATTTTTTCCGTTTAGGTCATTGTTAGTGCTTCAATCCTCTTATGAGTAGTGCTTCCCATTGCCCGGACTGAAAGATCCCCATGAAAAATGGGTTTCACTAGTGAAATTTCTTTTTTACATGGTTAGTTCATCCATTTTAGGACAAAGTCACGGTTAGTGCATCTATTTTCTTATAGTTAGTATTTCCTTTTTTTGGACTAAGTAAAAAATGAATCTATTATCCCTCTTTGATGGCTGGTGATGCTTATTTGCTCGTCTAGGTCATGGTTAGTGTTTCCATTCTCTTATGGGTAGTGATTCTCATCGCCCGAATTAAGGGATCCCCATGAAATAAGGTTTGAACTAGTAGTGTTTTAATTTATCACGGTTAGTGCAGCCTTTCTGGGGACTTAGTCCCGCTTACTGCCGGCTTATTTTTTTTATCATGGTTAATGTTTCCTTTTGTTGGACTAATTGAAAAATGGCTCGGTTATCCCATTCTGGTGGTTACTAATGCCTTTGTGCCCGTCTAGGTCATGGTTAATGCTTCAATTCATAAATGGGAAGTACTTCCCATCACCTAGACTGAGCCATCCCCATGAGAAATGGGTCTCAATAGTAGTATTTCCTTTTATCACGGTTAGTACTGTCTTTTTTGAAACTAAGTCACGATTAGTGCTGCCTTTTTATCGCGGTTAGTATTTCCATTATTTGGACTATGTGAAAATTGGCCGAGTATCCCTCCCCGATGGTTAGTGACGCCCTATTGTAAGTTGGTCATGGTTTGTGCTTCAATTCTCTAATGGGTAGCACTTTCCATCGCCCATTCTGGGCTATCCCCATGAAAAATAGGTTTTACTAGTAGTGTTTCCTTTTATTGCGGTTAGTACTGCCATTATATAACGGTTAGTATTTCCATTATTTGGGCTAAGTGAAAAATGGCTCGAGTAACCCTTACTGATGGTTAGTAATACCCTTTTCCCGTCTTGGTCATGGTTAGTGCTTCCATTCACTGATGGGTAATGCTTCCCATCACCTGTACTTTGCGATCCCCATGAAAAATGGGTCTCACTAGTAGTGTTTCCTTTTGTCAAGGTTAGTGCTGCCATTTTATCACGGTTAGTATTTCCATTATTTGGACTAAGTGAATAATGGCTCGATGTATCCTTCACTGGTGGTTAGTAATACCTTTTTCCCATCTGGGTCATGATTAGTGCTTCTATTCAATGATGGGTAATACTTCCCATCACCTGGACTGAGTGATCCCCATGAAAAATGGGTCTCACTGGTAGTGTTTCCTTTTATCACGGTTAATGCTGCCTTTTTTAGAACTCTGTCATGTTTAGTACTGCCTTTTTCACACGGTTAGTATTGCCTTTTATTTGGACTAGGTAAAAATTATTCGTGTATTCCACTCTATTGGTTAGTGATGCCCTATTATCAGTCCAGTTCATGGTTAGTGCTTCCATGCTATGATAGATAGTACTTCCCATCGCTCGGATTTGGAGATCCCCATGAAAAATGGGCCACACTGGCAGTATTTCCATTTATCATGGTTAGTACTGCCTTTTTATAACGATTTGTTCCTTTTTTTTGGAATAAGTGTAAAATGGATCGAGCATCCCTCTCTAATTGATAGTGATACCTTTTTGTCCATCTAGGTCATGGTTATGGTTCTATTATCTGATTGGTAGTGCTTCCCATCACCCGAACTGAGCGATTCCTAGGAAAAATGGGTCTCACTTGAAGTATTTTTTTTATCAGGGTTAGTACCGTCGTTTTGGGGACTAAGTCACGGTTATTACTTCCATTTTATCACGGTTAGTATTTCCGTTTTTTGGGCTAGTTGAAAAATGGCTCTAGTATCCCTCTCTGATGGTTAGTTATGGCTTTTTGCCCGTCTAGGTCATGGTTAGTGCTTCCATTCTCAAATGGGTAGAGCTTCCCATCTCCCAAACTGAGCGATCCCCATGAATAATGTTTCTCACTATTAATGTTTCCTTTTATTACGGTTACTGTTGACCTTTTTGGGACTAAGTCACGCTTAGTACAGGTTTTTTTTTTCATGGTTAGTGTTTCCTTTTTAAGGACTAAATTAAAAATGGCTCGAGCATCGCTCTTTAATGGTTAGTGAAGTATTTTTGCCCGTCTAACTCATAGTTAGTGCTTCCATTTTCTGATGGGTAGTGCTTCCCTTAGCCCGGACTGTGCAATCCCTGGAAAAATGGGTCACAATGTTAGTATTTCTTTTTTCATGGTTAGTACAGCCTCTCTTGTGACTAACTCAGGGTTAGTGGTTCCTTTTTATCTTGGTTAGAAGTTCCTATTTTTGGACTAAGTGAAAAATGGATTGAGCATCTCTCTCTAATGGCTAGTGATGCCCTTTTGCCCATCTAGGTCATGGTTAGTGCTTCTATTCTTTAATGGGTCTTGCATCCTATTGCTTGGATTGAAAGATCCCCATGTAAAATGGGTCTCACTAGTTGTATTTTTTTTCTCACGGTTAGTTCCACCTCTTATGGGACTAAGTCACAGTTACTAGTGCCATTTACTCACTGTTAGTATTCCCTTTTATTGGATTAAGTAAAAAATGACTCTATTATCCCTCTTTGATGGTTAGTGATGCCAATTTGCTCGTCATGGACATGGTTTGTGCTTCCATTCTCTTATGGGTAGTGATTCCCGTCCCCCGAATTGTGGGATCCCCATAAAAAATGGCTCTCACTAGTAGTGCTTTCTTTTATCATGATTAGTGCTGCCCTTTTATGGACTTAGTCACGCTTTGTGCTGGCTTTTAATTTATTATGGTAAATGCCTCCTTTTGTTGGACCAAATGAAAAATGGCTCGGTTATCCCTCTTTGATGGTTAGTAATGTCTCTTTACCCATCTAGGTCATGGTTTGTGCATCAATTCAAGGATGGGAAGTGGTTCCCATCACCCGGACTGAGCGATCCCCATGAAAAATGGGTCTTAATAGTAGTATTTCCATTTATCACGGTTAGTACTGCATTTTTTGGAACTATGTCACGATTAGTACTGTCTTTTTCACGCGGTTAGTGCATCCCTCTCCGATGGTTATTAACGCCCTATTATTAGTAGATCATGGATAGTGCTTCAATTTTCTAATGGGTAGTACTTCCCATCGCCCATACTAGGCGATCTACATGAAAAATGGGTCTCACTGGTAGTATTTCATTTTATCACGGTTAGTACTGCCGTTTTTGGGATTAAGTCACGGTTAGTGCTGCCTTTTAATCACAGTTAATTTTTCCATTTTTTGGACTAAGTGAAAAATTGCTTGAGTATCCCTCACTGATGGTTAGTAATGTCATTTTACCTATCTAGGTCATGGTTGGTGCTTCCATTCACTGATGGGTAATGCTTCCCATCACCTGGACTGTGCGATCCCAAAAATAAATGGGTCTCACTAATAGTGTTTCCTTTTATCACGGTTAGTCCTTCCTTTTTTTGAACTATGTCACGTTTAGTGCTATCTTTTTCTTACGGTTAATGTTTTCTTTTATTTGGACTAATTGAAAATTATATGACTATCCCTCACTGATGGATAATGATGCCCTATTGTCAGTCCAGGACATGGTTAATGCTTCCATTCTCTGATAGGTAGTACTTCCCATCGCCCAGACTGGGAGATCCCCATGAAAAATTTATCACACTGGTAGTATTTACTTTTATCATGGTTAGTGCTGCCTTTTTTGGGACTTAGTCACGGTTAGTGCTGCCTTTTTATCACGATTTGAGGTTCCTTTTTTTGGACTAATTGAAAAATTGATCTAGCATCTCTCTCTAATGGTTAGTAATGCCTTTTTGCCCGTCTAGGTCATGGTTGTGATTCTATTCTCTGATGGGTAGTGATTCCTATGGCCCGGACTGAGCGATCTCTATGAAAATTGGGTAGTGCTTCCCATTTCCTGAAGTGTGCGATCCCCATGTAAAATGGTTCTCACTAGTAGTGTTTCCTTTTATCACGGTTAGTGCTGCCCTTTTTATGGACTAATTCATGCTTAGTGCACACTTTTTTTTATCATGGTTAGTGTAGGGGCATATTCCTCGACCTCACTCATAATCGAGCTCACTATGTTCGATTTACATCCATCTCAGGCTTATACAATTTCAGTACACAATACTCCAGTCAAACATTCTACCCAGCCCCATGAACTACTCGAGAACGTATGTCGGGCTAAACACAAAAAACGTAATTTAGTCAAAGATACCAGTCTCCCACAAACTACACCTGTCTCCCATGAATTCGTCCGTTATTCAGTCTACCGCCACTAACCGCATTATTCGAAAAATATGCCCTACCACGATAGAGTACCGTGAAGAAGCCTATAAAAAGGAGAAGTTCCAGAAGAGACATAGACCAGAAAAATTACTTAAACTTCTTATTTACAAGATCAAACGCATTTTCATATTTTTGAGATCACTTGTAATTAAGATATCCACTCAAAGCAATAAAGAGAATTTTACAAAATTCATACATACAAGGTCGTGGTTTCTTTTACAAAATTCATACATACAGGTTCATTGGTGTGATAGCTAATTCTTAATCGTATCGAGTTGTGGAATTTGGCCATTTCATTTGGCACCGTCTGCGGGATAGATTATATTTCTACAATACCCTAAGGCAGTCTTTCATTGCAATTTTCAACTGTGGATTCTTCCAGACGACAGACCGCAGGAACTCACCTCGAAATATTTGTGGATTTGGGACAACTCATCGAGTTATGAGCGAATCTCCATGCAGAGGCATAAAAATGTACTGAGCTCGAATTTTAATAGATAAAAGATTGCGAGCCTCGAGAGAAAGAGCTCGATGCAAAACGACAAACTCGTTTGATTGCACTCACACGACAGGAAGATCAGATGATGACGATGTAGACTCCACATGAAGCTCTGCAAAATACTCAGTAGGCCCCTCCTGCCAGAGGTCACGATCAACTTCCAAAGACCTCTCGCATTTTGGCAAGGGAATAGTTAGGACCATGGGGGGTCACCAGTTAAGCAATCTCTCAGAATTTACCACACGGGATGTAATCTTCCATCCATTTAGGAGGAAAAGTTCAATCAGAAATCAGCCGGGGTCACAAGATTCCCATTTATCAGGAGGACCAGTGACCTCTCCGCCAGATTCTAGTATGAGACCATTTGAGTGAAGGTACGGGGACCCATTATCCCCTGCCAGCAGATCCAGCAATTCAACCAATACGTCATTATGCAACAAAAGAACATATGGATCAATGAATTAAGGTGTTGATCGAGGCACAAGTTCTGGATACTACCGGTGACATCAGGACGTTACAAGGAATTCTGATTACCAAAGAATTATCCGATATGGAAATATCGAAAGGTTTCCATACTCCCCAAATTCACAAGTACAAAGGTACAGGCCCGAAGGAGCATATCTAGCAATACCACGATTCATTAGGATTGTACTCCAATCTCATCCACATTCTCTGCCGACTGTTCACCACAAGTTTACAGGAAGAATCACTCTGATGGTTCCACTGTCTTCCTGAGGAATCTATCTATACATTTGATCAGCAACAAAAATAATTCATCAAAACATATGCCCATAACAGAGATAAAGACACAAACTTATATTCTCTAATCGGTCTTAAGCAGTCGCATGGAGAAAAGCATGAAGATTTTTCAAATAAA
The DNA here is from genome assembly GCA_014058105.1 of Kingdonia uniflora. Taxonomy (NCBI): domain Eukaryota; kingdom Viridiplantae; phylum Streptophyta; class Magnoliopsida; order Ranunculales; family Circaeasteraceae; genus Kingdonia; species Kingdonia uniflora. Next base: position 434,673 of record JACGCM010001897.1, on the reverse strand, counting down.
TTCTAAGAGCTCGCAAGAAAGGTGGATAACCTCGACCAAAAGATAGTTGTGACCGCATTCACCAATGCTCTCCGGCTCGATTGTAAAGCCAAGGAATACCTTTTCCTTAGCAAGCCTACAACGTTGGTGAAAATGATCACCAAGGTCAACGGTTACGTCGATTTAGAGAAGATGATGTCTGAACGACAAAAGTCTACTAAGTTTATCCTCTCTACGAAGTCCCCACCTACAGAGCGGGCTAGTGAGCCTAAAGAGGAATAGGGAGATCATAAATGTACCAAGGGGAATACTGAGTACCCTTGAAAAAGCGGTCCGAAAAACAAACCCGACCTCCTAAAGTTGAACGTTCGAGTCTCCGTACGTTATGTACTACTATTAAAAGGCCCGCTCTACCATACCTCTCGACAACTGGAGCCCATCGAAGCTGGTTATTTTGCCTACACCATTAGGTAAATCACCATTCTATAAATAATTGCTATGCTATACAGCGGATGCTCGAGCCCATTTTCAAGGAAGGACGGATGCTCGAATACATTGTTAACCTAAAGTCATACCACAAGTGTAGCCATAAGAAACAACTCGAAATTGTTCAGGTCAACGACAAGGCTGAGGAGAAGCATTTCTTATACATGCACCTCAACAACATAATCAAAATCAATCAGATCAACAATTCCAACTGATCAAAGCGCAGAAGGCTCTCCAAATGTTGTGATCTTACACCTCAAGACAAAGAAGCCAAACTTCTTCCCGAGTCGAGCAATTGCCGGCTAGGAATCTCTTTCGGGGGTTGCGATACTAGTCATGCCAAATTTCCACATCATGATGCGTTAGTCATAATACTCAAGATGAAGGAGTTTGTCATGCACACAATGATGGTCAATACTGAAAGCGGTTTTGATATTCTCTTCCAGAGTATAATTGATTAGATGGGTTTAGCCGACCAAGTCATTTAGAGTAACACAGATATCAGTGGGTTTAATGGCTCTAGGGAAGAACGGGTAAGAAAGATTATCTTACCTATTACCGCAGGACCAGCCACTATCGATGTTCTTTTCTTTGTCATCAATGCCAAGTCTCACTATCTTGGGATTATGGGCCGCTGCTGGATACACATCATGGAAGCAATCGCTTCCACCTATCATCAAGCGCTCCGGTTCAAGCACGATAACAGAATTTACGAGATCAGAGGTAGTCAGGAACATTCTCGAGCTTGCAAAAATACTATCTCTGCGATACTAGATACTTTGGACAGATTGGCCGCATAGCAATTACAGAAAATTGATCACCCCGATGACCGATCACCTATGGAAGAGCCCATAGAATATGTCAACATTGATGGACCTAATATAGGCACATTCATCTAAACAAAGCTGGTACAGCACGAGAAAGACGCTCTCATCCAGTTCTTGTAACTCAATCTAGATGTCTTTGCATAGTCTTTCAAAGAAATGCCTAGTGTCGATCCAGCTATGGCTTGCAACAAGTTAGCCATCAATATCAATGCCCCAGTAGTCAAGCTGAAATAGCAACGACTCTCACCTCATCTTCATGATGAAGTTAACACCGAGATCAAGAAATTTTTCAAAGTGGGATTCATTCGAGAAGTCAAGTATCTGGACTGGAAATCCGACATTATTGCTGTCCAAAAGAAGAACAGAAAAGTTTGCATTTGCGTAGATTTCACAGATCTGAATAAACACACCTCAAAGGAGAGTTTCCCTCTTCCCGACATTCTTCAGATCCTCGACTCCACTGCAGGCCATGATTTTCTATTTATGATGGTTGCTGCTTCAGGGTATTGCAAAATACCACTTATGGAAGATGATCAAGAGAAGACAACATTCATCACAAAAAGTGGCCTTTACTGTTACAAAGTAATGTCTTCAGGCTAAAAAATGCAGGGGCCACATACCAACGATTGATGACTGCTATGTTCAAAGCATACATGGGAAAAATTGTTAAAGTCTACATCGATGATCTCAGGTGCAAAAGCATACAGTCAGAAAATCACCTCTCAGATCTCAACATAATATTCATCATCATTCGATTTTATAGAATCCGTCTCAGCCCAGATAAATATCAATTCGGGGAACATTTTGGCTGCTTCTTAGGCCACCTCATCAGCAAGAAAGGGATTGAGGCCGATCCAGAACATAATAGCGCTCTCGTCGTCATGCCTTTCCCAAAGACAACAAAAGATGTTCAAAAACTCGCCGGCAAGATTACCACGATCAACCGCTCGTTTCCAAATCTTTGGACCGCTGTCGTTGGCTATTCCGGTTACTCTGAGGATGTACCAAACGAAGAAAGGTCCGGCCAACCATGGAAGTCACATGAATACCAGAATGCGAAGCAGCTTTTCAGGATCTCAAAATCTATTTGGGGAGGTCTCCCATAATGAGCACGACTATAGGTAACGAGGAGCTGATAATCTACCTAGCAGTCAAAGACAGTTCTCTCAGCTCAGTTCTCATTCGCCTGGATGGGAAAATCGAGAAACCAGCCTTCTTCATCAGTAAAGCAGTTGCACCAGCAAAAAATAGGTACTCTAAAATTAAGAAACTTCTTCTCACCCTTGTTTACACTTCGCAGAAACTCAAGTGCTACTTCCATGCGCATTCCGTCAAAGTGATGGAAAATTATCCACTTCAGGAAGTTTTGTTCAAAAAAGAGAAATCACGAAATGGTTAGTCAGTCTGGGGTGACATGATATAAAATTCGAATAGCGTCATCCCGAGAAAGGATTGGCCGTTGCCAATTTTCCTGCATATTTTCCAGCGGAAGATCCTGAGTGGGAGGAGCACAACCCGGACCTTGCTGAAAGTACACCAAAAAATCTAACTCTCAAGCCATTTGATGAAAGAGCTGGCTGGATTACTGCGTCAGGGTGGAAACTTCCCACCGACAGATCAGCAGGATCCGCAGGGTCAGGAATTAAAATCGTTTTGATTACCCCTTCAAATGATAGAATTGAGAAATCAATCTGTTTATATAGATTCATTGTTCTTCGTTCATCATTATTCCGAGAAGTGCAAGAAGAATGGGAAGATGATCGAATACACTGCCCTTGTCGCAGATAGGATGAGTAAGTTTGTGAAATTAGCCCTCGATATCTAGCCTGGGTCTTGGGTACAGGATCTCAATATCTCTAAGTCGAAATCATCTCAACCCCCCAGCATTGATCCCATAACTGTATGCACGATCAACACTGGGGGCGATAATGGGGGAAACAACATTTGATGGAAGCCTTTCTTAGATTACCTCGGTGTCGATAACAAATATAATGACCACTTCCAACAGATCCAGAAGAATGTAGACAACTGATCAGCAACTCGAAGTGTTACAATACTCAAAACGGTATGTTTTACCGCCTATCCGTTATAGGGCCTTACCTCAAGTGCCTCTCAAAGTCAAAAGCAGACAGGCTACTTTGCAAACTGCTTGGAAGAAATTATGGCTTGCACGTTGCAGGCAGATCATTCACAAACAAAGTTATAACTCGAAGAGTATTCTGGCCCGGCATGTGCAAGCAAGCAGAAGAGTTTTCCCGCAGATGCGACACCTGCCAGAGACATGGAAATATGATACGTGCCCCTGCGCTCGGGATCCATACAAGCAAGGTTTTCTGGCTATTCAAAAGATGGGCACTAGACCTCGTCGGCGAATTCCCTAACTTTCCAGGTAATCGCCGCCACTTACTCGTGGCTACCGTTTACTTTACAAAATTGGTATAAGCAATTCTACTATGTCGAACAAGAAAAGAAGAGGTCATCTCATTTATCTGGAGCCACATGATCACACGATTTGGGTACCCCCACCTAATTCGTATCGATAACGGGCCCCAATTCAAGGGAAAAAAGGTCATAACCTTCCCAAATCACCCCAATATCATCCATTTACCATTAAATCCATATTATCCTCAAGGCAAAATGGCCAAGCCAAAATCACCAACAAAACTATCGTGGATGGACTCCAAAAGCGGCTTCATTAATAGTAAAATTGAAATTGGGTCCACGAACTACCTCACGTCCTGTGGGTTTATCGTACTACTCCCCGATAGTCCACGGGGTGTACCTCATTCCACCTTTCTTATAGCACTGAGGCAGTTATTCCTTCTGAATATCATCATCCAGTTCGGGATCACGCGCTAACTGACGAGGTAAATGAGTTCGAATTGGCTTATAACCTCAATATGATAGATGAAACCAGGGAATGCGCCATCGCTAACCTAAGTCGATACCATCATATCCTTGCCAGGTCTTACAATAATCGAGTCAGGAGCCGCACCTTCCAAATAAAAGATTTTATCCTACTCGAAATTCCTCAACATTGCAAAGTGCCTCACGCTGGAAAATTAGTCGACAATTGGGTGGGTTCATTAATTATCACAGGTCGCTCAGGCTTGGGATCATACTATCTCATGATAGAAGAGGGAGTCCCCATTTAAAATCATTGGAAGTATAGACGACTGAAACGATACTATCGTTAGTCATCTTACTACTCCATTTCCATGTTTCGCTGTTTGTTACCAATTCCAAAAGTGAGATTCTTTTCTCCATCTAATGTAAATTCTAAACTTATCAATGGAAGTTTTCTTTTACATAATGTCAATTTCATCATGAAATAGTCCTTCGCATTCAACAAATTCAAGCATAGATAATACTAGCTTACAATCCACATTTCACAAGTTCGATCAAGGAACTTTGCTGGCTTCTGCTACTACATATCTGCAAGGTGCCAAGTATGAAAACTTGTTCCACTTCAAAGAACCAAACAAGAGATAAAACATAAGTAACACTAGTCTTCATCTTTTACAACTTTTTTAGAACACATCAGTAGGCTGGATCGTGGATATCACTTGGTTCAGTTGAATCTCTACATACCTGCGAGGGTGGCAAGTATGAAAACTTGTTAACATAGGTAATACTAGTCTTCATCTTTTACAACTTGTTTGGTACACATTAGTAGGCTGGATCGAGGATACCACTTGCTTCAGCTGAATCTCTACATATCTTCCAGGGTGGTAAGTGTGAAAGCTTATTCCACTTCAAAGAGCCAAACATAAGATAAGACATAGGTAATACTAGTCTTCATCTTTTACAACTTGTTTGGTACGCATCAGTAGGCTGGATTGAGGATGTCACTTTGTTTAGCTGAATCTATATATATCTGCGAGGATGCCAAGTGTGAAAACTTTTTCCACTTCAAAGAGCCAAACAAGAGATAAGACATAGGTAATACTAGTCTTCATCTTTTACAACTTGTTTGGTACACATCAGTAGGCTAGATCAAGGATACCACTTGGTTCAGCTGAATCTTTACAGCTCTGCGATTAGGATAAAGTATAAAAACTCGTCTCGCATCAAAGACACAACCAGGCATAAGATAAGGTAAAGGTCATACTAGCTTTTATCTATTTCAATTTCTCTGCGCCATTTCTATAAGCCTAGATCAAGGATAACACTTGGTCAAGTTACCCTTCTTCATTTTTATGATTAGAATGAATGTGAAAATATGTTTTATATCCAGGATTCTACCCGACACAAGATAAGGCAATGGTTATACTTGCTTTCATTTAGAACAATGTGTCTGCGACAATTCTACTTATTTTCAGGTTAAAATCATATTGCAGAAGATTCTTTTCTGTCGATGGAGTGTCAGCAGTGTTTTCCCCTACATCATCATGAGGTCTATCTTTCAGTTTGCGGCCACAGCAGCGCTACCTCCTTCTACAAAATCAGCAGTTCGAGAACCCAGTTGGGTCTCCATGGCGCCAAGATAGTTACCTCGATCTATCAAAGCTCCATAGGTGCATCCCTGATCTGACAGAGTTTTGATCAAGGTATCTCATTCTGACTCAAGTCTTTTAACTTCCTTTACAAAATATGCAACGATCATACTTAACAGGGCAGGTCGAGCCACATCAGGTGTTACCGCTTTTGCAAATCTAGCCTTCAACCTCTCGAGACGTACCTTTAAACTAGCACAAGTATCCTTCCATGCAATTATATCTGCATCATCCCTATCATGATAAATGGCATCTTCTTTCAATTTGCCAATATACTGCGCCGACTCAACTAGGTTCATGGCTTGTAATTCTACTACCCGAGAATGAAGTGCCTCAAGTTAAGCATTCAACTCCTCTCTCGCAAGCAAATCCTTCAATAATTCATCCTTTCTCTTCATTAGAAATTCCTTAGCTCTTATCTCCCCCTCCATAACTTTCTCCTTAATAAGAGCAACATCCAGCTTATGCTAACATTCCCTCAAATTTGTATTTCCTTTCTTAACATGTCCCTGAATTTGAGATACATCCCTTTCTAGATCTCTAATATGACCTGAGAGACTAACAACATCCTCTTGAACTAAAGGAGCCTTAATCATAAATCTACTTCCCCCAGAACGCTCTCTAGCCTCAGCTTTCTTGGCACGAGCAATGGCTTGATCCCTTTCATCTTTAAGTCGAAAACCTCTCTCGTTTAAGTCGTAACACCTGTGATACATTTCTTGGAATTCTAAATCCTTGGCGGGGAAGGCTGTTTACAAATGTTCAACTGCGGCCACCGACGTCGGTAGATTTTTTTGAGCTACCCTCAGTTCGTCATCTTTTCCAATGAATTTTTGTCTCATTCGCTCCAGATCGATCTTGCATCTATTGAGATCAAATCGACATAGTTCTTTAGTTTGTTCCAACGCCTGAATATGGTATTGAGCCATGTCGGTCTACTAACCCTTCACAGCCAATGCATTAACCTGACGTTGAAGATTCTTGGCACGCTCTGTTACCTTGGATAAATCTTCTAATCCCTTCTTAATCCCAGAGTCTTTCTTCTCGACCTGACAAGTCGGGTCGGAGATGACCTTATCCAACTTCTTAAGTCTGAAGTGCATTTTTACGTATTGATCCTCCCTATTCTCGTTCGCCTCCTTTATTCTAGCAAACTACTCTGCAAATTCCCGAGTGCACATGAGTGCATGATCCTCATGTATATGAGATACATCCAATTCGTCCTGAGACAAATAACGACGATTTAGTGTTGTTCGATTCAGAAAGAATAATGACTAACATATACATACAACATTCTAAGAGATTACGTGGTTTCAAAACATCGGATTCCAAGTACTTTTAGATTTAAAGTTTAGAGTCCATTTTTAGATAAACACTTCATGGATATTTTTTCGGCGTACAAGGTACACACTTTCGATATCCTATTTTGGTATTAATAGCGTTGGATTTTTGCTATGCATTTCTATCCAATTTACTTAACTTAGCATTGGTATAGCATGAAGATTGAACAACCAATTCCAATCAAACCTGTAACTCTGCTTGCGCAGACAACAGGGCTTTTGAGGTCTCTCTTTCCGTGACATGTCTAGATTCTAGGTCATTTATCCTGAGACTCATCTCTCTAACTACCTACAGAAGATTTATAAACAAAGTCAACATACAGAAGTTCCTTTCCCACGCAGAAGTTAAACAACTTAAAAATATTAAGATAAAACACATGTCTACCCTACCTTCTCACTCTCACCATCTGGGAGTTCAATATTGTCCCCTTGGTTATCATGCACCGTTTAGGAGGAGACACAATCCAGACCATCCACAACCCCCAATACTTCAGCTTCATCCTCTTCTTCCTCAGCGTAGGTGTCAACCTTAAGGGAATCTACCTCCTCCTAAGAGTAACCCTTCGGTACCAAATGATGACCTAGTCAATCACATTCCACAGCCGTCTCGTTTAAATTAACCTTTACCTTGACCTGCAACTGGTCGATCGCCTCGGCATGAGCAGCTTTCAGCTGCTTAACTTCTTTCAGTGTGTCAGTTTTGGCTCAAGCCAGGTTTTTCTCCAACTTACTCTTCGCCTTCTTCAGCTCATATTCCTATTCTTCTATACCGAGCCAAATCCCCTTGACAAGACGAACAACCTGCAAAAATTATATGGACCTTAGTTATGAGCTAGAAATATATTACAAATTTCTATATGATAACATAAACTTACCATCTGGCTCGCATCTTCTTTTCCTTGTAGGGTCGCTAACCTAGCCCTTTCCTCGACATCTTTGAGGTCATCCATTAAAGCTGATCGCCCCTCAACGACTTTATCTCATGATTTCCCCAGGGGCTCAACCCTCATCTTCATCCCTTGCGTGACCTCACCACTTACAGTGGTACCAGAGGCCGGTAAAACCTTTTTTATCTATCCCATTATAAACTTTTGGGCTATTTTTTTGTCGTAAGATTTGGTTGAGCTGAGCTGCCTAACCCAGAAGTTTTAGCTTGAGCCTCCTCTCCACTTGTTTGCCTTTTTCTGTCATCGACACCCGTCATAGACCTAGTAGACTGAGCCTTTACAACCTTTTTAAACTTACTTTCAACTCACTTCTTCCAACTCAGGCCGAGTTCCCACAAGACAAGTTTGAGTTCAGTCTCCTCCTCTATAACCTTGTCCAACAAGACTCTTTTCTTTCTACTGTAGATTTCAAACCTGTAATAACACATTTTTCTATCAACTGCACTTGTCAAATAAACATAACAATAATTCTATATATGCATGCCTATACTTACTTTGCTTTACAGATCAAAATCGAAGGTCCAAAAGTGCTTCATCATCTCTTTGAAGGTAATTATCCTTCATCCATATGATGTTGTCATTCCAAGTTTGACCTGCTAAATTCAGACTGAAAAAATGATGCTGAGTAACGCTCGCACAGAAGTACGGCCCCCCACTGGCCTTAAAATTCTTCACCCCATAAAGCTGTAGAACATCCTCAGGGTTGTCATCCTCATTTTTTTCTCCTTTTCCCACCTACAGTTATGGCCTCCCACATATTCCCGTTCATTTGAGCAAGATATGCCCCAATTGCATTCATTACCCCCTTCGCCAAATTTTTGAGGAAGAGGCTCAACCCATACTTTAATTGTGATAGGTAATACAGAAAACCCTCCGAGAGGTCTCTCCGGACATCCCCATCAAAATAGTCTAACGAGATCAATTCATCTATACCCCTATCTCATTTTTCTGTTTCCAAATCTACCAAAAGATAAAAATACTCTTCCCCATCTGCTACCGTACAACCCCTAAACTGCCTGCCGGCAAACTCTACGCATTTACCCCATATCACCCCTATAGCCCCTTTGGCTTTACAAAATACTCTGAAAGATCAGAACCTGGAGAATAAGACACCAACTGACCAGGGAAACCTGGGAAATGTTCAAATCCTCCTTCTCTTCTGCTATCAGACACATTCGTCCTTCCAGAGGTCAAAACCTCATCAACAGACGACCTTCCCATCATCAAAATAGACTCTACAGGACAATTTCAACCTACACAGATGCCACTCACGCTCGACCTACATACAGGCTAAAGTATTTATCATTCTTCCATATATATATATATTCAGCATATATCACTGATCAGTCATTCACCTATTGCACATATCTTTAAACTATAGAATATCAAAGTATATTACATATATCTATATTAACCTTCAATATGCGGATGTGAATCGGTAAAAGAGTCAAGCTTTCCCCTCACAATACTGCTGTATGCCCACCTACGAGATCCTAAATCTTTTGTCCTCTTTAACCGTTTATCGCCTTTAGATAACTCTTGATTTATTCCCCTGATTTTTTGCCTTTCTCTCTGAGTACTCTCCAAGTTTTTTGTGATAAAACGATTGCTTGGAGACGAAGAAGAACTATTTATCCTTTCTCTTTCTTGAGGCTGACATTGATTGCTCCTCGCACGAACCGTCCTCGATTCAAGAATCGATGCATCCTTTCTACTTTCCATGTCAGACACCTTGTACCTTTTCGATAAAACTACTTTTCCATCATTACAACTCCCCTAATTTTTTAACATATTTTTTCCTCTCTTTCCATATCTTTTCTTGACCTCCCCTCACTCATGATGACTCGTATTGTAGGATGTCAGAGCTCTATTTCATTTTTTCTATAAAGCAAAACTAGATGCTTCTGCATTCACGTATTTTTGTTTTACAGTCCTTGTTGATCATACTTATAGTGATTGACGTCATTTGCAAAATTGAACAAATATTCAAATTTATTCAAAATGTTTGTTTAACAGTCTCAAAACTGATTCGCTCCTATTGTGGATCCGATTGACTTATATTTTTTCTGTTACATTTAAGTACTTATTTTATTCATAAGAAAGTACTCTACAGAATATCTACCGCAGCCTTGGAGAACTTAAAGCAACCAGCATCTAATCACATCATTAACCAATCCTCGTATCTTCAAAATAGATCTCCACTTCAGCGATCAAACCCACCAACCTTTATCATTTTGCCGAATCCCTCATGAATACACCGAAGAATGACTCATAAAAGTAACGGGCTTACTCAAGTTCTCTATACCCGGTATCTAACCCTTCGAACTGACATGCCCTCATTAGTAATTCAGCATCATAACCAAGCGTGCCTAAAATTCTCTCCCGCACTTCAGCAGTTTTTATAGCCAAGTAACCTTCTGCAGCATAACAAATCCTCTGAGATCGAGTCCCTACCATCCTAACCTTTCCCCAAACTTTTGTAGGTCATGCATCCAGTATTTATAAGATTTCACAATCACTTCCTCTTTTCACTCAGTTTTTACCTAATATCGCGTAACAAAAACCCAAAATCTTGGACTCACTTATTATAATATATCCCCTCAATACTATACTCATTGGTAACTACACTCGACCTTACACTCCACAGATTTTATATCTTTTGACCTATAGCAGCTCGAGTTTAATTATTTCCTAAACTTTCTATCCATTTCCTGTTAAAACATAAACATTTTATATCAACAAATATTCATCTTTGTTTGAACAGCATTATAACATCGTTTAAGCACTTATTAAACAATTATTCATCCAACATCCAACAAATTTTAGGTCGATTCAAGAAATTTTTCTATACCCAAATTCATGAGAATCAACTTTTATTCATATTACACATAGTACATAGGATTTACAGATAACAACTTTTCCCTCAGGAATACACCAGAATGTTATCCGTCCAGCACCACTTCAGGTACTTTGCAGATAATAAGTTTTCCCTTTTTATTTAAAGCTACAGGTCATTCAGACACGATGAGGCATCATGTTTTCCAGTTCGTCTTACTTCAGTGATTTTGCATAAAAAATTGTGGACCCAACAAAAAGTTTTCCTAACATGGCTCTGTTAAAGCATAGTCAAACTCCAAGCAAGAACTATGTAAGCAGTAGACTTAGTGTGGCACCCACAAAACAAAATAGAAGGTCTTTAGTGCACAAGACCACGATGGAAATGCCTCAATAGAATATCCCTACCAGTTCTCCTCCTCCACTGCCATCACCACCTCTTCTAAAACCATCACCACCGCAAAGTTGGTAGAGATGAAGAGGGTCAAACCTTAAAATACATGGCACCACAGGAAATCAGCATATCAACCCCGCAGATATACCTTTCCCTTCATATAAACACTTAACCCTGTTTTCCGCATGAGTGCGGATACAGGCCCAATGATCCTCGTATCTTAAGACGATGACATGAAACCTCCACATATAATAGAAATCTTCCTCAGCTTCAAAAGATTCCTTTCGTGATAAGCCTCGATTCGTCGGAGGCACAGGCGCTGGGATCACCATTTCCTAAGACTGATCACCAAACTAATTCAACTTTAACCGCTGTACTTCACATGTAATTCTCTCTTCGAGAACCATACTTCGAGTTTTCACCATTTCAAAGATAGTTAAGCATACAAGAATTGTTCCCAACTGGTTGGTTAAGGTACTCTTTATATGTCCCAAACTTTATTATGTAGGTACATTTTCCCAAGTGTCATCATTTATTACAGACGCGACTATTCAAATGCAAAACATCACATACATCCGAATCATTATTTAATACCCATCACTTCCCAATATCACGTAACTTCCACCTAGTCAAACGCCATCATTGCTCTGTTTCAAAATCATAATTTTTACCATAATCTTTCTCAACCAAAGCCATTCGTGACTTCGGTTGTGAGGGGGCGATTGTAGGGGCTTATTCCTCGACCTCACTCATAATCGACCTCACTAAGTTTGGTTTACATCTATCTCAAGCTCACGTAATTTTAGCACACAATACTTTTGTCAAACATTCTACCCACCCCACGAACTACTCGAGAACGTGTGTCGAGCTAAACATGGAAATAATATATAGTCAAAGATACCAGTCTCCCATAAACTCGTCAGTTATTCAGTCAACCACCACTAACTGCATTATTCATAAAACATACCCTAGTACGACGAAGAGTTGTGAAGAAGTCTATAAAAAGGAGAAGTTCTAGAAGAGAAAGGGACCAAAACAATTACTCAAACTTCATATTTATGAGATCAAAGGCATTTTTATATTTATGAGATCACTTGTGATAGAGATATCTACTTAAAGCAATAAATTGACTTTTACAAAAATCCTCCATAAGAGGTCGTGGTTTTTTTACCTATTCAGAGGTTTTCCATGCTAAACACCTGTCATCATTTCTTACTATTTAGATGAGTAGTGTAACAGGTTCATTTGAGTGATAGCTAATTCCTAATAGTATCGAGCTACGAAACAGTTAGTATTTCCTTTTTTTGGACTAATTTAAAAATTGCTCGAGTATCTCTCACTGATGGTTAATGATGTCATTTTGGCCGTCTAGGTCATAGTTAGTACTTCCATTTAGTGATGGGTAGTACTTTCCATCACTCGGATTGAGCGATCCACATGAAAAATAGGTCTCACTAGTAGTGTTTCCTTTTATCACGGTTAATGCTGCCTTTATTAGGGCTTAGTCACGGTTAGTGCCGCCTCTATCTCATGATTAATGTTTCCTTTTTTTTGGATTAAGTAAAAACTGGCAGAGTATCCCTCTTTGATGGTTAGCGATGACCTATTGTTAGTCTAGGACATGGTTAGTGCTTCAATTCATAGATGGGCAGTGTTTCCCATCACCCGAACTGGGCGATGCCCATGAAAAATGGGTCTCACTCGTAGTGCTTCCTTTAATCACCATTAGTGCTGCCTTTCATGGGATTAAGTCACGGTTAGTGCTGTCTTTATCTCACGGTTAGTGTTTCCCTTTTTTGCAACTAAGTGAAAATATACCGAGTATCCCTCTCTGATAGGTAGTACTTCCCATCGCAGGACTGAGCGATCCCCATGATAAATTGGTCTTACAGGTAATGTTTACTTTTATTTTGGTTAGTACAACCTTTTTTGGGACAAAGCCACGGTTATTGTTGCCGTTAAATCACGGTTAGTGGTTCCATTTATTGGCCTAAGAACAAAATGGCTCGGGCATCCCTATTTAATGGTTAGTGATGCATTTTTTTCCAGTCTTGGTCATGGTTAGTGCTTCTATTCACTGATGTGTAGTACTTCCCATCGCCCGGTCAGAGCAATCTTCATGAAAAATGGGTCTCACTAATAGTGTTTCCATTTATCACTGTTACTACTGCCTTTTTTGGAACTAAATCAGGTTTAGTACAACCTTTTTCTCATGGCTAGTGCTTCCATTTATTTGAACAAAGTGAAAATTATTTGAGTATCTCTCTCGAATGGTTAGGGCTGCCCTATTTTCAATCAAGGTCATGGTTAGTGCTTCCATTATTTGATTGGTAATACTTCCCATCGCCTGGACTAGGCGATCCCCATGAATAATGGGTCACACTAGTAGTATTTCACTTTATCATGGTTAGTGTTGCCATTATTAGGACTAACTCATGATTAGTGCTGCATTTTTATCGCGGTTAGTAGTTCCTTTTTTTGGACTAACTAAAAAATGGATCGAGCATCCCTCTATAATGGTTAGATATGCATTTCCCTTATCTAGATCATGGTTATGCATCTATTATCTGATGGGTTGTGCTTCCCATCGCCCGGACTGAGCTATCCCTATAAAAATGGGTTTCACTAGTAGTATTTCTATTAATCACGGTTAGTGCCGTCTTTTTTAGGACTAAGTCGCGGATAGTGCTACAATTTTTTTGCGGTTAATATTTCCCTTTTTTGGTTAAGTTAAAATGGCTCTAGTATCCCTCTCTGATGGTTAGTTATGGCTTTTTGCCCGTCAAGGTCATGGTTAGTGCCTGCATTCTCTTATGGGTAGTGCTTCCAATCTCAAGAACTGAGCGATCGCCATAAAAAATGCTTCACACTATTAGTGTTTCCTATTATCACTGTTACTACTGCCTTTTATGGGACTAAGTCACGCTTATTGCAGGCTTTTTTTTATCAAGGATAGTATTTCCTTTTTCTGGGCTAAGTTTAACACTGCCCGAGTATCCCACACTAATGGTTAGTGATGCCTTTTTGGCCGTATAGGTCATGGTTCATTCTTCCATTTAATGATGGGTAGTGCTTTCCATCATCTCGGATTGAGCGATCCCCTTGAAAAATGGATCTCACTAGTTGTGTTTCTTTGTATTACGGTTACTACTGCTTTTTAAGGGGCTAAGTCACGGTTAGTGCCGCCTCTTTCTCATTGTTAATGTTTCCTTTTTTTCGGATTAAGTGAAAATTTGTCGAGTATCCCGATTTGATGGTTAGTGGTAACCTATTGTCAGTCTAGGTCATGGTTAGTGCTTCCATTCACTGATGGGTAGTGTTTCATCCTCCGAACAGAGCGATCCTCATGAAAAATGGGTCTCACTAGTAGTATTTCTTTTTATCACGATTAGTACTGCATTTCTTGGGATTAAGTCACGGTTAGTATTGTCTTTTTCTCAAGGTTAGTGTATCCCATTTTTGCGACTAAGTGAAAATATGCCGAGTATCCCACCCTGATGGGTAGTAATTCCCTTCGCCCGAACTGAGCGATCCTTATGAAAAATTGGTCTTATTGGAAGTGTTTTCTTTTATCCTGGATAGTGCTGCCTTTTTTGGGACAAATTCACTGTATTGCTGCCCTTTAATCATGGCTTGTGTTTCGTTTTATTGGCCTAAGTGCAAAATGGCTCGGGCATCCCTCTTTGATGGCTAGTGATGCCATTTTGCCAATCTAGGTCTTCGTTAGTTCTTTTATTCTCTTATGTGAAGTGCATCCCATCGCCTCGACAGAGCAATCTCCATGAAAAATATGTCTCACTAGTAGTATTTCCTTTTATCATGGTTAGTACTGCCTTTTTGGGAACAAAGTCACGTTTACTGCCGCCTTTTTCTCACGGTTAGTGTTTCCTTTAATTTGGACTAAGTAAAAAATATCTGAGTATCCCTCTCTGATGGTTAGTGATGCCCTATTGTCCATATAGGTCATTGTTAGTGCTTCCATTCTCTGCCTGGTAGTACTTCCCAACGCCCGGACTAGGCAATCCCCATGAAAAATGGGTCACACTGGCTGTATTTCCCATTATCATGGTAAATGTTGCCTTTTTTGAGACTAAGTCACAGTTTGTGCTCAATTTTTATCACGGTTAGTAGTTTCTATTATTGGGCAAACTGAATTTTTTTTTTAGCATCCCTCTCTAATGGTTTGTGATGCCTTATTGCCCATCTAGGTCATGGTTTTCCATCTATTCTTTGATTGGTTATGCTTCCTTTCGCCCGGACTGAGAAATCCCTATGAAAAATGAGTCTCACTAGTAGTATTTCTTTTTATCACGGTTAGTGCCACTTTTTTTGGGACTACGTCCCTGTTAGTGCTGCCTTTTAATCACGGTTAGTAGTTCTTTTTTTGGAATAACTAAAAAAGGATCGGGCATCCCTCTCTAATGGTTAGTAATGCCTTTTTGCCCGTCCAGGTCATGGTTATGCATCTATTCTCAGATGGGTTGTGCTTCCCATCGCTCAGACTGATCAATCCCAATAAAAAATGGGTCTCACTAGTAGTATTTCTTTTTATCGCGGTGAGTGCCACCTTTTTTGGGACTAAGCCACGATTAGTACTTAAGTTTTATCATGGTTAGTATTTCCTTTTTATGGAATAAGTGCAAAATTGATCTAGTATCCCTCTCTCATGGTTAGTTATGGCGATCCCTATGAAAAATGGGTAGTGCTTCCCATCTCCCAAACTGAGCGATTCCCATGAAAAATGGTTCTTACTAGTAGTGCTTCCTTTTATCACGGCTAGTGCTGCCATTTTCAGAACTAAGTCACGCTTAGTGCAGGTTTTTTTTTATCATGGTTAGAATTTCCTTTTTCTGCACTAAGTTACAAACTGCTAGAGTGTCCTTCACTGATGGTTAGTGATGCCTTTATGTCAGTCAAGGTCATGGTTAGTGCTTCCATTTAATGATGGGAAGTGCTTTCCATCACCCTGATTGAGAGATCCCTATGAAAAATGGGTCTCACTAGTAGTGTATCCTTTTATCACAGTTAATGCTGCCTTTTTTGGGGATTTTTTAGGATTAAGTTAAAATTGGCCGAGTATCCCTCTTTGTTGGTTTGTGATTACCTACTATTAGTCTAGCTCATGGTTAGTGCTTTCAATCGCTGATGGGTAGTGTTTCCTATCCCCCGAACTAAGCGATCCCCATGAAAAATGGGACTCACTAGTAGTGTTTCCTTTTATCTCGATTAGTGCTGGCCTTCTTGGGATTATGTCATGGTTAGTGTTGTCTTTTACTCACGGTTAGTGTTTTACTTTTTTGTGACAAAGTTAAAATTGGCCTAGTATCCCTCTCTAATGGGTTGTACTTCCCATCTCTCTGATGGAGCGATCCCCATGAAAAATATGTCTTCCTGGTAGTGCTTCCTTTTATCCTGGTTAGTGCCGCCATATTTAGGGCAAAGTCACGGTAATTGTTGCCTTTTAATCACGGTTAATATTTCCTTTAATTGCCCTAACTGTAAAATTTCTCAGGCATCCCTCTTTGTTGGTTAGTGTTGCCATTTTGCCAATCTTGGTCATGGTTAGTGGTTCTATTCCCTAATGTGTAGTGCTTCCTATCGCCCGGACTGAGCAGTCCCCATGAAAAATTTGTTTCACTTGTAGTGTTTCAATGCCTTTCTTGGAACTAAGTCACGTTTAGTACTGTCTTTTTCTCACGGTTACTGTTTCCTTTTATTTGGACAAATAGAAAATTATTTGAGTATCCCTCTTCGATTGTTAGTGATGCCCTATTGTCCGTCTTGGTCATGGTTAGTACCTCCATTCTTTGATAGATAGTACTTCCCATAGTCCAGACTAGGCGATCCCCATGAAAAATGGGTTGCACTGGTTGTATTTCCCTTTATCATTGTTAGTGCTGCCATTTTTAGGATTAATTCACGGTTAGTGCTGCCTTTTAATCGTGGTTAGTAGTTCCTTTTTTGGACTAACTGAAAAATGGATCGAGCATCCCTTTCTAATGGTTGGTGATGCCTTTTTGCCCGACTAGGTTATGGTTATGCATCTATTCTCAGATGGGCTATGCATCCTTACGCCTGGACTAAGCGATCCCTATTAAAAATGGATCTCACTAGTAGTATTTATTTTTATCACGGTTAGTGCCGCCTTTTTGGAAACTAAGTCATGGTTAGGGCTCCCATTTTATCACGGTTAGTAGTTCCTTTTTTTGGACTAAGTGAAAAATAGCTCTAGTGCCCCTCTCTGATGGTTAGTTGTGGCTTTTTGCCTGTCAAGGTCATGGTTAGTGCTTCCATTCTCTTATGGGTAGTGCTTCCCATCTCCCGAACTGAGTCATCCTCATGAAAAATGGTTCTCACTAGTAGTGTTTCCTTTTATCACGGTTAGTGTTGCTTTTATCGGAACTAAATCACGCTTATTGCAAGTTTTTTTTTTCATGGTTAGTGTTTCCTTTTTTTGGACTTAGTCAAAAATGGCTCGAGCATCCCTCTCTAATGGTTAGTGATGCCTTTTTGCCCGTCTAATTCAGAGCTAGTGCTTCCATTTAATTATGGGTAGTGCTTCCCATCAACCGATTTGAGCGATCCCCGTGAAAAATAGGATCACAAGTAGTGTTTCCTTTTGTCGCAGTTAGTGCCGGCTTTATTGGGGCTAAGTCATGGTTATTGCCGCCTCTTTCTCATGGTTAATGCTTCCTATTTTTCGGATTAAGTGAAAATTGGCCGAGTATCCCTCATTGATGGTTAGGGATGACCTATTGTCAGTCTAGGTCATGGTTAGTGCTTCAGTTCACTGATGGGTAGTGTTTCCCATTCCCTGAACTGAGCGATGCCCATGAAAAATGGGTCTTACTAGTTGTTATTCATTGAATCACGATTAGTGCTGCCTTTCATAGGATTAAGTCACGGTTAGTGCTGTCTTTTTCTCACGGTTAGTGTTTCCTTTTATTACTACTTAGTAAAAATATCCCGAGTATCCCTCACTGATAGGTAGTACTTCCCATCGCACGGATTGAGCGATCCCCAGGAAAAATTGGTCTTACTGGTAGTGTTTCCTTTTATCCTAGTTAGTGCTGCATTTTTTGGGACAAAGTTATGGTTATTGCTGCCTTTAAATCACGGTTAGTGGTACCTTTTATTGGCCTAAGTGCAAAATGGCTTGGGCATCCCTCTTTAATGGTTAATGATGCCTTTTTGCCAGTCTTGGTCATGGTTTGTGCTTCTATTCAATAATGTGTAGTACTTCCCATCGTCCGGTCAGTGCAATCCCCATGAAAAATGGGTCTCACTAGTAGTGTTTTTTCTTTTATCACTATTACTGCTGCCTTTTTTGGAACTAAGTAACGTTTAGTACAACCTTTTTCTCGCGGTTAGTGTTTCCTTTTATTTGGACTAAGTAAAAATTATCTGAGTATCTCTCTCTAATGGTTAATGACGGCTTATTTTTTGTCTAGGTCATGGTTAGTACTTCCATTCTCTGATTGGTAATACTTCCCATCGCCCGGACTAGGCGATCCCCATGAAAAATGGGTCACACTGGTAGTATTTCTCTTTATCACGGTTAGTGCTGCCTTTTTAAGGACTAAGTCACGGTTAGTGCTGCCTTTTTGTCACGGTTAGTTGTTCCTTTATTTGAACTAACTACAAAATGGATCGAGCATCCTCTCTCTAATGGTTTGTGATGTCTTTTTGCCCGTCTAGGTTATGGTTATGTATCTATTCTCTTATGGGTTGTGCTTCCCATTTCCCGGACTGAGCGATCCTTATAAAAATGGGTCTTACTAGTAGTATTTCTTTTTATCAAGGTTAGTGCCATTTATTTTTGGACTAACTAACGGATTGTGCTTCCATTTTATCGCGGTTAGTATTTTCTTTTTTTGGACTATGTGAAAAATGGCTCTAGTATCCCTCTCTGATGGTTAGTGGTTTCATTCTCATATGGGTAGTGTGCTTCCTATCTCCCGAACTGAGCGATCGCCATAAAAAATGTTTCTCACAATTAGTGTTTCCGTTTATCTCGGTTACTGCAGCCTCTTTGGGGACTAAGTCACGCTTAGTGCAGGCTTTTTTTTTATCATTGTTATTGTTTCCTTTTTTTGGACTAATTGAATAATGGCTCGTGTATCCCTCTTAAATGGTTAGTGGTGCCTTTTTGCCTGCCTAAGTCATGGTTAGTACTTCCATTCTCTGATGGGTAGTGCTTTCCATCGCCAGGACAGTGATTTCCTAAAGAAAAATAGGTCACCCTGGTAGTTTTTCCTTTTATCATGTTTAGTACGCCTTTTTTTGGGATTAAGTCACGGTTAGTGCTTCCTTTTAATCACGGTTAGTATTCCCTTTTTTTGGACAAACTGAAAAATAGATCGAGCATTCCTCTCTCAATGTTAGTAATGCCTTTTTGCCAGACTAGGTCATGGTTATGATTCTATTCTCTGATGGGTAGTGCTTCCTATCGCCCGGCCTGAGCGATACCTATGAAAAATGGGTAGTGCTTCCCATCTCCCGAACTGAGCGATCCCCATGAAAAATTATTCTTAGTAGTATTGTTTCCTTTTATCACGGTTAGTGCTGCCTTTTTCATGACTAAGTCACGCTTAGTGAAGGCTTTTTTTTTCATGGTTAGTATTTCCTTTTCATGGACTAAGTTAAACACTGCTTGAGTATCCCTCACTAATGGTTAGTGAGGCCTTTTTGGCCGTCTAGGTCATGGTTAGTTCTTCCATTTAATGATGGGCAGTGCTTTCCATCACCCAGATTGAGCGAGCCCCATGAAAAATGTGTCTCACTAATAGTGTTTCCTTTTATCACGGTTTGTACTGCCTTTTATGGGGCCAGGTCACGGTTAGTGCTGCCTCTTTCTCATGGTTAATGTTTCTATTTTTTTGGATTATGTGAAAATTTTCCGAGTATCCCTCTTTGATGGTTAGTGATATCCTATTGTCAGTCTAGGTCATGGAAAGTACTTTTATTCACTGATGGGTAGTGTTTCCCATCCCCCGAACTGAGCAATCCACATGAAAAATGGGTTTCACTAGTAGTGTTTCCTTTTATCATGATTAGTGCTGATTTTTTTGGGATTAAGTCACGTTTAGTGCTTTCTTTTTCCCAAGGTTATTGTTTCCATTTTTTGCGACTAAGTGAAAATATGCCGAGTTTCCCTCTATGATGAGTTGCACTTCCCATCGCCCAGACTGAGCGATCCCCATGAAAAATTGGTCTTTCAGGTAGTATTTCCATTTATCCTGGTTAGTGCTGCCTTTTTTAGGACAAAGTCATGGTTATTGCTGCCTTTTAATCACGGTTAGTTTTTCCTTTAAATGGCCTAAGTGCAAAATGGCTCGAGCATCCCTCTTTGATGGTTCGTGATGTATTTTTGCCAATCTAGGTCATGGTTAGTGCTTCAATTCTCTGATGTATAGTGCCTCCCATCGCTCGAACAGAGCAATCTCCATAAAAAATGTGTCTCACTAATAGTATTTCCTTTTATCTCGGTTAGTGCTATCTTTTTTGGAACTAAGTCACGTTTAGTGCCGCCTTTTTTACACGGTTAGTGTTTCCTTTTATTTGGACTAAGTAAAAAATATCTGAGTATCCCTCTCTGATGGTTAGTGATGCCCTATTGTCCATATAGGTCATGGTTAGTGCTTCCATTCTCTTCTAGGTAGTACTTTCCATCGCTCAGACTAGGCGATCTCCATGAAAAATGGGTCACACTGGTAGTATTTCTCTTAATGGTGGTAAGTGCTACCTTTTTTGGAACTAAGTCACGGTTTTTGCTCCCTTTTTATCAGGGTTAGTAGTTCAAATTTTTGGACTAACTGATAAATTGATCGAGCAACCCTCTCTAATGGTTAATTATGCCTTTTTGCCCATCTAGGTCATGGTTATGCTTCTATTCTCTGATGGGTTATGCTTTCCATCTCCCGGACTGAGCGATCCCTATGAAAAATGGGTTCACTAGTAGGTTTTCATTATATTACGGTTAGTGCCACCTTTTTTGGGACTAAGTCACGGTTAATACTAAAATTTTATCACGCTTAGTATTTCCTTTTTTTTGAATAAGTAAAAAATTATTCTAGTATCCCTCTCTAATGGTTAGTTATGGCGATCCCAATGAAAAATGGGTAGTGCTTCCCATCTCCCGAACTGAGCGATCCCCATGAAAAATGGTTCTCACTAGTAGTGTTTCCATTTATCACGGCTAGTGCTGTCATTTTCAGGACTAAGTCACATTTAGTGCATGTTTTTTTTATCATTGTTAGTATTTCCTATTGTTGGAGTAAGTTAAAAACTGCTCGAGTATCCCTCACTGATGGTTAATGAAGCCCTTATGGCCATCTAGGTCATAGTTAGTACTTCCATTTAATGATGGGTAGTGCTTTCCCTCACCCAGATTGAGCAATCCCCATAAAAAATGGGTCTCACTAGTAGTGTTTCCTTTTATCGCAGTTAGTGTTGTATTTTTTTGGGCTAAGTCACGGTTAGTGTCGCCTCTTTCTCAAGGCTAATTTTCCTATATTTTGGATTAAGAGAAAATTGGATGAGCATCCCTCTTTGATGGTTAGTGATTGCCTATTGTTAGTCTAGCTCATGGTCAGTGGTTCCAATCACTGATGGGAAGTGTTTCCTATCTCCCGAACTGTGCGATCCCCATGAAAAATTGGTCTCACAAGTAGTTTTTCCTTTTATCACGATTAGTGTTGGCCTTCTTGGGATTACGTCATGGTTAGTGCTGTCTTTTAGTCACGGTTAGTGTTTCACTTTTTTGGGACTAAGTAAAAATAGGCCGAGTATCCCTCTCTGATGGGTAGTACTTCCCATCTCCCGGACTGAGCGATCCCTATGAAAAATTTGTCTTACTGGTAGTATTTACTTTTATCCTGGATAGTACTGCAATTTTTGGGACAAAGTCATGGTTATTTCTACCTTTTAATCACGGTTAGTATATCCTTTTAATGCCTCAAGTGGAATGGCTTGGGCATCCCTCCTTGATTGTTAGTGATGCCATTTTGCTATTCTTGGTCATGGTTAGTGGTTCTATTCTTTAATGTGCAGTGCTTCCCATCGCCCGGACTGAGAAATCCCCATGAAAAATTGTTCTCACTTGTAGTGTTTCCTTTTATCGCAGTTAGCGCTGCCTTTCTTGGAACTATGTAATGTTTAGTGTTGCCTTTTTCACATGGTTAATGCTTCCTTCTATTTGGACTATATGAAAATTATCTGAGTATCCATCTCTGATGGTTAGTGATGCCCTATTGTCTGTCTTGGTCACGGTGAGTACTTCTATTCTCTGATAGGTAGTACTTCCCATCCCCCGGACTAGGCGATACCCATGAAAAATGGGTCACACTGGTAGTATTTCCCTTTATCATGGTTAGTACTGCATTTTTTAGGACTAAGTCACGGTTAGTGCTGCCTCTTTATCGGGGTAAGCAGTTCCTTTTTTTGGACTAACTGAAAAATGGATCGAGCATCCCTCTCTAATGGTTAGTGTGCCTTTATGCCCGACCAGGTTATGGTTATTCATCTATTCTCTGATGGGTTATGCTTCCTATCGCTCGGACTGAGCGATCCATATCAAAAATGGATCTCACTAGTAGTATTTATTTTTATAATGGTTAGTGCCACCTTTTTTGGGACAAAGTTACGGTTAGTGCTGCCATTTTATCACGGTTAGTATTTCCTTTTTTTGGACTAAGTAAAAAATAACCCTAGTATCCCTCCCTGATGTTTAGTTATGGCCTTTTGCCCGTCAAGGTCATGGTTAGTGCATTCATTCTCTTATGGGTAGTGTTTCCCATCTCCCGAACTGAGTGATCCTTATGAATAATGGTTCTCACTGGTAGTATTTCCTTTTATCACGGTTAGTTTTGCTTTATTCGGGACTAAATCACGCTTAGTGCAGGCTTTTTTTTTATCATAGTTAGTGTTTCCTTTTTTTGGACTAAGTCAAAAATGGTTCGAGCATCCCACTTTAATGGCTAGTGATGCCTTTTATCCTGTCAAAGACATGGCAAGTACTTCCATTTAATGATGGGAAGTGCTTCCCATCAACCGAACTGAGCAATCCCGATAAAATATGGGATTACTAGTAGTGTTTCCTTTTATCACGGTTATGGCCACCTCTTTTTCATTGTTAATGTTTCCTTTTTATTGGACTAAGTGAAAATTGGATGAGTATCCCTCTTTGATTGTTAGTGATGACCTATTGTCAGTCTAGGTCATGGTTAGTGCTTCCATTCACTGATGGGTAGAGCTTCCCATCCCTCGAACTGTGCGATCCCCATGAAAAATGGATCTCACTAGTAGTGTTTCCTTTTATCACGATTAGTGCTGCCTTTCATGAGATTAAGTCACAGTTAGTGTTGCCTTTTTCTCAAGGTTAGTACTTCCTTTTTTTTTCGAGTAAGTGAAAATATGTCGAGTATCCCTCTTAGATGGTTAGTGATGCCCTATTGTCATTCTAGGTCATGGGTAGTGCTTATATTCCCTTATGGGTTGTACTTCTCATTGCCCGTACTGAGCGATCCCCATGAAAAATTGGTCTTACTGGTAGTGTTTCCTTTTATCCTCATTAGTACTGCCTTTTTTGGGACTAAGTCCTGGTTATTGCTGCCATCTAATCACAGTTAGTGTTACCTTTTATTGGACTAAGTGAAAAATGGCTCGGGCATGCCTCATTGATGGTTAATGATGCCTTTTTGCCAATCTTGGTCATGGTTAGTGCTTCCATTTTCTGATGTGCCCATCGCCCGGACTGAGCAATCCCCATGAAAAATGGGTTTCACCAGTAGTGTTTCCTTTTACCACGAATAGTAATGCCTTTTTTAGGACTCAATCGCGGTTAGTGCTGCCTCTTTATCACGTTTAGTGTTTCCTTTTCTTGGACAACGTGAAAAATGGCATCTAGGTCATGGTTATTTCTTCCATTCCCCGATGGGTAGTGTAGCGACCTATCCCTCGATCTTACCTAAAGTTGAGCTGTCGCCCGTTCAAATCACCTCCATCTCAGACCTACACATTTTTAAACATAACTTCCCCGGTCAACATTCTAACCTACCCCACAAACTATTTAAGAACGTTGGTCAAACTTAAACCGAAAAGTCTTATCCAGTCAAAGACACATGCCTCTTACAAACTCGTCCGTTACTCAGTCAACCGCCACTTACCACATTATTTAGAAAAAATGCTCCAGCACGATGGAGAGCTGTGTAGAAGGCCTAAGTAAAGAAAAAGTTCAAGAAGAGACAGGGACTAGAAAAATTACACAAGAGATCATCACGAAATTACTTGTTCTAGATTCTCAGATATATTCCAACTTCTTAGTTATGAGGTTCAAGCATTTCTATTTCTAGAGATCACTTATAATATGATATCCACCTCAAGCAATAAAGTTGCATGGTTTTTTACTTATTCAGAGGTTTTCCACGGTAAAATCATCTGTGTCATTTCTTTCTTTCCATTAGAATATTGTCGCATGTTCATTGGTCTGATAGCGATTTCAAAGCCATTTTGAGCTTGCGAAATTTGGCCATTATATTTGGCACCGTCGGTGGGAAAGATTGAATTTCCACAAAATCCTAAGGCATTCTTTCACTATAACTTTCAATAATGGTTTCTTACAGACGACCGGCTATAACAACCCAGCTCAATGTGTTAATGGAGCCGGGACAACTTACTGAGACAACATACAGAGTTACGGGCGAATCTCTGCACAAAAATAGAAAAATGCGCCGAGCTCAAACTTCAGTTTACTAAGGATCGGGAACTTCGTGAGAAAGAGCTCGACACAAAATGACAAGCTCGTTTGACAGTGCATAAGCGACATGAAGACCAGATGACAACAATACAGACTGTCCTTGAGGCACTGCAACAAACTCAGCAGGCTCCTCCTACCAGAGGTCACGATCATTTACCAGAGACCTCCCGTGTTTCTGTGAGGGATAGATTGGGACCTCGAGGAGTTGCCAGCAAAGCTATTTCCAGGAATCTTCACCACGAACCACAACCAATAATACATTTGGGGGGGCTGAAGTTCAGTCCGAAGTCAGCCGAGGTCACCAAATTTCCATCTGTCAGGAGGAAGAGCAACAACCTCAATATCAAGTTCCAGCACGAGATCGCCTGAGTGATGGTACGGGTACTCATCTTCCACAACCTGCTCGCCCAGGGATTCAGCCAACACGTTATTAAGTCACAAAAGAGCATATGGACTAGCGAATTAAGGAGTTGATCGAAGTACAAGTTTTGGGTACTACCGGCGACATCACAAAATTACAGGGAAGTCCGATTGCCGAAGAGCTATTCGATATGGTGATACCAAAAGGTTTCCAAACTCCCAAAATTCACAAATGCAAAGGTACTGACCCGAAGGAGTACCATCAATACTGTGATACATTGGGTTTATACTCCAATCTCAACCACATCCTCAGCTATTTGTTCACCATAAGTCTACAGGAGGAACCACTCTGATGGTTCCTTTCTCTCCCTGAGGACTCCATATATACATTCGACCAGCTGCAGAAACAGTTCATCAAGACATGCTCACAACAGGGAGAAAGAGGAAAATTAAAATTATTTTATCAGTTTTAAGCAGTCATACAGAGAGAAGCTCCATGATTTTGTAAAGAAAGTTTTAGTGCCCGCGCGCAAAGTGGATAACCTCAATCAGAAAATAGCTGTTACCGCTTTTACCAACGCGCTCCAACTCGACTGCAAGGCAAAATAACACCTCTTCCTCAACAAACCTGCGACCTTGGAGGACATGATCACCAAGGTCAACAGTTACGTAAACCTGGAGAAGATGATGTCTGAGCGGCAAAAATCTACTAAATCCGTCCTGCCCACTAAAGGCCCATCTATAAATTGAACCGTTGAACGGAAGGAGGAGTAGGGAGATCAGAAGCGCACCAAGGGCGCCACTGGCTACCCTCAAAAAGGCGGTCCACCGAGCAAACCCATCATCCCAAAGATGAACGTCCAAATCTCTGTAATTTTTCTACTGCTTTTGAAGGATAAGCTCTACGGCGTCTCTCAACCACTAGAACCAATTGATAGTCACCCATATTGCCTACATCATAAGGTAAACCATCATTCTACTGACAATTGTTATGCTTTACAGGGGCTGCCCGAGTACATTTTCACAGAGGGACGGATGTTCGAATATATTGTCAACCTGGAATCATACAAAGATGGCAGCTATAAGAAGCAGCTTGAAGTTATTCAGGTCAATGATAAAGCTGAGGAGAAGCATCATTACCATATGTACCACAACAACATGATCGAAACTAATCAAATTACCAATTCTAACAGATCCAAGCATAGGAGATTATCTGAATGCTGCGATCTCACACCTCCAAAAAAAGAAGCCAAGCTTCTTCCAAAGTCGAGCAATCACTGGCTCGGGATTTCCTTTAAAGATTGCTATACTAGCCATGACAAATTTCTATATCATAATGAGTTAGTAATAATACTCAAAATGAAGAATTTTGTCATTCATACAATGATGATCGATACTAGAAGCGGTATTGAGATTCTTTTTCAGAGCACTCTCGACCAAGTGGGTTTGGACGACCAAGTTATCCAGAACGACACTGATTTCAGTGGGTTCAATGATTTTAAAGAAGGAAAAGTAGGCAAAGATCATCATACCTATTACCGCAGGGCCAACTTCCATCAATGTCATCTTCAATATCATCAATGCCAAATCACATTATCTCGAGATTATGGTCTGTTGCTAGATTCACAACATGGAAGCAATCGCTTCACCTATCATTAGGCATTCCGATTCAAATACAATAATGGTATCTATGAGATCAGGGGTAGTCAGAAGCTCTCTCGAGCTTGTGAGAATACAGTCTCTGCTATCCTAGATACTTTTTATAGATTTGTTGCATAGCAATTACAGGAAGCTGATCACCTCAACGATCAACCTTCTACGGAGGAGCCCACAGAATATATCAATATTGGTGGACCTAGCAGAGGTACTTTTATTGGTACTAAGCTGGTTCAACACAAAAAATATGCTCTCATTAATTTCTTACAGCTAAATCGAGATAGTTTTACATGGTCTTTCGAAGAAATGCCTGGTGTCAATCTGGCTATGGCATGTCACAAATTAGCCACCAACAGCAGCGCCATGACGGTCAAACAAATATAGCGACGACTCTTACCTCGTCTTCAGGATGAAGTTAACACCAAGATCAAGAAATTGATCAAAGTGGGATTCATTCTAGAAGAAAAATATCCAGACAGGATATCCAATATTGTCGTTGTCCCAAAGAAGAACGGAAAATTTTGAGTTTGCGTATATTTTACATATCTGAACAAACATACTCTAAAGGACAGTTTCCCACTTCCCAGCAATCATCAGATCTTCGATTCCACAGTAGGCCATGACCTCCTATCTATGATGAACGCTGCTTCGCGATATAATCAAATTCCAATTTTGGAAGAAGATCAGGAAAAGACAACTTTCATCACTAAAAGAGGTCTTTATTGCTATAAAGTCAGACCCTTTTGACTTAAAAACACGGGTGCCACATATGAACGTTTGATGACTACTATGTTTAAAGCACATATAAGGAAGGTCATTAAAGTCTACATTGACGATCTCTTATGCAAGAGTGTACAGTCACTCAATTATATCTTAAATCTAAACACTATATTTAACATTCTTCGATCTTATAGGATGAGTCTCAACCCTGATAAATGTCAATTCGGGATACATTCTGGCTGATTTCTAGGCCACCTCATCAGTAAGAAGGGATTGAGGCCGATCAAGATCAGATTCAGGCTCTCCTCAACATGCCTAATTCAAAAGCAATAAAAGACATTCTGAAACATGCCGACAAGATTGCCGCTATCAAACGTTTCATTTATAAATTTTTAGACCGCTATCGTTGGCCATTCCTATTACTTCGTGGTTGTACCAAACAGGGAAATGTTCAGCCAAATACAGAGGTCACATAGACACCAGAATGCGATGCAGCTTTTTAGGATCTCTAAACCTATTTTGGGAGGTCATCCATAATGAGCACCCTAGTAGATGATGAGGAACTGATTATCTAACTAGCAATCACAGATACTTTCCTCAACGCAGTTCTTATTTACCTTGAAGGGAAAATTGAAAAATAAGTCTACTTCATCAGCAAAATCCTCACTCCAGCGGAAATTACGTATTATAAAACTGAGAAACTTCTTCTTACTCTTATTTACAGTTCACAGAATCTCAAGCACTACTTCCAAGATCATTCATTCAAAGTCATCACGAACTACCCACTTCGGGAAGTTCTATTCAAGAAAGAAAAATCATGGAGAGTATAATAGTGGTCAGTCAGTCTGGGAGAACATTATATCAAGCTCGAACAACGTATTTCCAAAAAGGGTCATGCCGTTGTCGATTTTCTGACGAATTTTCCAGTGGAGGATCCCGAGTGGTAGGAGCACGACCCTGGCCTTAGAAAAGAAACTACCGAAGATCCACCCCCAAACCATTTGACGAGCGAGTTGAATGGATCATAACAGCGGGGTGGAGACTTCTCATGGATGGATCAGTATGACTCGCTAGGTCCGGAATAAAAATCATTTTGATTGCCCTATCTAATGACAGAATTGAGGAATCAATCGACTTGAATTTTGAGGCCTCAAATAATGTCACCGAGTACGAAGCTCTCATTCATGGACTCGACCTCGCTCTTGAGCTCGATGTCCCCAAACTCCCAGTCCACACAGATTATTTACTTATCGTCTACCATTACTCTGAGAATTACATGAAGAATGGAATGATTATCGAATACGCATCCCTTGTTACAGATAAGATGAGAAAGTTCGCGAAAGAAACTCTCAATTATCTTCCTTAAGGTGAAAATAGACATTCTGATTCCTTAGCGTATCTAGCTGGGGTCTTGGGTACAGAAGCTCGTTATCACCAGATCGAAATCATTTCAAACCCCAGTATTGATCGTAATTCTATATGCACGATCAACACAGGGGGCGATAAAGGGGGAGACGAGGATTGGCGAAAGCCTTTCTTAGCCTACCTCGGTATTGACGATAGTTACAACAGACCACTCCCAGCAGATCCAAAAATGCGTCGATAGTTGATCAGCAACTCGAAGCGTTACACTAATCAAAATAGTGTGTTATACCACCTTTCTGTCTTGGGGCCTTGCCTTAAGTGCCCCTTCAAACATAAAGCATATGAGATGCTCTGCGAATTACATGAAGGGACTTGTGGCTCCCATACCGCAGGTTGATCATTAGCAAAGAAAGCTATTACACAAGGAGTATTCTGGCCTATCATATGCAAGCAAGTATAGGAGTACTCACCCAGATGTGACACCTGCCAAAGGCATGGACATATAATACGCGCCCCTACACTCGAAATCCAGGCAACCATGGTGTTCTGGACATTCAAAAGATAGGTAATTGATCTCTTCGGCAAATTCTCCAACTCTCCAGGTAACCGCCGTCACCTACTCATAGCTACCGATTACTTTAAGAAATAGGAAGAAGCAGTTCCACTGTGTCGAGACAGAGAAGAAGAAGTCATCTTTTTATCTGGGAACACATCACCACTCGATTTGGGTGATCCCACCTAATTCGTATCGATAATGGCCCCAATTTGAGGGTAAAAAAAATCGTAACCTTCTTCAACTAACACAATATCATCCACTCACCATCTAATCCTTACTATCCTCAAGGTAATGGCCAGGGCAAAATCATCAACAAAACCATTGTGGATGGACTCAAGTAATGGCTTCACTCACAGCAAAAAGGGAATTGGGTTCGAGAACTACCTCATGTCCTATAGGCATATTGTACAACTCCCAGACAATTAAGAAGATGCACCCCATTCCTCCTTGCCTATGGTACTGAGGCCGTCATTCCTTCCAAATACCAGCATCATGTTCGTGATTACGAGCAGACTGAGGCGGAAAATTGGTTCGAATTGGCTTACAATCTTAATATGATCGATAAAACCAGAGAATGCGCCATCCCTAACCTAAGTCGATATCACCATATGCTCTCCAGGTTGTACAACAGCTGAGTCAGAAATCATACCATCCAAATCGATGATCTCATCCTCAGAAGTGTGGTAGCCTACTCGCAGCCTTTGACCTCCTCACTCGAAGTCCACTTCGTATCCTATGCGAGCATATCGAAGACTATCTCAACTCATAATCAAGCCTCTCAAGAAACTCCTGTAGTTGAAGCCTCGATAGCAGATAAACCTTCAAGAATGGATTAATACATAACAACAGATAAACCTTTGAGAACGTATCAGCACATAACAGCAGATAAACCTTCGAGAACGGATCAGCGCATAACAGCAGATAAACCTTCAAAAACGGATCAGCACATAACAGTAGATAACCTTCGAGAAAGGATCAACACATAATAGTAAATACCCTTCAACTAAACGTTCGAATAGCAGAAGTGTGATGAGACTAGCAGTAAGCTCAAACGGATAAGACGGCACATTAATCGGTTTCTCAGCTACAGTGACAGGGATGTCCGTAATAAATGCCACCGCCAGAAAACTCGAGCAGTAATCGTGTAGCCTGGCCCACTCTTGGTGACTCAGCCTCTTATGTCTCTATAAATAAGAGAGAGGGGAAACCAATAGGGGTTAGAAAAATCCTCTCCAAACCCTATGCATTTTACCTTTGACCACTTACAAACAGTATTCGATCTTTATTATTATTCATCAGTAATAGAGTTACAATTTAAAATCCTCATCAGAGGTCGTAGAGAGTCACATTCAGGCCTCTACGCAAGTATTTGTCTCTAATTAGTCTCTTTTTAGGCCATATACTTGTACCTCTTTGATGAGAGGTTGACCTTCGTGTTGTAAGAGTCATCTTTGCTTCTCAACGAAGATCAGGCCACTATAATTGGCGCCGTCTGTGTTTCCCACACTATCAGTTACCACGTCTTTGTTACCTTCCTTTCTTTCCTACCATTTACCGCTCCTTTTCAATGGCCCCTTCCCGCCGTACCAACTACCCTCAGGCAGGCAACTCCATTGACGGAGTCACCGCTCAAGTCACTTTGCTATCTTAGCAAATTGCTCAAGCAGAAGAGTGCCATCAGCATCAACTCACCCAGGAACAAGAAAACCACCACCAGGCGTTGGAAACTAAATGAAATTGCCAGGTAGAAGACGATAATAGACAGAATCGAGCAATCGATGAGCTACACAACATAGTCCGAGAACCATCGACATCACCAATCTCCCACTCCAGCATATGCCACATAATAAGACTTCGACCACAAGATACATCCCGCTATACGCGTCAGCGTAAGCCCAGCCTTAAACATATGGAGCCGCCTTAACAATCCCATTTATGCCACCCTACTCGCCGTCAACATAACACCCAATTTCCGTGCCCCAAGTTCAGCAAATATCGCAACACAGACCCTAAAACCACATTTTCGAATTTCAAAACTCACTAAGCCCTTACTCTACTGCCGACTACCTGTTATGTTCACTTTTCCCAACTAGCCTCACTGAAAACCCACTTCGATGGTATCACAATCTCTCAAATGGCTCGATACAAAGTTTCGAGCAACTCACGCAGCTCTTCATCGCCCAGTTTGTCTTCAACAAAGACAGAGAAGTCAGAGTTGACGCATTATTTAATTTCAGAAAGTCAAGCACAGAGACCCTCGAAGCTTTCACAAAGCGATTCCTCGATGAGTCACAAAAAATAGAGAACCTCGACTGTGCAAATTCTATGCTCGCTTATTCAAATACTCTGCCTGATCATAGTCGAGATAAAGGGAACCTCGTCGTCCACAAACCCCAAACACTCTAAGAGATACTATCGAAGATCAACGGCTATATCGACCTCGAAAGACTCCAAGAATCCCGCAAACATACCCAACCTTCGAACACTACCTACTTCAACAAACCGCGACAGCATTCGCATCCCACTCCACTACCCTTGATCGTTCCCGTCTCACAGGAGACTAAGAGCCGCAAAGGCCCTTATACCGACAGTAGTGCTAAAGCTCGCAAGAAGCGATCCAAGCCTGTCTTGCCAAAACTCACCGTCCCCCTCAGTACCCACTTACAGCACATCCAGGCGGACCCCATATGGTGCATCCCCCTTCCAATTGAAGTCAGACCTGGAGAGGCTTATTACGCCAATCACAAATGCAATTGTCACCATACGAGCAAATGCTTCGCACTCCAACATTCTCTCGAACTTATCCTCTGAGCAGGTCGTCTGTACCAGTACGTTACCGACCTTCCCAATTATCTCGATGGGTCTTACCTTTAATCCCTCTCCACCCCTACTGCTGACCCAGCCATGGTACATATCTACCAATCATATTTCATCGAAGTCAACAATATAGACAGTGGTCATTCACTTAGCAAATGAAAGCGCATCGGCGAATGTTACAAACTTTCTTACCAGGAAAAATTTTCTACCCTACTGCTAGAATAAAGCCGTCACCCTCGTCTCGAGGGCATTTCTTTCATCAATTGTGACACGTCACACGTCCGTTTCCCTCATTCCGATCCTCTTGTCATTATAACTAAGATGGAGAATATCGTCCTTTACACAATGCTCATCGACACAGGAATTGCAGCTGACGTCCTATTTCTACCCACCGTAAAAAAATGCAGAAAACTGAACTCATTACCCCAGCCAACATCGAGTTAAAAGGATTTAATGGGACTACCGAAGACGCCGTCGGTCGTATCAGCCTACCTGTCACCACAAGACCCCTCACTCTTCAAACCTGCTTCCTTGCCATCGATAATAAATTCGAATACCTCGGTATCCTCGGCCGAGACAGGCTCCATGCTATGCGAGCTATACCCTCGACCTATCACCTAACCCTTCATTTTGCAACTTCTGAGGGTACGTGGAGCCTAAAAGGATCTCAACGTCTTGCCCGCTCTTGTGAGCACCCAAAAATTGACCAGACCAGAAAACTTGTCAGATGCCCATGGCAATCACTGCACCTTTCTATCCCTTCGACTTCGACAGATGCCACCCCCCATATCGAACCGAACGTTTATATCGAACTCGATGGCCCTGGTCGAGGAACATTCATTGAGACTTTTCTCAGCGTGGCTGAAGGCCTCGAGCTTACAGATTTCCTTTGAGCAAACACGGACATCTTTGCTTGGACATTTCAGGAGATGCCTGGTGTCGACCCCAGCCTGACATGCCATCACCTCGATCTCATTCCAAATTCCATGGAAGTTAAACAAAAGAAGCGTATCCTAGCACCACGACTTTAACAAGCGGTTAACCCCGAAGTAGACAAGCTTTTAGCCGCGGGCTCTATCAGAGAAGTCAAGTACGCTGACTGGATATTGAACATTGTGGCAGTTCCTAAGAAGAATGGCAAGATCCAAATCTGCGTCGATTTTACCGAGCTCAATAAATACAGACCGAAGAACAGTTTCCCACTGCCAGCCATTTCAGCACTCCTCGATGCCACTGCTGGACATGAGTGCCTATTCATGATGGATGCGGCTTCGGGTTATAATTAGGTACCCCTCATCCCAGAAGATCAACATAAAACTTCCTTCATAACTGAACAAAGCCTTTATTGTTTTAATGTCATTCCCTTCGGTCTTAAAAACGTGGGTGCCACTTACCAGCGCCTCGTGACAACTATGTTTAAACCCCATGTTATGCAAGAGTATGCAAAAACAGACCCATATTCTCGACCTGACTGACATTTTCTCAATACTTCGCATTTATAGATTGAAACTCAACCAGAGAAGTGCCAGTTTGGCGTCTCATCTGGAAAATTCTTGGGCCACCATATCAGTAAATGTGGCATCGAAATTGACCCCACCCACATTCGAGCCCTCATTGAAATGCCCTCGCCCACAACAAATAGAGATATCCAAAAGGTAGCTGGCAGGATAGTTTCCCTTAACCGTTTTATTTCCAAGTCCTCCGATAGATGTGCTTGCCTCTTCTTCTACTTACCCAGTCAGGGCGCCCATAAAATAAGAAAGAAAAATAACCCTGAGATCAATTGGACCCCCAAGTGTGAAGATGCCTTTCTCGAACTCAAAACTTATCTTGGTCGCCCACCCATTATCAATACCCCCATCAAAGGTGAAATACTCTCCTTATATCTCGCTGCCACAGAAACTTCAATTAGTTCCGTACTCATTCGCCTTGATTCCAACATCGAAAAACCTGTGTAATTTATCAGTAAAACATTAACCCCTGCCGAAACCCGTTATCCCAAACTTAAGCGATTGCTCCTGACACTTGTCAATTCAGCCTGCAAGCTCAAACAATATTTTTAGGCCCACCCCAATCGTATCATCACGAGTTACCCTCTCCTCGAAGTACTTAGTAAAAAGAAAAATCTAGACGAGTACAACAATGGTCTGTATACCTTGGCGAGCTCGACATAACCTTCGAGAAGCAAATATCTCAGAAAGGCCAAGTAGTAGAAGATTTCTTCGCCGACTTCCTGGTTGAAGATTGCGACTGGGAAGAACATGAAGACGATCTACCGGAAGAGCAATCAGAAGTTGTAGATCCATGGGATCGCCTTACTGGTTGGCGTTTATTCGCAGATGGCTCCGGAGGACCAAATGGCTTAGGAATTGGTATTGCCTTGGTCACACCGACTAATGACCGAATAGAGAAAGCAGTTAAACTTACCTTTGAATGTTCTAATAATAAAGCAGAGTATGAAGCACTGATCCATGGTCTTGACCTCGTACTCAATCTCGGCATTCTAAAACTTGCAGTCTTTACAGATTCCCAACTCATTCAGAGACATTACTCAAGAGAAAATCAAGTTAACGGTCGCATGGCTGACTACGCTTTACTTGTGTAACAACGCATGAACCGATTTCCTAAAAAATCAACAATTACCCATTATCCTCGAGGAGAAAATAGACATGTCGATGCCCTCGCCTTCATAGAAGCTATGTTAGGACAAGCAGAATATTGAACCCTCCACATCGAAGTACTCAAACGCCCAAGTATTGACCAAATGGAAATCCATGCCATCTATACTGGGGGCAAGAGTCTCGGTTTAGATGATTAGCAAATACCATTCCTTCGTTACCTTACCAATACCACCCATCCCGATGATCCCAAAGCTAGACGTTCACTGTTAGAAAACTGCCGCAGATACACTATCGATAATAATTAACTACCTCACAAATCTCAAAATGGCGTCCATCTTCGATGTATATCCAATACCGAAGCCTCTCAAATCTTAGCAGAGCTTCACGAAGGCACCTATGGTGCTTACACCACTGGTCGATCTTTGGCCCATCGAGCAGTAACCTAAGGATTGTTTTGGCCCAATATGAGAAAGCAAGCTTCAGAATATGCAGCACATTGTGACAAATGTCAACTTCATGCTCATGACATCCATTGCCCCTCTCGAGATCTTCATGTCAGCCAAGTTTCTTGTCCATTCAAAAGATGGGCCATCGATCTCATTGGTCCGTTTCCAAAAGCTTTGGGTAGCAGAGAAAACATCTTCGTTGCCACTCATTACTTCACCAAATGGGTCCAAGTTGTTCCCTTATGCCAAACCAGAGAAGAGGAAGTCATTAAGTTTTTATGGGAAAACATCATCACTCGCCTCGACTGCCCCCACATGATTCAGTGCGATAATGGTCCCCAGTTCGTTGGCAGTAAAGAATGGAATTTCCCCAAAAAACATAACATTATTCTCTCGCCCTCCACACCATACTACCCCTAGGCAATGGTCAAGTCGAAGCAATTAACAAAACTATCGTTGATGGTATGAAAAAGAGAGTCGATACAAAGAAAGGACGATGGGCTCAAGAATTACAACACGTTCTCTGGGTCTATCGCACAACACCTAGAAAGTCTACCAGATGCACCCCCTACCTCCTAACATATGGAACAGAAGCAGTACTACCAACTTAGCTCAAAATACCAACTTGAGGTCCTAACCTCCCTGACAAAGATAATGAGTTTGGACTCGCATGTAACATGTTACGGATTGATGAAACCAGAGACCAAGATAGCGCCAACCTGGGCCGCTACCACGCATCACTTCAGAAATTTTACAACAAGCGAGTTTGACCATGAAGTTTCAATGTTGGAGAGCTAGTACACCGTCGAGTTAATCATTCGACGAAGCCTGCGAATGTTGGTAATTTAGCCGAATCTTGGGAAGAACCCTACATTATCTTTGATAAAACAGACAAAGGATCTTACTACTTGATGACAGAAGACGAAGAGCCTCTACCGAACCCTTGGAACACAATGCAGTTAGTCTCTTATAAAAGGCCTTACCTACAATCATGTACCACCGATGTAATCCAGAATAATCAATAAATGAGGTTATTTATCACTAATACCTCATCTCATGTTTTAATTTTAATTTCAGAGGTTTCACTCGAATACCATGACAACCATCAATCCAACTAGTACTCGAGGATGATCTCAACAATTTTCCAGTCTCCAAATTTTTACCAAACTCGAGGGGCATGAATGGTTGAAAGACAGGACCCTCGAGGATGCATTGGAGGCAGTTCGATATTCCTTCGCTGTGGCTACAGCCTTCAAGGTACAGTCCTTTTCTTGGTTTACCCCGGGTATCTTGTCCACCCTCGCCTTGACAGATACTTGGAGGCGATCTTGAATTGCTCAAGTCTCCAAAATACGAGTAAACTCGAGGGGCACGAATGGTCAAAAGACTGGACCCTCAGGGATGCAATGGAGGCGATTCGATATTCCTTCGTCCAGGCTCTGAAACCGATGAAGTACGGTCTTTTTCTTTGTCTACCCTGGGTATCATGTCCACCTTTGCCCCGACAGATACTTGAGGGGTCCTTAAATTCCTCAAGTTTCCAACATTCAAGCAAACTCGAGGGGCAAGGATGGTCGAAATACCGGACCCTCGGGAATACGTTGGAGGCAATTCGAATGTTTCGTTGTGGCTTAGGCTTTCGAAGTTCAGCACATTTTCGTGTTTCCCCTTGGTATCACGTCCCCTCGCCCCTACTGATACTCGGGGGCGACCTTCAAATGTTTAGAGTTTTCAGCATCGCTGTGGTTTCGGCCTTCGATGTCCAAAAGAACACACTGATTTTGATCCACATTACATCCACATTCTACATGGATCGACAATTCTACAGTCATGTAAACATCAAGGAAATATCTTACATATTATCTATCAGCGCGGCAGTCACAGAGCAAGTCAAAGATCAACCATCAAATAGTTTAAAGAAAGCAAAATCAGTAGAATAAGCATGCAAGTTCCAACATTCCATGGTTAGCATAAGATAGCATGACTACTAAGGAACTACATCGGAAAGTTAGATTCAGTAGACTCAGAATATACCATAGAAGACACACATCAGCATATTCAGAATAAACTATAGAAGTAAAAAAAAAAATAGCAGCAGCATAGTTCAACATATTACAAATCGCCACATGAACAACCCCAATTCAAAGTACCTCACACCGTAACGATCTCACATTTTTGTTCCACATACGCTACACCATTAACAACTTTGACGGCTTCATTCGAGACTCCGACAGCTCCACCACCAACAAGACCATTGCTGGGTGCTCCAAGAAAAGCAGTATCTCCAACACCTTTAGTACGCCCAACTGTTTCATGAACATCGGGAAACTCCACTCCCTTCAGCTGGACCTTATCACCATCAACAAATTCTAGAGACACAGGGTACGGTTCAAGTGTATCAGGGTCATACCCCTTATCATCTATGAAAGTCATCAACCTCACAGTCACCTTGCATTCGCCATCGTACTGCCCCTGGAACTGCACTTTCTGTTCAGCCTTCTCCCTCTTACACGCTGGAAGCTTCGCAGCTCACTCCCGCTCTAGCCTAGACCACTAAAGTTCGAGTCTCTCATCATAAGATTCGGCAAGAACACCAA
Organism: Kingdonia uniflora; assembly: GCA_014058105.1. NCBI lineage: Eukaryota > Viridiplantae > Streptophyta > Magnoliopsida > Ranunculales > Circaeasteraceae > Kingdonia > Kingdonia uniflora. The sequence continues at coordinate 396,475 of JACGCM010001897.1, read as the reverse complement.
GGTCCTACTTCAACTTCTTCACCTCAGACACCAGTGATGCCTCCATCCCACGGGAAAGATCAAGATTTTCCCTTGCTTACCGCAGCTTTGCTTTTACCGACTTTATAGCCTTGCTACACGTTCCTACCCAAGCATCCGTTTGCTAAAATATTCAATCAGTCAGTGATCTTTGAAACTCAAAGAATTCAAAAGACATTTTAGAATATTACAATAAGGGGTACTATATAGTTACCTAAAACATGTACCTCTTTACATCCTTCGATGCCTCGTCTGGGTCATCTTCCCAGAGTTCCACTATCAAAGATTGCTTAGCGACAACCTGCTCCTATCGTTCTGCCTCTGTCATTTCTTCATCCTCCTCCTGTGAATTCTCCTCCCCCAGTGCCCTACGCCTCTTGCGTTGGCCATCCTTCGATTACTGTAATTCCGGAGCTTCAAGAGATGTACGACTCTTCCCTTTCTCAACATGAGCCGATACTAGCCTTGGCCTCAACCTCGAAGTCACGACGGCCACTTCGGGCACCGTTACCACTTGCTTCGACCCCTTGCGAGATCTCAGCACAAACTGTTAGTTCTTCGGTAGCTCTTCTCCTCCCATTTCCCTTGAACTCTTGTTACATCCTTCACTTCTTTTTCTCTTTGCTAGCTTCGGCGTAGTGGGTACACTTCGAAGCAGGGAATCAGCCTTCTTCCACCTTTGCCTCTTTATTTTGAGACTGCCAAACACCGAATTTACCCAGTCTTCACTAGCCTTAAGCAGATAGTCAATGTAATTCACCAGATTATCCCAAGTCGAACTTCCCAGACCTACAACAGTAAAACAAAACACAGTTATCACCAATTTCCGAAACACATCAACAACAAACCCTTCGACAACAAACTTACTTTCATTATATACCTTATGGTGAGGTTTATAAGGGTCATCCTCATCTACATTCTTGAAGTTACCTCTCACTATCAACAAATCTTTATTCCATCCTCGACCCGTCGAGCACAGATAAAAAAACCAAGGTTTCTCCGGGTGACATTGAATGTGATAGGTCCCTGGGTTCTGACTCGCCTTCCTTGAGTAAAAGGTAACAATATCAAACCACTTAATCAAATTTTGGCCCTCACCAGTCAAGTTTACATTCATCCCCTCCATCAGCTTCATCATCACATAAAATTTCCCGCTCATTTGCACTGGTGCCGCCTCCCAAAAATTCAAAACTTCTTTCACCAGCCTGCAGAGCGGTAACTCCATCCCCCGATCGAATCTGGCCCCTATAAGCCATAATCCCACACCTAGGATTCGATTTAAAGGTTAATCCTGCCTATGCAACACTCAAAAATATCACCACCTTCGACTGCTCTAATATAGCGGCAAACCGCTCTAACCTAACCATATCCTTCACCGCAACGAGACCCCCAACGCCATCCGACTCAGTCGAATACCCGCTATTACTACAATGCCCTTTATCTCCCTCTCTCTCACCTGAGGGCCCTAAATCATCTCTTTCCCCCCATACTTTTTCCTCCTCCTCGCTATCCTCAGTTATTATCGTCCTTCGGCCCCACGAAACCACAACCTCCTCAGCAGGCAGTACCAGTGATAATGGGGCCTCAGTTACTACATCTAAAACTTCTACATCACTAACATCACCCATTAGGGCTTGACCAGAAATACAAGCTTCGATTTTTTCGATTTCTTCATCTATCAATGCCCGTCTCGAAGCCGAAAGGTTATCCATTTTAAGCCTTCAGAAGAAGAGGCACGCAATTAGATCGACAAACTTGACAAATTCCGTGTCCATCCTATCTACCCCCTCCAAAACAAACCACTGATCGGGTCAAAACCCTGACTTTTCCCCTCACCGACATCTCGAGTGCCATTTCTAAACCACAAACACAGATTGTTTCGCCTCTACAATCTAATCCATAAAAAAAAAACAAACAAACAGAACAGAGTTTACAGAGATCTAATGCCATACCTGTAATTAGTAGAACTGCATCCAAATCAGAGAGATCACAGCCTCAGATGCCCTAACAGCTTCCACGTTCGCAATGGCACTTCTTTTTCTCCTTCTCATTCTCTATGGCTTTCATAAGAAAATTAGCACAGTAATTACTCATCTCTCACTTATATATATTTTAAAAACCCGTAAACACCTCGATTTATTAACCGCTATCATTACCACCACCCCACCTCCCCGGCTTTTCGGCTAATAGTGTGCTTTGACAAACGTACCCTTCACATGTCCCACGTGCGAACAACCCGTTTACCCAAAATTACATGTACTGCCAAAGTTTCTCGAACCTTATTCTCCCAGATCGAAACTAAACAGTCAGAATCCAATAGTCACATCACCACCTTTTTCGTCAAACGAGTAAAACATAATCATTACTTCCCGACACACTGCCCTAAGCACACGTACCACTCTGACAGACCAGCCATTTGGATTGCCAGATCGGCCAGTCAAATCAAACTTCACCTTCGATACACCATCAATCTTCACCTTCGATACACCATCAAACTTCACCAACAAACCACCCATTCGACCAGTCAAAACTTCGTGCCTTCAGATAAAATTTTCTGCTTCGACAAAGTTTTTTTTTTTATCCCAACAAGTTTAGTTTTATATTCCAAATATTTAAATAATACAGTTATACTACCGACCTCGTACCGAACAGTGTTATATTCAGAATTAAAATTCATCTACTATATCCCGCTGTTCACAACAATTTCTATGGGTACTATCATCAAAAGAACTTTTCATTCCAGCAGCGAGGATAATACTACAAAAGTCATACAAAAAAAACCCGGAAAGAAGAGCGAAGCAGAGCACATGAAGACAGCAATATGAGAAACTACAAAAGGGAACCCTATATAATCAGTAGGTTGCTCCTTTGCAACAGCAGCCGCCGCAGCTTCATCCTCCTGATCCAGTATATCCTCCGCGAAGTCTTTGAGAAGCGACAATCGATGGCCGGGCAGTGGCCCCATCATTTGCACTATTCCCCACCAGTATGCAAAGGGCATATCATAGAGAGGTACTCCAGGTTCTGCCTCAAAAGGATCTGTCATTTCAACGTTAATGTCATCCTCTATCCCAAACCTTCGTTGAAGACCTAGCAGGGCCTCATGAATCCTTCTCGCCCTCACGGCCGCTTGATCTTCAGCAACCGGTACATTCTCAACCACATTGATAAAAAGGAAGTACTAAGTGGAAAGAGAAGAATGCTGCAATACAGATAAAGAAATCTCTCCCTCCTTACCCCTTTATTACATACAAAATTACCCAAACTTTCCCCCTTCCCTAACCGAATTAATGGTAACCTTCAATTCCTAACAACAAAAAGTTAACATATAATCTCTCCAACTTCCAAGACACAGCTGATTCGTCTATACCTACATTGAAACCTCCTCCCAAACGATTCCTAGTCGAACATATCTCCAGCATCGAACATTCGACCATCATAAGACTCGATCTTCACAATAGCCCATCATCAACCTTCGATCATAATTTTCTTCGAGCATATCTTTATACCTCGCGCCTAGAAGAGTAGTTGTTGGCATTCATCTACATTATCTAACCAAATAACAGGAATACAGACACGAGCAAAATATTTTGTCCATTCCAATTACCGAATATAGAAAAGCAAATTATATTTTTTCCCTTACAACCACAAACTCAAAACAACTTCCCCCCACAAAGAAAAACAGAAGCAACACAAAATAATACAATAGCATTCACAACATCAACCCAGCAACCTACTTCTGGATGAACCAGCTCCACTCGCCGCATCTTCCTCCTCGATTATCTCCTCTGCACAGACAAGGCTCTCAGCTAATGCCATCAAGAAAAGATAACGTCTCTGCTCGGTCATAAAGCACGACCTCAATTGCTCCCAAAGATAGGTGTACGGTTCGCAATTGATGAACACCTTTGGCCTCTCATCCACAAGATCGGGCATGTTCCAATTCAGATCGTGATTTCCAAAAATCCTCATGTGTAGCTCCACCATTTTCTGCCCCACACGATGATCACAGGCAAATCTCATCCTCTTCTGATAACGTGTATTGGGCGGGCTATCAATTTAGATATTCAGAATGAAGAAAAGAGCAAATGTTGAAGATAGAAGAAGATACAGAATCCCACCTAGACCACCTAATTACCCCCCCCTCGCAATTTAATATTTTCACGGAAACCAACGGTTAAACAAGAGCAGGTTCCAAGACAACTGTTTTCTCAGCAAACGCCTCTTCACCTGGCATCGAGGGGGCGAATGTGGTAGCCTACTCGTAGCCTTCAACCTCCTCACTCGAAGTCCACTTTGTATCCTACTAGAACATATTGAAGACTATCTCAACTTAGAATCATGCCCCTCAAGAAACTCTTGTAGTCAAAGCCTAGAATCACAGTTTAAAAATCCTTATCAGAGGTCGTAGGGAGTCACATTTGGGCCTCTACGCAAGTATTTGTCTCTAATTAGTCTCTTTTTAGGCCATATACTTGTACCTCTTTAATGAGAGGTTGACCTCCGTGTTGAAAGAGTCATCTTCGCTTCTCAACGAAGATCAGGCCCCTACAAGAAGGATTCCTCAACATCGTAAAAAGCCTTACCTTGAAAAATTAACTGACAATTGGGAGGGTTCATTCATTATCACCGGTCTCTCAGGTTTGAGATCATATTATCTCATGATAGAAGAGGGAATCCCGATTTCGAATCCTTGGAACACCAAGCGACTAAAATTGTACTATCGTTATACGTCTTACTACTCCATTTCGGTTTCTCATTTTTGATTTTTTGTTTTCTCAATTCCAAAAGTAAGATTTTCATCTCCATCCAATATAAATTCCAAGTTTTTTATAACATCTCTCTACTTACGTAGTTTGAACCACATTCTGTAGATTAAAGCATAGATAATACTAGCTTTTAATCGATCTTACTCAAGTTAAATCAGGGATAACACTTGGTTTGGATAATTCTACTATATCTCTGCGATTAAAACAAATGTAGAAACTTGTTTTATATCAAAGACTCCACCAAACATGATATAGGGCAAAGGCAATACTAGCCTTCAGCTACTTCAACTTATTTATGACATTATACCAGCTAAATCTTTGATAACACTTGGTTTGGCCGACTCTACTAAATCTCTGCGATTAAAACAAATATAGAAACCTGTTTCATATTAATGACTCAAGCAAGTATAAGATAAGGCAAAGGTAATACTAGCCTTCATCTCTTTCAATATGTCTGTAACATTACTATAGTTAAATCAAGGATAACACTTGGTTTGGCTAGCTCAACTAAATCATTACGATTGAAACTAATGTAGAAACATGTTTCATATTAACAACTCAAATAGGCATATGATAAGGCAAAGGTAATACTAGCCTTCGTCTCTTTTAATATGTCTGGAACATTACTACAGTTAAATCAAGATTTATTTAGTTTGGCTAGCTCAACCCATCTCTGCGATTAGAATAAATGTAAAAAAATTGTTTTATATTAATGACCCCACCATACATAAGATAAGGCAATGGTCATACTAGCTTTTATCTATTTTAATATCTCTGCGATAAATACTATTTATTTTCTGGTCACATTACAATGGATTCTTTTCTGCTTCTGGGATGTCAACCATGTTTTGCCCTTTAGCAGAAAGTTGATCAGAATTCAGCTTACGAGTTGTAGCAACTCTGCCCCTCTCTATCTGATTAGTAGGTCGAGGGCATAAATTCGTTTCCATTAAGGCCATACAGTTCCCTCGATATATATTGACTCTACAAATATATCCCTTGTCAAGCAAACTCTTAAATAAGGTATCTCGTTCTAACTCAAGTCTTTTTACTTCCCCTACCAAATACGCAATGGTCGACTTTAACAGGTCCGAGCGTGATGCATGGGCTACAACGATCCATAAAAAGTGAGATCTTACCTTCTCGTGACGTGACTCCAAAGTCGCATACAGTTTCTTCTGATGTACCATTTTCATGTCTGTCTGAGTACCAAAGGCTAGTCTCTTCCAATATTTTGACAAATTTTGCTGATTCAGCCTGATTAATGGCCTTTAGGTCTACCACCTGGGATTGAAGTCTCCCAATTTTTGCATTTAGCTCTTCCCTGGCCGATGTATCCCTTAACAAATCATCTTTTTTCTTCATCAGAATTTCCTTCTCCCTGATTTCCCCTTCTAAGACCTTCTTCCTGACAAGAGTAACATCAGACTTGTACTGGCATTTCCTTAAGTTTGCATTTCCTTTCTGTACATGCCCCTAAATTCGTGCTACGTTACCTTCCAGCTCTCTAATTTAACCTGATAGGCTTACTACATCCCCTTGGACTCGAGGAACATTAACTTCATTTCTACTCCCCCTTGAGCGCTCTCTAGCCTCGGCTTTCATGACCTGTGCGTTGGCCTGCACCAATACGGACTTCAATCGTGCCACTCTCTCATTTAACTCGTCGTATCTTCGTTGCATCCCCCAAAACTCCATATCCTTGGCGGGTAGGGCTATATGCAAGTGTTTGCCTGCATCTTCCGAGGCTGATAGATTTTCTCGAGCCACTTTCAGCTTGTTATCTTTTTCAATCATTTTTTATTTCAGTTACTCCAGCTCGCTTCTGCAATTCTGAAGATCATCTCAAGATTGTCCATCTGACATTTCTTGAGCCTGAATAGGGTATTGATCCATTTTAGCTTGCCTACCCTTAACCATCTGCGTGCCAACCTGACTTTGAAGCTTCGTGGCATGATCTTTTACCTCCGCAAGTTCTTTTATCCCCTTGTCAATTTTGATATCTTTCTCCTCGACCTTGGGAGTGTGGTCAACAACTGTCTAGGTTGCCTCAACAAATTTAAAATGTACCTTTACATGCTGATCTTCTCATTTCTCATTCACCTCCCTCACCCTATCCAATAACTCGGCAAATTCTCGGTTACATTGGAGCGCCTCATGATCGCACGAGCGAACTGAATCCAATTAAACCAACACAATAATAGATTTATTATATACAGCTCGATTCAGAATACCTATCAACATGATATATATCTCATTTCTAAAAAGATATCTGATTTCTACTGTGTACAACTACTTTTAGACTTAAAGTTCCAAGTAAAATCTTAGATAGATGCTCCATGACATACATTTCAAAGTCTAAGGTACATGTTTTTGATATTTCACATTATCTAAATGCTTTGTATTTTCCTACGCACTATATTAGTATTATTTTCCTTAAACTAATAGCAATTTTTTGATCCACCTCTAGCTTTATGTTATCTTATTTACTTGATAGTTATATGTCAAAATAGCATACAAGTCAGAAGGCCTATTTCGATCTAACTTGTAGCTCCGCTTACAAAGACATCAAGGCCGTGGAGATCTCTCTTTCCCTGGTAAGCCTAATCTCTAGATCTTTAATTTTAAGACTCATTTATCTAAGTGCCTACAAGAGGGTTTCAAAAATGAAAGGGGCTCAACCTACAAAAGTCTATTTAATAAGCTCAAATTTAGCAATTTACAAGACACTTCAAAAATACTTATACAAAGTCATTTCTCTACCCTACCTTCTCATTCCCACCCTCGAGGAGTTCGGTATCATCCCCTTGATTTTCTAGGACCGTCTGGCAGGACACACTATCTAGCCCATCAACAACTCCCACTGCCACCACCTCCACTTCTTCATCATCACCCTCCTCAACATAGGTATCTGCCTTAATGTCATCCACCTCATCCTCAGAATATCCCTTCATCATCTGGTGATGCCCCAGCCTTTTACACTCCGCCCCCACCTACTCTAGATTCACCCTCGCCTCCGCTTGTAGATGGCCAATCGCCATTGCTTGGGAAGCCTTCAGGGCCTCTGACTTCTTTGCTTCCTTGAAAGCATCAGCTTTTGCTTGGGCTACCATATTTTCAAGCTCGACCTTCACCTTCATTAGCTCATATTTTTCTTCTTCCACTCCGAGCCAAATCCCTTCCACCAAACGAGCAATGTGCAAAAACAAAACGACCTCAGCGTGAGTTCAAAACGCAATAAATCAATATTTTACATGATTAAAGATAAATACATACCATCCTGCTCATGTTCTCCTCTCCATGAAGAGCTGCCAGCCTGGCCCTTTCCTCCAGCGCTTTGAGATTGTTCTCAGTAGCAGGTCGCTATTGAGGGACCTTTTTATTCGACTTCCCCGAAGGTTTGATCACTCTCATGTTCTCTTATCCGTCGATCTAACCACTTCCAGTAGTACCGGAGACCGACGAACGCTTTAACATCTATTTTTTCAGAAATATTCGTGCTAAGTTGCTTGACATAATAGACTCCGGCTGAACCAAACTGTCTATTCTAGGGGTCTTTGCCACATTGGTTCAACCTTCCCCACCAGTTCCTATCTTCTTACCATCATCAAAACCCGCCATCAGCCTGGCCAATTAAGATTTTTGAACCTTTTTCAACTTGCTCCCAACCCCCTTATTTCATCTAAGGCCAAGTCCTTCCAACACAAATTAGAGCTCAACCTCTTCCTCCGCAACTTCGTCCAACAATGAATATTTCCTCTCCCTTGGGACTTTGGGTCTACCATACACAGTATTTATTATTATCACCAAAAGATCATCAGTTAACACATATCAATATTATACTCTATGCATTGTTCTACTTACTACTTTTTACAGTTCTAAGCTGGTGATCCAAAGGTTCTTCGTCATCACTTTGAAGATAATTACTCTTCACCCATATTACGTTGCCATTCTAGGCTCGACCTGCTAAATTCAGATCAAAGAACCGACGCCGAGTTGCACTCGAACAGAAATAGGCATCACCACTGGCTTGATAATTCTTTAACCCATTGAACTACAGTACGTCCTCAGGGGATATCCTCCACACTTTTCCCTCATTCTCCCATTTTTCATTCAGATGGTCGCAAACAACTATTACTTCTTACATATTCCCGTTCTATTGAACAGGGCATGCCACAATCGTATTCATAATCCCCTTTGCGTAATTTGTAAGGGGAAAACTCAACCCATACTCCAATTAAGACAGGTAGCACAAGAAACCAACTGAAAGGTCACTTCCAATACTTCTATCAAAATACTTTAACATGATTGATTCATCTATGCCCCTATCTCATTTTTCCTCCTCCAAGTCAGCCAAGGTATAAAAATACCCTTCCCCGGTCGATATTGTACATCCTCTAAACATCCTACCAGCGTATTCTTTGCAGTTACCCCATTTCCGTCCTACGACAGCCTTGGCCTTACAAAATTCTTTAAGTACATCTGAACTAGAGTGATAAGCCACCAATTTTCCTGGAAAACCTTGAAATTGCTCCAATCCTGCTTCAACCTCACTATCAGACTCTACCGTTTGACTGAAGGATAAAACCTCGTTAATAGGAAAACTATCCATCTCAACTACAATTTTACTAGCAAAGTTTAATCCTAAATACCTCTCACGTTTGACCTACATAGAGGTTCAAGTATCTATCACTATTTCATACACATCGATCATTCATGCGCAACATATCTTTTAAATATTTTGTCTATATGGAAAATATCATAGATTACTATAAATAGTGATTTTTTAGGATTTTCTTAAAACAGATTATGATTTGCAGAATACACGACACACGTCTCTACTAACCTTTAGTGTCAGAATGAGAATCCGCAGTAGCACCAAGTCCTTCCCTTACAATGCTGTTATATAGCCACCAATGTAATTCAGTGCCTATAATTATCTTCGACTGTTGATCACCCTCAGATAAATCCTTTCCAATGCCTCTGTAAATTTTTTGCATTTCTCTCTCTATACTCTCCAAATTTTCAGAAATTGAAAAATGTTTGAATGATGAAGACAAAGCACTATTTATTCTTTCTCTCTCTAACGGCTAACAGTTATTGTGCCTCGTACGACCCGTCCTCAGTTTTGGAACTGAGGTGTCCTTTATACTATCCATGTAAGACATTTTGTACCTTTTTAATAAATCTGTCTTTCTATCATTAGCCCTACCCTTATATTTTAATCTATTTTTATCTCATATTACCATATCTTTCTTTAACCTTCCAGCACTCATGATGACTCACACTTCACGATATTAGATTTTAGCAGCTTAACTTACAAAACAAAACTATAAGCTCCTGTATTTTTTTTGTTCTTGTTCCTTATACTTATAATACTAGTGATGTCATTTTCAAAGTTAACAAAATTTTTAAAGTTATTCAAACTTTGTTCGTCAAAATAGTCTCAAACGGTATTTGTAACTATAGATGATCAAATTGACTTTTAACTTTTCTATTAAATTTAGTAATACTTACATTTATTTAGGATAACACTTTACATATAATTACATCTAAAATGGCCATGATGACCTGAGCGACCACATCAGATCAGATCATCTCCTTCAATCAACCTATCTTCTAATTTGATCTCCTCTTCAGCAATCAATCCAATCATCTCTTCTCGATCTGCAAGATCCCACACCAATTCACGAAGGAATATCTCATAGAAATATTGGACATATTCAAGTTCCATACTCCTTCCATCTAGAACTTCGAGCTAACATTCCCTCACTAGTAGCTCAACATCATAACCGATGCAATCCAAGAATCCTCTCCTGCACTTCTGCGATCTTTATGGCCAATCATCCTTCACCGGCATGATAACTTCTTCCAGATCAACTTCGTTCCATCATAATCTCAACTCCCTATTCAAAAAAAAATTTACCCTTATTTATTCAATTGTGCAACACTTTCCCCTCAAAATGTGATTTTTACTTTTTATCTCATAACAAAAACCCAAAAATCTTGAGATAAACTATTTGAACTTATCCCTTCCCTCAAACTTACTAATTGCATTATTTTTCAATTAGAGCTTATTTTATTAAGATTTATCCATCTATCGACCTCGATTAGCTCGAATTATCGTATTACAGATTTCCTGCAATTTTTATCTCATATATTTCTAATACGCTTACATATCATACTTTAGGTATTTTATAAATAACAATTTTTATCTCACACATTTCCAACACGCATTACAGAGACCTAATGTATCCAGCACCCAACTTCAGGTATTTTACGGATAACAAATTTTTTAGTACTTGTGCAAGTAACAGGTCATTCAGGCACTACGACACATCAAATCCTTTAGTTTATCCAGCTTCAGTAATCTTTCACTTTAATGCAAAGCAAAAATTAGAACCACCAAAAAACTTCCCTCACCTGAGTTTGGTCGTAGTCTAGTCAAACTTTAAATGAAAGCTATGTAAGCAGTAGACTCAGTACTGGCACCAACTCTTCAAACTGAAGGTCTTCTGAGCACAAAAATGTGATAGAAATGTAGAAGCAGACTTCCACTAGTTATCTCCCTCCTCCACTACCATCATCTCCTCCTCTGAAACTGCCACCTCCGAAGAGTTGGTTGAGATGAAGAGGGTCTGACATTTGAATCCATAGTAAAACAAGAAATTACCATAACTGTCCAGCAATTATGCCTATCCCAACATCTAACCACCAACCATGCCCTCCGCCACAATATGGAGATAAGCCTACTGTTCCTCGCCGGTCAAGACGACGACATGAAGCCTCCACTTACAGTAGAATTCAACCGCTTCGTCTTCTGACATGCCTTGATAAGTCGGAGGAACAGGAGTGGGTATCGAGATCTCCAAGGATTGGTCACCAAAGCATTTCAACTTCAACCTCTGCATTTCAAATACAATCCTCCCTTCAAGGAACATCGTCTGAGCTTCACCATTGTTTATATTTTAGAGAATTTCTCAAATAACAAGCGTACTTTGCTTTAAGGATTCGATACCGGTACAATTTATATAGCCCTACATTTATTGTGCAGGTATATTTTTCCCAGTGTCATCATTCATTACAGACGCAATTTTTCAAAATCGCAACCGTCGCATACATTAGCATCTACATCCCCATTAAATACACGTCATTTCCCCATAACCCGCGTAACTTTCACACAGTCAAAGCCATTATTACTCCATTTTAGTTATCTAGAACTTAAACCCAAACACCAATTACAAATTGATCATTTCCCAACAAAAACAACTCTTGACTTTGGTTACGAGGGGGCGATTGAAGGGACTTATCCCTCAATTTCACCTAAAGTTGAGTTGTCGACAACTCGAATAACCTCCATCTCAGACTTAGGCATTTTTATACATAACTTCCCCAGTAAACAATTCCAACCTACCCCACAAACTATTTAAGAACGTGGGTCAAACTTAAATCGAAAAGCCTTATCCAGTCAAAGACACCAGTCTCTCATGAACTCGTAAGTTACTCTATCAACCGCCACTAACCGTATTATTTAGAAAACATGCTCAAGCACGATGAAAAGCTGTGGTAAAGGCCTATATAAAGAAAAAGTTTGAGAAGAGACAGGGACTAGAAAAAATTACACAAGAGATCATCAGAAATTACTTGTTCTAGATTCTCAGATATATTCAAACTTCTTAGTTATAAGGTTCAGGCATTTCAATATCTAGAGATAACTTGTAATAAGATATCCGCCTCAAGCATTAAAGATACTTTTTATAGAAATCCTCTACTCGAGGTCGTGGATTTTTACCTATTAAGAGGTTTTCCATTCTAAAATCACCAGTGTCATTTCTTGCTTTCCAATAGAATATTATCGTAGGTTCATTGGTATGATAGCGAATTCCAAGCTATTTCGAGCTTGCAGAATTTGGCCATTACTGGTAGTGCATCCCATCACCTGGACTGAGCGATCCCCATGAAAAATGGTTCTTATTGGTAGTGTATCCTTTTATCATAGTTAATGCAGCCTTATTTAGGATAAGTGACAGTTAGGGCTGTATATTTCACACGGTTAGTGTTTCTATTTTTTTGAACAAAGTGAAAATTAGCCGAGCATCCTTCTCCGATGGTTAGTGATGCCCTATTGTCAGTAGGTCATGGTTAGTGCTTCAATTGTCCGAAGGGAAGTGCTTCCAATCATCCAGACAGAGCGATCCCCTTGAAAAATAGGTGTCACTGGCAGTATTTCCATTTACCATGGTTAGTGCTACCTTTTTTGGGACTAAGTCACGGTTATTACAACCTTTTTATCACGGTTAGTATTTCCCTTTGTTTGAAAAAGTGAAAAATGGCTCGGGTATCCCTCTCAGATGGTTTGCAATTCCTTTTTGCCTGGTTAGGTCATGGTTAGTGCTTCCATTCACTGATGGGTAGTGCTTCCCAATACCCGGACAGAGTGATCCCCTTGAAAAATGGGTCTCACTAGTAGTATTTCCTTTTATCATGGTTAATGCTGCCTTTGTAGGAACTAAGTCATGTTTAGTGTTGCCTTTTTCTCGCGGTTAGTGTGTTCCTTTTATTTTGACTTAGTAAAAATTGGCCGAGTATCCCACTTTGATGGTTGGTGATACCGTTTTACCGATTTAGGTCATGTCTAGTACTTCAATTCTCTGATGGGTAGTGCTTCCCATCACTTAGACTGGGTGATCTTCATTAAAAATGGGTCTCAGTAGTAGTGTTTTTTCCATCACGGTTAGTGCTGCCTTTTATAGGACTAAGTCACAGTTAGTGCGGCCCTTTTATCATGGCTCTAGTATCCCTCTCTGCGGCCTTTTTAGGACCAAGTCACGGTTAATACGGCCTTTTCTTTTTCTTGACTAAGTGAAAATGGCTCTAGTATCCCTCTCTGATGGTTAGTGATTCTTTTTTTCAGTACTAGGTCATGGTTAATGCTTCCAATCTCTGATGGGTAGTGCTTCCCATCGGCCGGACTGAGCGATCCTTATGAAAAATGGGTCTCACTGGTAGTATTTCCTTTTATCCCGGTTAGTGCTGCATTTTTTGGGAATAAGTCAAGTTTAGTGCTGCCTATTTCTCGCGGTTGGTGTTTCCATTTTTTGGAATAAGTAAAAATTAGTCGAGTAAATCTCTCTAATAGTTAGTGATGCTTTTTTACCCATTAAGTCATGGCTAGTGCTACAATTATTTTATGGGTAGTGCTTCCCATCGCCCCGACTGGGCAATCCCATAAACAATGGGTCTCACTACTAGTGATTCATTGCATCTCTGTTAGTACTTCCTTTTTTGGGACTAAGTCACAGTTAGTGCTGCCTTTTTATCACGGTTAGTATTTTTTTTTTTTGACTAAATGGAAAAAGGCTCTAGTATCCATCTTTAATAGTTTGTGATTCCTTTTTGCCAATCTAGGTCATGGTTAGAGCTTTCATTCTCTGATTGGTTGGGCTTCCCCTCACCCGGAATGAGCGATCCTCTTGAAAAATGGGTCTCATAGGTTATGTTTCATTTTATCACGGTTAGTGCTGCATTTTTTGGGAATATCTCACGATTAGTGCTGCCTATTACAGGTATTTAGAAAACTGTAGCAAGAGGTTGGTATAATCTATGGGTGATCTCTGACTCCGAAACAACAATTAAAGTATTCAAAACTGGTAACATATGTCCATGGGTTGTAATAAGTGAAAATTGGCCAATTATCTATCTCTGATGGTTAGCGATACCCTATTGTCAGTAGGTCATGGTTAGTGCTTTAATTCTTGGATGGGTAGTACTTCCCATGGCCCAGACTGGGCAATCGCCATAAAAATGGCTCTCACTGGAAGTACTTCCTTTTCTCACGGTTAGTACTGCCTTTTTTGAGACTAAGACACGGTTATTGCTGCCTTTTTAGTCACAGTTAGTCTTTCCTTTTATTGGACTTAGTTAAAATTGGCTGAGTATCCCACTCTAATGGTTAATGATGCCCAATTGTTTGAAAGTAATGGTTAGTGCTTCGATTTTATGATGGGTGAGCTTCCCATCGCCTAGACTGGGCGATCCCCATGAAAAATGGGTCTTACTAGTAGTATTTCCTTTTATAACGGTTTGAGCTGCCTTTTTTGGGATTAAATCACAGTTAGTGCTGCCTTTTAATCATGGCCATTGTTTCCCTTTGTTGGACAAAGTAAAAAATTGCTTGAGTATCCCTCTTTGATGGTTAGTGTTGCCTTTTTGCCAGTCAAGGTCATGGTTAGTGCTTCCATTCACAAATGGGTAGTATTTCCCATTACCCAGACTGAGAGATCCCCATGAAAAATAGGGTCTCACCAGTAGTATTTCCTTTTATCACGGTTAGTACTGCCTTTTTTGGATCTGAGTCACGTTTAGTACTGCCTTTTTCTCACGGTTAGTATTTCTATTTATTTGGACTAAGTAAAAATTGGCCGAGTATCCCTCTCTGATGGTTAATAATGCACTTCTACCCGTTTAGGTCATGGAAAGTTCATCAATTCTTAGATGGGTAGTGCTTCCTATCTCCCGGAATAGGCAATCCCCATGAAAAAAAGGGTCTCACAAGATGCATTTCTTACCATCACTATTAGTGCTGCCAAATTTTGGGACTAAGCCACGGTTAATGTAGCCTTTTTATCTCGATAAGTGTTTCCTTTATTCAGACTAAGTAAAAAATGGCTCTAGTATCCCTCTTTGGGGTTAGTGATTTTGTTTGCCTGTCTCGATCATGGTTAGTGCTTCCATTCTCTTATTGGTAGTGCATCCTGATAACGGTCAAAATCCGGTGTTTAGTATGGGTAAATATTATAATGTCGTTCACTTTCGAACGGAACTAGAAATTAGTTTTGGTCTTGTGTTTTAGTAATCTAAGGTTGTAAAACCGTAAAAATCAATGATATGGTTTTAATCAAGAATAAAGGTCTAGGGGTTTCGGATTTTACCACCATTTACATACAATATCAACATAGTATCGTTTATTAAATTCATCACTTAATTGAAATAACAAACTTCGATCTTTTGTCGATGTAATCCCATGAATAATTATAAATCAAGTAGAATATATTGTATGAACTAAGTATTAAGTAAAAATACATTCCATGAAAGCTATGCTAACTATGAAATGTTAATTAGGATTATACCTTAGAAAAATACAATATTAATAGAATTTTTCTATATCATTTGAGAATCACAAAACTCTTCCTATATCTCTACTTAAAGAGATCATAGGATGATAATGGATGTCTCCAACAATATAGTTTTAGGATTTCTGATAATATGCTCATATTGTGTTGGAGAAAAATACATTCTACTACATGATATCTTACACTTATGGCGGATCCATCCTCACCCCTAGTGAGGACTTAGCCGACCATTATAACAACTTTGAAACCTAAATGATATGAGAATGAAATGAACATAAACTAACAACAAAAAATAATTTTATTGACTTAGAAAATGAAATGCCCCAAATGCTTACAGGACTTGCACCAATTTACTCCAATAATGCTCTCTTGCACTCTACAAGAATGATTATCTCATAATTGGATGATCTTATGAGCTCACCACCTCTCCTTTTATAGATGAAGGAGAGGGTTCTTACATTTAATATTAGATTTATAACCTATGCCATGAATGTACATAAATTTGTAACCTCCCCATGTGGGACCCTTGTGTTTGACAACTCTACATCCTTCTCCAACAGTTCATCCTTTGAGCTATACTTCCCGGTATTTGCACATATTTGGTAAATGAGCTCCATGTGACCTAAAATATAAAAATTAGTTTTATAAGTCATGTTTAATAAAATAATTAAGAATAATAAACATTAAGTCATAGGGGAATAGTGGTCATTTTATGTGTCCATCAAATACCCCCAAACTTAAAGTTTATAAGTCCTCGATCAAAGAAAAGCATGAAAGGATAACTCTTTCGTGGTTAAGACGATTGCATTTAGCATATGCAACAAGCCGTTAATCCTATAAGTTACCCATATAGGACGAGTTTTCTCTCGTGAGGGTTTACAGTGACTATACCCACAAAAGTCAATAAGGGCATTATAGTAGTTTAGATACTCATTAGGTCATTTCAACTAACTTATTGATATTTGATAATGTTATAAACATTAAGAAGGTAATCCCCTTAAAATTTAATTCTTTCATATATATATAATCAGATAACTTTGAGAATTATCTAAAACTAGAGATACTACCCAATACTTAAATGAGATTTCACATATTTTACTAATATCCTCAAGTGTTGTAAAAATAGTTACTGCACGTTCAACTTTATTTAGAAGCTCTTGAGTCAATATCCAGCAATTTCGTATTTCGTAAAACAAATCCAACGATCAGTTTGACAAGTGTCATAGTCAATTCGAATCCTGTTATTGATTTTTGGGGAATAACTATAAGCCTTTATATTTTGGTACTTGTTTCCTTAGTGAAGCCTCCATAATATGAGTCGTTGGTCGACAATCCCAGCAAGTTGGCTTAGGTTGCCAGGGTTTGGTGCCCCTTCATGACCTAGGCTCTGGATTTTCACAAGTAAACTTTATTCCTTGCTTCTTTCACATAGTTTATGACTATACTCGAGATTGGTGATAATTCATCCTCTTTCAGTTCTAATCATGCGAGTATGCCTTGCATCGTGAAAGTTTTTAGAGCTATTTTGGCTTATAGAAATCCTTATTATATTACTTCAGGATCAAACTTATTCTTTAGGCAGTTATTTCCCTTGTAGTGGATCATTCCTACCTCAAATACTAGATTCCCTTTGATTGCTCAAAATTCTAGCAAAAGTAATAAATATAATACTATCGTGAAGTATATTTGTTTTAAGAAATATCAGTCAACATGAATTTTTCTCTAATTAAAGGGTAGTACATCTAGCTTAAGATAATGTTCCAAAATTTTCTAAGCATGTATTTGATGAAATTTTTAACTTCACTGTTTTTACGACCAAAATATTTAGACCATATAAAATACTTATAAGTTTGCCGAAACTTACTAAAGAGTCTCATAAATTACCATAATGACCTATCTTTTCACTAAAAAAGTAAAAAATGTGAACGATTTTTCCCCACCCCCAAACTAGAAAGAACCATTGTCCCCAATATTTGAAAACATACCTTAAAAGAAGGGGAAAAAATTAGAACCTAGTGCCTGATATAACATGGGTTGCCTCCCAGATAACGCTAAGTTTATTGTCTTCAGCCAGAAAAAATGAGGAACCCCCAAACTCAGTGAAAGTTGGGTGAAAAGGATATGAATATAACTCCTCATAAACTGGGTCCAGAAGCTTCAAGTCTTCATTGGTGAAGCTAAAATGTTCATAATAAGGCTTAAGCCTTTGCCCGTTCACTTTTTGTATTTTGCCAGTACTTGGTTCTTCAACCTCAACCGCCCCATGTGGATATGCAATTTTAACAATGAATGGCCCGGTCCATCGTGATCGTAGTTTGCCAGGAAATAAATGCAACATAGAAGAGTACAACAGGACTTTTTGGTTTGGTTCAAATGATTTTTGCAAAAAAATTTTGTCGTGAAACGCTTTCATGCGCTCCTTCTAAGTCTTTGCTGAATGGTATGCATCATTCCGTAGTTTTTCTAACTCATTGAGTTGAAGCTTGCGATGCAAGCCGGCCTTCCCAATGTCAAAGATCAAGGCCTTTATTGCCCATTATGCTCGGTGTTCTAATTCAACTGGAAGGTGAGCCTTTCCATAGACTAGCTGATAAGGGGACATTCCAATAGGTATCTTAAAAGCAGTACGATAAGCCCAAAGAGCATCGTTTAGTCGAGTTGACCAATCCTTACGGTTTGGTCTTATCATTTTTTGAAGAATATTCTTGATTTCACGATTTGAAACCTCCACTTGCCCACTAGTCTGCGGATGGTACGGTGTAGCAACCTTGTATGTTACTCCAATTTTTTTTAATAAGTTTAAAAACATTCAACTGTTAAAATGTGACACCCCATCACTAATTATTGCCCTCGGCGTACCAAAACGAGAACAAATATTCTCTTTAATAAATTCAATAACAACCGAACTATCATTGGTCCTGGTAGGAATAGCTTTAACCTACTTAGTCACATAGTCAACGGCTAAAAGGATGTACATGAACCCAAAAGATGGGGTGAAGGTACCCATAAAGTCTATGCCCCAAACATCAAATGGTTCAGCGATCAAGATTGGGTTTAGTGACATCATATTCCTACGGGATAAGGCTCCCATTCTCTGACATCTATCACAAGCCTTACAAAATTTGTGAGCATCACGAAATAAGGTAGGCCAATAAAATCCACACTGTAAAATTTTTGCAGAGGTCTTTTTGGTACTGAAGTGACCACCACAAGCTTGGGAGTGACAAAATTCTATGACTTTGGTATGCTCAGAATCTGGGACACATCTCCTAATGATTTGATCAAAACAATATTTGAACAGTTATGGGTCATCCCAGAAGAAGTGTCGGGCCTCACTAAGAAATTTATTCTTATCTGGCTTGGTTCAAAAACTAGTAAGGTGCTCTGTGCCAAGATAATTCGCTATGTCTGCAAACCATGGTACAAAAGACATAGAGCGAATGGACATGAGTTGCTCGTCAGGAAAGGACTCACGAATAGGTAACGACCTATCTAAAGAATCATTGTCTATTCGAGAAAGGTGGTCAACTACCACATTCTCGGCACCTTTTTTATCCCGAATCTCATATATCAAACTCCTGAAGTAATAATATCCATCGGATTAAGCGTTGTTTAGTGTCCTTCTTGGTAAGAAGGTGCTTGATAGCAGCATGATCCATATAGACTATTACTTTAGAACCTATGAGATAAGAACAGAATTTTTCTAGAGCAAAGACTATAACTAGAAGTTCTGTCTCTGTGGTTGTGTAATTGAGTTACGCATCATTAAGAGTTTTACTGGCATAATAGATGGCACACAGAAGGTTATCAATGTGTTGTGCCTAAACTGTACCAATGGCATAGGCAGATGCATCACACATCAACTCGAAAGGTTCGTTTCAATTTGGAGGTTGGATGATGGGCGATGATGTTAGACGTGTTCGGAGATTCTCAAAAGCTTTAAGACACGAATCATCTAATAAAAAGGTGGTGTCCTTGGCTAGGAGATTGCTGAGGGGTCGAGCAATTTTGCTAAACTCAGGAACAAAACATCGATAAAATCTTGCATGCCCTAAGAATGAACGAACATCCTTGACTGTTCGTGGGGGTGGGAGACTAGATATGACATCGATCTTGGCTTTATCTACTTCGATACCCTTTGCTGATATGACATGTCTTAATACTATGCCTTTTTTCACCATGAAGTGACATTTTTTCCAATTTAGAAAAAGATTTTTCTGTTGACACCTAGCAAGAACAATAGATAAGTGGTGGAGACATTTGTCAAACGAATCTCCGAAAAGGGAGAAGTCATCCATGTAAACCTCAAGGAAACGCTCAGCCATGTCAGAGAAAATGCTCAACATACATCGCTGAAATGTTGTTGGAGCATTGCATGACCCAAATGGCATGCAGCGATAGGCAAAGGTTCTAAAAGGACAAGTAAACGTGGTTTTCTCTTGGTCCTCTAGAGAGATGGGTATTTGATTGTACCCAGAATACCTATCAAGAAAACAATAGTATTTATGACCTGCGAGACATTCAAGTATTTGATCCATGAATGGTAAGGGAAAATGATCTTTTCGAGTGATCGAATTGAGTTTTCTATAATCTATACACACTCGCCACCCTGCGGTCATGCGAGTGGGGACAAGATCATTGTGATCATTCTTTACAACAGTGATTCCAGACTTTTTAAGAACAACATGAATTGGGCTTACCCATGGGCTGTCAGAAATAGGATAAATAATCCCAGCGTCAAGCAGTTTCAAAATGTCTTTTCTCACAACCTCAGCCATAGTCGGTTTAAGCCTTCATTGTCCTTTTCTGGACTTCTTAGAATTATCCTCGAGTTTTATCTTGTGCATGCATACAGAAGGACTAATACCCTTAATATCTGAAATGTCTCATCCAAGAGCTTTTGTGTTTCCTTTTAATGCACACATTAATTTCTCTTCATTCTCAAGTTCAAGGTCGGATGCTATGATAGCTGGAAGAGTCTCATTAGGACCTAAGTAGACATATTTGAGATTATTAGGGAGAGGTTTAAGTTCTAACCTAACGAGCACTTCTTCCGCTTCTGGAACAGAATCCTTAACTTTTAACAATTTAACATTATCATTGATATCCACAATAGGAACAGAATCTAACAAGGCATTGACCTCATTAATAAGGTCATCAACATCTAAATTATCTCCAAAATGTGCAAGACAAGCTTCTAACGGGTCCCTAGGATTGGAACTATAAAATGTACTGTTTACAATAATACCAAGCATGTTACACTCATCGGGTTCACTTTCAAACGGAGTATGAGTTGCATTGAAGATATTCAGATCGATGGTCTTATTCCCATAAGTCAACTTAATAGCTCTGCTACGGCAATTGATTATTGCATTAGTAGTGGCCAAGAAAGGTCGGCCAAGGATCACAGGTATCTCACTATTTCGGTCCTCTACCGGGTTTGTGTCAAGAACCATAAAGTCGACAGGATAGAAAAAATCGTCAACCTGAACAAGTACATCCATCACAACTCCCCTAGGAATTATAATGGATCGATCATCTAGTTGCAAGGTTCTATGTATCGGTTTTAGTCCTTCTAGACCTAGCTGCACATATACCGAATAAGGGATCAAGTTGACACTGGCACCTAAATCAAGTAAGACTTTTCCGATGAGATTTGTCCCTATGTGACAAGAAATTGTCAGCATTCCTAGACCTTTGTATTTCATGGGTGCTTTGAACAAGATTATAGTGCTAACCTGAGCATCCAATTGAATAACATTTTCACTATCATGGACATTGAAAGCTTTCTTGGAAATATTCATACGTTTCTTGAACGTGCAGAGGTCCTTGAGATGTTTTGCATAGGAAGGAATCTGTCGTAACGCATCGAAGAAACGAATAGTGATCTTAAGATTCTTGAACATCTCCTTAACCTCTTTATCGGGAATGTTCTTCTTATTCACTAAAAACCGTTGGGGAAAAGGTGCTTTAGGAATTCTAGGCGGATCATTTTCGATAATATTCTCACTTAGCGAGACCTGCCCAGTCTCTTCATCAACAAAATGAGTTTCTTCACATATAGGCTTGCCTCCTTCTACAACTTTCTCAGTACTAGGATTAGGACTTTCACGTGATTTGTCCTCAGGCATCCTAACTTTGTTGTCTACAGTCATTCTACTTCTAAGTGTAATCACCGCATTCGCCTGACCGCGGTGTAAACTCTCGGTTTGATCCTTCAAATTGAGTTGGGTTTGACTTGGAAATGTACCTTTATCTCTAGTACTTTACCCAGATGCCAATTGAGCAATTGAAGCTTCTATTCGACTCATAGATTGCTGATTCATTTGCATGAATTGTTGCATCAACTTGTTATTAGATTGTAATAGGGCTTGGATGCCATCATCCAAAGATGGCTTCCTATTCTTAGGAGGAACGTAAGGAGTATTTTGCTGAAAAGGTTGGTGATTGGGAGTAAAGGACACACCACCTTGATTTTAATTTGAATTACTCCCTTGGTAATACGGTCTGCCAGAATAGTTATTCGGACTATTCTTCCCTAAAGAATTCCTTTGATGATGTGACTAGTTATAAGGAAAAGAGAAAGGTTTTTGATGAAACATATTTACCTGATCCTTCCTGGTTTCCCTAATTTCATGAATTAAAGGGCAATCCTGAGTATAATGGCCAACATCGTCACACGTAGCACAAGCTTGCATCTCAACATGAAAAATTGGTGTTTTAGCGGACATTTTGTTTTTCCCTATTTCTAAGGACTCAATCTTGCGCAGGATGGTCATCAGCGTAGCTTCCGAATTGGAGTTAGATCCAGCTCCAAAGGCATTACCCCCCTTTTCTTGAATATCAGTTTCTCTCATGGTGCCCCAGGTTTGCAATTTTTCAGCCATCTCTTTCAAGAATTCCAAACCCTCTACATCATCCTTATCAGTAAATTTCCCTAAACAAAAGCATTCTACAGTTCTCTTAGTTTTAGCATCTAATCCATCATAAAGATTTCTAGTTAGGACCCAGGAGTCGATACCGTGATGAAGGCACTGTAGGATCAGTCCCTTATATCTCTCAAGATAATCCTTTAAGCTTTCTCCATGAAGTTGGGTAATCCTAAGAATGGCCCTACGAAGGGTCTCAATTTTCTCAAGAGAGAAAAACTTCTTGTAAAAGGCTTCAGTAAGCATCTTAAAACTCGTGATTGATTTTGGCCGTAGAGCTTGAAGCCAGCTCTTAGCTTTCCCTAGTAAAGAAAAGGGAAACAACACGAGTTTCATGGCCTCCATTTCAGATGGTCATACAATAATGAGGTGCACAAAAAATAAACACAACAACCTTTTCAGATGGGCCTTAATTAAGGTTAAGTTGTGAACCCGATCATAGGATTCGGTTGCTTCTATTCTTGACAATGGATCAGTTCGCACATTGAGTTGTGTATACTCGCTTTAGCAATAACTCGCGTGTAGTTCTGGTCACCTAGAAACACCTATGCTCGAAGGTGGGGTAAATCGCTTAGAATCACATTTCCACACTAGTTATGCCAGGGAACGTACTTCCTCCAGACAAACGTAGCAACTATCAGGGGTCTTAATGCGCGCATTCCTAATGCCCCCAGTCCGAGCTCAGTAAGCCTTTTTGTCTATCTATGAATTTTATGGCTTAATCTTGGTTTCTTTTAAAGTCAATGTCCTGTTCCATAAAATGTTAAGCCGGGTCGTGACCTCCCAGGGTCCTAGTATGCGGTGCCACACACGGGTGATGAAATCCCGCTTTTTGTTTGCCCTTTATCTAAAGTTTAGAATTTAAAAGTGCACAAACATCAGGGGCTCGTTGATTACCCCGGTAAAACTGTTGAGATGGCGCACCCGGCTCTCTGGCTCAAGTAGGCATTGTAGAGAGGTCCTCCCCGAATGTAGGTTCCAATATTGCCCCAGTAGAAAAAAGTACAATTTTATCCTCGCTTTAATTACACACTCTTCGCTCAAGAGTACAATATTTTGCCTCACTACAAGTCACTCAAAGAGAGGAAGAAAAGATAACCCTATCTATTTTTTGGCCGGTTCATAGCTTCCTTTGGTAGTCACTGTAAAACAAATAAAGTAGTCATCGCAAAACAAAGAAAAATTTCTCAAAGTGCAAAAGTAAAATAAAAATGTAATAAGCGAAATTTATGTTCTTCTAAAAAGTTAAATCGAAAAAAAAATTAAACACAATAATTTTTTTTTCTAATTACCGCTCGAAACCGGCAATGGCGTCATTTTTATAACGGTCAAAATCTAGTGTTTAGTATGGGAAAAAATTAGAGTGTTGTTTACTTTGCAACGGAACTAGAAATTAGTTTTGGTCTTGTGTTTTAGTAATCTAAGGTTGTAAAACCGTAAAAATCAATGATATGGATTTAATCAAGAATAAAGGTCTAGGGGCTTCGGATTTCAGCACCATTTACATACAATATCAACATAGTATTGTATATTAAATTCTCCACTTAATTAAAATAACAAACTTTGACCTTTTGTCGATGTAATCCCATGATTAATTATAACTCAAGTAGAATATATTGTATGAACTAAGTATGTACTAAAAACACATTCCATAAAAATTATGCTGACTATGAAATGTTAATTAGGATCATACCTTAGAAAATACAATATTAGAAGAATTTTACTATATCATTTGAGAATCACAAAACTCTTCCTATATCTCTACTAAAAGAGATCATAGGATGATAATGGATGTCTCCAACAATATAGTTTTGGGATTTGTGATAATATGCTCATATTGTGCTGGAGAAAAATACATTCTACTACATGATATCATACGCTAATGGCGGATCCATCTTCACCCCTAGTGAGGACTTAGCCGACCATTATAACAACTATAAAACCTAAATGATATATGAATGAAATGAACATAAACTAACAACAAAAAGAGAAATTTTATTGACTTATAAAATGAAATGCTCCAAATGCTTACAAGACTTTCACCAACTTACTCCAATAATGTTCTCTTGCACTCTGCAAGAATGATTCTCTCAAAATTGGATGATCTTATGAGCTCACCACCTCTCCTTTTATAGATGAAGGAGAGGGTTCTTACATTTAATATTAGATTTATAACCTATGCCATGAATGTAGATAAATTTGTAACCTCCAAGAGTTGTCCTCAAAAATTGTAACCTCCCCATGTGGGACCCTTGTGTTTGACAACTCTACATCCTTCTCCAACAGTTCATCCTGTAAGCTATACATCCCGTTATTTGTACATATTTGGTAAATGAGCTCCATGTGACCTGAAATATAAAAATTTGTTTTATAAGCCATGTTTAATACTAAAATTAAGAATAATAAACATTATGTCATAGGGAAATAGTAGTCATTTTATGTGTCCATCACATCCCATCGCCTGGATGAGCGATCCCCATGAATAATTGGTCTCATTGGTAGTATTTCCTTTTATCACGGCTAGTACCGCATCTTTTGGGAATAATTCATGATTAGTGCTACCATTTTCTCACGGTTAGTGTTTCCTGTTGTTTGGAATATGTGAAAATTAGTCGTGAATCAATCTCCGATGGCTAGTGATGTCCTATTGCAGTTAGGACGTGGTTCGTGCTTCCATTTACTAATGGGTAGTGCATCCTATCACCCGGACTGAGTGATCCCCATGAAAAAGGGGTCTCACTAGTAGTATTTCCTTTAATCACGGTTAGTGCTACCATTTTTGGAACTGAGTCACATTTAGTACTGCCTTTTTCTCACGGTTAATATTTACATTTATTTAGAATATGTGAAAATTAGCCGAGAATCCATCTCCGATGGTTAGTGATGCCCTATTGCAGTTAGGTCATGGTTTGTGCTACAATTTTCTTATTGGTAGTGCTTCCAATCGCCCAGACTAGGCGATCCCCATGGAAAATGGGTCTCACAAGTAGTATTTATTTCCATCACTGTTAGTGCTACCATTTTTGGGATTAAGTAACGGTTAGTGCTACCTTTATATCACGGTTCGTGTTTCCCTTTTTTTGACTAAGTAAAAACTGGCCCTAGCATTCCTCTTTAATGGTGGGTGATTTCTTTTTTCCCATCAAGGTCATGGTTAGTTCTTTAATTTTTTGATTGGTAGTGCTTCCCTTCGCCCGGACTGAGTGTTCCCATTGAAAGATGGGTCTCACTGGTAGTGTATTATTTTAACATGTTTAGTGCTGCATTTTTTGGGAATAAGCCACGATTAATGCTGCCTTTTTCTCACGGATAATGTTTCGTATTTTTAGGAATAAGTGAAAATTAGCCGAGAATCCATCTCCATTGGTCACTAATGCCCTATTGTCAGTAGGTCATGGTTAGTGCCTCAATTCTCTGATGGGTAGAACTTCCCATCGCCAAGACTTGGCGATCGCCATGAAAAATGGTTCTCAATGGTAGTATTTCCTTTTATCACGGTTAATACGGTCTTTTTTGGGACTTAATCACAGTAAGTGCTGCATTTTTATAAAGTCAAATGTTTCCACTTTTTAGGACTAAGTAAAAAATGGCTCTAGTATCCCTCTTTGTGGTTAGTGATTCTTTTTGCTTGCCTTGGTCATGGTTAGTGCTTCCATTCTCTTATTGGTAGTGCTTCCCATCGCCCGTACTGAGCGATCCCCATGAAAAATGGGTCTCACTGGTAGTGTTTCCATTTATCACAGTTAGTGCCACATCTTTTGGGAATAAGTCACGATTAGTGCTGCCTTTTTCTCACGGTTAATGTTTCCTTTTTTTTGGAATAATTGACAATTAGCCAAGAATCCATCTTCGATGGTCAGTAATGCCCTAATGTTAGTAGGTAATGGTCCATGCTTCCATTCACTAATGGGTAGTGCTTCCCATCACCCGGACTGAGAGATACCCATTAAAAAAGAGTCACACTATTAGTATTTCTTTTTATCACAGTTAGTACTGCCTTTTTTCGAACTAAGTCACATTAAGTGCTGCCTTTTTCTCACGGTTAGTATTTCTATTTATTTGGACTAAGTAAAAATTGGCCGAGTATCCCCTCGGATGGTTAATAATGCACTTTTACCCGTTTAAGTTATGGGTAGTGCTTCACTTTTCGGATGGGTAGTGCTTCCTAGCGCCCAGACTGGGTGATCCCCATACAAAATGGGTCTCACAAGTAGTGTTTCATTGCATCACTCTTAGTGTTGCCATTTTTGGAATTATGTCACGGTTAGTGTTGCCTTTATATCACGGTTAGTGTTTCCTTTTATTTAACCAAGCGAAAACTGGCTCAAGTATCTCTCTTTAATGGTTACTGATTCCTTTTTGCCCGT
This sequence comes from Kingdonia uniflora, assembly GCA_014058105.1. Taxonomy (NCBI): domain Eukaryota; kingdom Viridiplantae; phylum Streptophyta; class Magnoliopsida; order Ranunculales; family Circaeasteraceae; genus Kingdonia; species Kingdonia uniflora. The sequence continues at coordinate 369,260 of JACGCM010001897.1, read as the reverse complement.
CTAGGTCATGGTTAGTGCTTCTATTATCTGATTGGTAGTGCTTCCTTTCGCCCGGACAGAGTGTTCCCATTAAAAAATGGGTCTCACTGGTAGTGTATCCTTTTAACACGGTTAGTGCTGCATTTTTGGAAATAAATAACGACTAATGCTACCTTTTTCTCACGGTTAGTATTTTGTCTTTTTTGGAATAAGTGAAAATTAGCCGAGAATCCATCTTCGTTGGTTAGTAATGCCCTATTGTCAGTAGGTCATGGTTAGTGCTTCAATTCTCGGATGGGTAGCACTTCCCATCGCCCAGACTTGGTGATCGCCATGAAAAATGGGTCTCATTGGTAGTATTTCCATCTATCACGGTTAATACGGCCTTTTTTGGGACTTAGCCACGGTTAGTGCTACCTTTTTATAACGGTAAGTATTTACTTTTTATAGGACTAAGTGAAAAATGGCCTGAGTATCCCTCTTATATGGCTGGTAATGCTATTTTGCACGTCAAGTTCATTGTTAGGGCTTCAATTCACTGATGGGTAGTGCATCCCATCACCCAGACCGAGCAATCCCCATTAAAAATTGGTCTCACTCGCAGTGTTTCCTCATATCACGATTAGTACTGCTATTTTTGGATCTAAGTCACGTTTAATGCTGCCTTTTTCTCACGGTTTGTGTTTCTATTATTTGGACTAAGATAAAATTGGCTGAGTATCCCTCTCCGATGGTTAGGGATGCCTTTCCTCTGTATGTCAGTGTTAGTGGTTCAATTCTATGATGGGTAGTGCATCGCATAACCCAGACTGGGTGATCCCCATGAAAAATGGGTCTCACTGGTAATGTTTCCTTTTTCACGGTAGTGTTGCCTTTTTTGGGACTTAATTGTAGTTAGTACGGCCTTTTTATCACGGCTAGTGTTTCCTTTTCCTGGACTAAGTGAAAAATGGGTTGAGAATCCCACTCTAATAGTTAGTAATGACTTTTTGCCCGTTTAGGTCATGGTTTGTACTTCCATTCACTGATGGGTAGTGCTTCCCATAACCCGGACTGAGCGATCCCCATGAATAATGAGTCTCACTAGTAGTATTTCCATTTATCACGGTTAGTGCTGACCTTTTTGAAACTAAGTTACGTTTAGTGCTGCCTTTTTCTCACGTTTACAGTTTCCATTTAATTGGACTAAGTGACAATTTGCCGAGTATCCCTTTGTGATGGTTAGTAATGCACTTTTACCCATTTAGATCATGGCTAGTGCATTAATTCTCTGATGGGTAGTGCATCCAATCGCCTGGAATGGGCGATCCCCATGAAATATATTTTTCATTCCATCACTGTTAGTGCTGTCTTTTCTGGGACTAAGTCATGGTTAGTACTGCCTTTTTATCACGGTTAGTGTTTCATTTTTTTTTACTACGTAAAAAATTGCTCTAGTATCCCTCTTTGATGGTTAGTGATTCCTTTTAGCCTACCTTGGCCATGGTTAGTGCTTCCATTCACTGATTGGTAGCGCTTCCCATCGCCTGGACTGAGCGATCCCCTTGATAAATAGGTCTCACAAATTGTGTTTCCTTATATCACGGTTAGTGCTACATTTTTTTTGAATAAGTCACGATAAGTGCTGCCTTTTTCTTATGGTTAGGGTTTCCTTTTATTTGGAATAAGTTAAAATTAGCCGAGAATCCATCTCCGATGGTTAGTAATGCCCTATTGTCAGTAGGTCATGGTTTGTGCTTCAATTCTCTTTGGGGTAGTACTTCCCATCTCAAAAACTGTGCGATCGCCATGAAAAATGGGTCTCACTGGTAGTATTTCTTTTATCACGGATAGTAATTCCTTTTTGGGGAGTATATCATGGTTAGTACTATCTTTTAATAATGGTTAGTGTCTCTAATTTGTAGACTAAGTGAAAAATTGTACAAGTATCCCTCTCTGATGGTTAGTAACGCCTTTTTTCCTATCAAGGTCATGGTTAGTGTTTTAATTCACTGATGGCTATTGCTTCCCATCACCCAGACGGATCGATCCCTATGAAAAATATGCCTCACTAGAAGTGCTTCCTTTTACCCTGGTTAGTACTGCATTTTTTGCAACTAACTAACGTTTAGTGCATCATATATCTAACGGTTAGTGTTTCCTTTTTTTGGACTAAGTTAAAATTGGCCGAGTATCGCTCTCTGATGGTTAGTGATGCAATATTGTCAGTAGGTCATGGTTTGTGCTTCAATTCATTGATGGGAATTGCTTCCCATCACCCAGACTGGCCGATCCCCATGAAAAATGGGACTCACTGGTAGTATTTCCTTTTCTCATGGTTAATGCTACCTTTTTTGGGACAAAATCATAGTTAGTGCTAGTTTTTTTATCACGGTTAGTGTTTCCTTTTTTTGGACTAAGTGAATAATTGCTCGAGTATCCCTCTTTAATGGTTGGTAATGCCTTTGTTCCTGTCTAGGTCATGGTTAGTGAATCAATTCACTGATGGGCAGTGTTTCCCATCACCAAGACTAAGCGATTCCCATAAAAAATGGGTTTTACTAGTAGTATTTCCTTTTATCACGGTTAGTTCTTCTATTTAAGGAACTAAATCATGTTTAGTGCTACCTTTTTCTCACGGTTAGTATTTCCTTTTATTTGGACTAAGTGAAAATTTGCCGAGTATCTCTCTCTGATGGTTAGTAATGCACTTTTAACCGTTTAGGTCATGGCTAGTGCTTCAATTCACGGATGGATAGTACTTCCTATCTCCCGGACAGGGAGATCCCCTTGAAAAATGGGTCTCACAAGTAGTGTTTGCATCCATCATTGTTAGTGTTATCTTTTTATCCCGGTTAGGGTATTTTATTTTTTACTAAGTGAAAAATTGTTCTAGTATCCCTCTTTGATGGTTAGTGATACCTTTTTGCCCATCTAGGTCATGGTTAGTGCTTCCATTCTCTGATTGGTAGCACTTCCCATCGCCCGGACTTAGCGATACCCTTGAAAAATGGGTCTCACAGGTATTGTTTCCATTTATCACGATTAGTGCTGTATATTATTAGAATAAGTCACGATTAGTACTGCGTTTTTCTCACGGCTAGTGTCTCCTTTATTTTTGGAATAAGTTAAAATTAGCCGTGAATCCAACTCCGATGGTTAGTAATACCCCATTGTAAGTAGGTCATGGTTAGTGCTTTAATTCTGTAATGGGTAATACTTCCCATCGCCCAGACTGGGCGATCGCCATGAAAAATGGATCTCACTGGCAATGTTTCCGTATATCAGGATTAGAGCTTCCTTTTTGCGGACTTTTATCATGGTTAGTGCTGCCTTTTAATAACTGTTAGTGTTTTATTTTTGTGGACTAAGTAAAAAATGGCTTAAGTATCCCACTCTGATTGTTAGTAATGCCTTTTGGCCCGTATAGGCCATGGTTAGTACTTCTATTCACTTATGGGTAGTGCTTCCCATCATCTGGACTGAGCGATCCCCTTGAAAAATTTGTTTCACTAGTTGTATTTCTGATTATAACGGTTAGTGCTACATTTATTGGAACAAGGTCACGTTTAGTGCTATCTTTTTCTCACGGTTTGTATTTCCTTTTATTTGGACTAAGTAAAAATTAGCCGTGTATTCCTCTCTGATTGTGAGTAATGCACTTTTGCCCATTATGGTCATGGCCAGTACATTAATTATCTGATGGATAGAGCTTCCTATCCTTTGGATTGGGCGATCCCCATAAAAAATAGGTCTCACCAGTAGTGTTTCTATCCAACACTAATAGTGGTGCCTTCTTTGGGACTAAGTCATGGTTAGTGCTGCATTTTTATCACGGCTAATGTTTCCATTTTTTAAACTATGTCAAAAATGGCTCTAGTATACCTCTTTGATGGTTAATGAAGCCGTTTTTACCCGTCTAGGTCATGTTTAGTACTTCCATTTCTGATTGCTAGTGCTTCCCATCGCCCGAACTGAGCAATCCCCTTGAAAAATGGGTCTCACTGGTAGTGTTTACTTTTACCACCTTTAGTACAACATTATTGGGGAATAAGTCATGATTAGTGTTGCCTTTTTCTCACGGTTAGTGTTTCCTTTTTTTTGAAAAAAGTGAAAATTACCCGAGAATTTACCTCTAATGGTTTGAAATGCCTACTTTTCAGCGGGTCATGGTTAGTGCTTCAATTCTCGGATGGGTAGTACTCCCATAACCTAGACTAGGCGATCGCAATGAAAAATTAGTTTCACTGGAAGTGATTCCTTTTATCACCGTTAGTGTTACCTTTTTTAGGACTAAGTCACGGTTAGTGCTGCATATTAATAACGGCTAGTATTTCAATTTTTTTGACTCAGTGAAAAATTGCCCGAGTATCCCCCTCTGTTGGTTTTTAATACCTTTTACCCATCTAGGTCATGATTAGTGTTTCTAATCACTGATGGGTAGTGTTTCCCATCACCTGGACTGAGCAATCCCCATGAAAAATGGGTCACACAAGTAGTGTTTCATTTTACAATGGTTAGTGCTGCTTTTTTTGAACTAAGTCACGTTTAGTGCTGTATTTTCCTCACGGTTAGTATTTCCTTTTTTTGGACAAAGTTAAAATTTGACGAGTATCCCTCTTTGATGGTTAGTGATGCCCTATTGTCAGTAGGTCATGATAAGTGCTATAATTCAATGAGAGGTAGTGCTTCCCATCGCCCAGACTGGGCGATCCTTATGAAAAATGGGTCTCACTTGTAGTGTTTCCTTTTATCACTCTTAGTGTTGCATGTATTGGGACTAAATCACAGTTACTGCTGCATTTTTGTCACAGATAGTGTTTCCTCTTGTTGGACTAAGTGAAAATGGCTCGAGTATTCCTCTCTGATGGTTAGTATTACATTTTTTCCCATCTAAGTCATCCTTATTACTTCTATTCACTGATGGGTAGTGCTTCCCATCACCCGGACAGAGGGATCCCCATAAAAAATGGGTCTCACTGGTAGTGTTTCCATTTATCACGGTTAGTACAGCCTTTTATGAAACGAAGTCACGTTTAGTACAGCCATTTTCTCATGGTTAGTGTTTCTGTTTATTTGGACTAAGTATAAATATGCTAAGTATCCCTCTCTAATGGTTAGTAATGCCCTTTTACCTATCTAGGTCATGGCTAGTACTTCAATTCTCTAATGGGTAGTACATCCTAACGCTCAGACTGGGCGATCCTCATGAAAAATGGGCCTCACTGGTAGTGTTTCTTTCCATCACGGTTATTATTTCCTTTTTTGGGACTAAGTCACAGTTAATGCTGCCTTTTTATAACGGTTAGAGTTTCCTTTTTTTTTGGACTAAGTAAAAAATGGCTCTAATATACCTCTCTAATTGTTTGTGATTCATTTTTTCCCATCTTGGCTATGGATAATGCTTCCATTCTCTGATGGGTATTGCTTTCCATCAACTGGACTGATCGATCCCCATGAAAAATTGGTCTCTCTGGTTGTATTTCCTATTATACTGGGTAGTGCTGCCTTTTTTCGAACTAAGTCACGATTTGTGCTACCTTTTTCGCACGGTTAGTGTTTCCTTTTTTTGGACTAAGTGAAAATAAGCCGAGTATTCCTCTCCGATGGTTAGCGATTCCCTATTGTCAATTGATCATGGTTAGTGCTTTTATTCTCTGGTAAATAGTACTTCCTATCGCCCAGACTAGGCAATCCCCATACGAGAGGGGCCTCACTGGTAGTTTTTCCATTTATCTCGGCTAGTACTGTCTTTTTTGGGACTAAGTAACGGTTAGTGCTTCATTTTTATCACGGTTTGTGTTTCCCTTTTTTTTCCTAAGAGAAAATGTGCTCGAGTATCCCTCTCTGATTGTTAGTAATGCCTTTTTACCCGTCTAAGTCATGGGTAGTGTTTCTATTAGATGATGGGTAGCTCTTCCCATCATCCAGAATGTGTGATCCCCATGAAAAATTGGGTCTCACTAGTAGTGTTTCCTTTTATCACGTTTAGTTCTACCTTTTGTGGAACTTAGTCGCGTTTATTGCTGAATTTTTCCCACGCTTAGTGTTTTCTTTTATAAGGACTAAGTGAAAATTTGCCGAGTATCCCTCTTTGATGATTAGTGAACCCCTATTCTCATTCTAGGACATGTTTATTACTTCCATTCTCTAATGGGTTGTACTCCCCATCGCCCGGACTGGGTGACCCAATTAAAAATGGGTCTCAATAGTAGTGTTTCCTTTTATCACGGTTATTGCTTCCTTTTTTAGGACTAAGTCACGGTTAGTTTTGCCTTTTTCTCATGGTTAGTATATCCTTTTTTTTGACTAAGTGAAAATTAGCCAAGTATCCCTCTCTGATGGTTATTGAAGCCCTTTTGACTGTTTAGGTCATCATTAGTGCTTCCATTCTCAGATGGGTATTTCTTCCCATCGCCCGTACTTATCGATCCCAATGAAAAATGGGTCTCATTGATAGTGTTTCCTTTTATCAGGCTTACTGCTACCTTTCTTAGAACTTAGTCATGGCAAGTGCTACCATTATTTTATGATCAATGTTCACTTTTTTTGCATTAAGTAATAAATGGCTCATCTATCCCTCTCAGATGGTTAGTTATGGTAAGTCTAAGCCGTGGTTGGTGGTTATATTTTCTGATAGGTAATGCTTCCCATCGCCCAGACTGAGCGATACCCTTGAAAAATGGATCTCCCTGGTAGTATTTTCTTTTATCACGGTTAATGCTGTCTTTTATTGGTTAAAGTCATAGTTTGTACTGCATTTTTATCACTGTTAGTCTTTCCTTTTATTGGACAAATTAAAAAATTGCTCTAGTATCCCTCTCTGATTGCTAGTGATGCCTTTTTGACCCTCTAGATCATGGTTAGTGCTTCAATTATCTAATGGGAAGTGCCTCCCATCACCCAAATTGAGCGATCCCCCTGAAAAATGGGTCTCACTAGTAGTGTTTCCTTTTATAACGGAGAATGCGACCTTTTTTGGGATTAAGTCACGGTTAGTGCAGCTATTTTATCACTGTTAGTATTTCCTTTTTTTGGACTAAGTGAAAAATGGCTCTAATATCCCTCCCTTCAGGTTAGTGATGCCTTTTTGCCCGTCAAAGCCATGGTCAGTGCTTCCATTCTATGATGGGTAGTGCTTTTCATCGCCTGAACTGAGCGATCCCCATGAAAAATTGTTCTCACTTGTAGTGCTTTCTTTTTTCATGGTTAGTGCTGCCTTTTTGGGAATATTCCATGCTTAGTGCTGGCTTTTTTTATCATTGTTAACGATTCCTTATTTTGGACTAAGTGAGAAATGGCTCGAGTATCCGTCTATAATGGTTAGTGATGCCTTTTTTCCCGTCTAAGTAATGGTTAGTGCTTCCAATCTCTGATGGGTAGTGCTTCCCATCACCCAAACTTAGTGATCCACATGAAAAATGGGCCTCACTGGTAGTGTTTCCTTTTATCACGGTTTGTAATGCCTTTTTAGAAATATGTCACGGTTTGTGCTGGCTTTCTATCGCGGTTAGTATTTCTTATTCTTGGAGTAAGTTAAGAATTATTTGAGTATCCCACACTGATGATTAGTGATGCCTATTTTTCCGTATATATCATGGTTAGTGCTTCAATTCAATGATGGGTAGTACATCCCATCGTCCAGACTGAGCGATCCCCATGAAAAATGTGTCTCACTAATAGTGTTTCCTTTTATCATAGTTAGTGCTGTCTTTTTTGGGACTAAGCCACGGTTTGTGCCGCCTTTTTCACATGGGTAATGTTTTCTTTTTTTGGACTAAGGGAAAATTTGTCGAGTATCCCTATCTGATGGTCAGAGATTACCATTTGTTAGTCCAATATATGGTTAGTGCTTCCATTCACTGATGGGTAGTGCTTCCCATCGCTTCAACTGAGCGATCACCATGAAAAATTGATCTCACTAGAAGTGTTACCTTTTATCTCGATTAGTGGTGCTTTTCTTGGGTTTAAGTCACGGTTAGTACTACCTTATTCTTACGGTTAGTGTTTGCTTTTTTTGGGATTAAGTAAAAATATGCCGAGTATCCCACTTTGATGGTTAGTGATGCCCTATTGTCAGTAGGACATGGTTAGTGCATAAATTCTATGATGCGTATTGGTTCCCATCGTCCAGACTAGGCGATCCCCATGAAAAATGCATCTCACTGGCAGTATTTCCTTTTATCACGGTTAGTACTACTTTTTTGGGACTAAATCACAGTTAGTGCTGCCTTTTTATCACGGTTAGTGTTTCCTTTTGTTGGACTAAGTGAAAAATTATTCGAGTACACCTCTCTGATGGTTAGTAATACCTTTTTGCATGTCTAGCTCATGGTTAGTGCGTCTATTTACTTATGGGTAGTGCTTCCCATCACACGGACAAAGCGATCCCCCTAAAAAATGGGTTCACTAGTGTATTTACGTTTATCACGGTTAGTGCCGCCTTTATTGGATTTAGGTCACGTTTAGTGCTGCATTTTTCACACGGCTAGTATTTCCTTTTAATTGGACTAAGTGAAAATTGGTCGTGTATCCCTCTCTGATGGTTAGTAATGCACTTTTACCCATTTTTGTCATGGCTAGTGCTTCAATTTTTTGATGGATAATGCTTCCTTTCGTACGAATTGGGCGATCCCCTTGAAAAATAGGTCTCAAGAGTAGTGTTTCTTTCCAACACTGTTAGTGCTGCCTTCTTTGGGACTAAGTCATGGTTAGTGCTCCATTTTTATCACGGTTAGTGTTTCCATTTTTTGGACTATGTGAAAAATGGCTCTTGTATACCTCGTTGATGGTTAGTAAATCCTTTTTGCCCGTCAAGGTCATGGTTAGTGCTTCCATTCACTGATTGGTAGTGCATCCTATCGCCCAGATTGAGAGATCCCCTTGAAAAATGGGTCTCACTGGTAGTGTTTACTTTTATCACGGTTACTGCTGCATTTTTCAGGAATAAGTCACAATTAATATTTCCCCTTTTTTGAAATAAGTGAAAATTAGTCGAGAATCCATCTCTGATGGTTTGTAATGCCCTCTTGTCAGTAGGTCATGGTTAGTGTTTCTATTCCCTGATGGGTAGTGCTTCCCATCACCTGGACTGAGCATACACATGAAAAATTGGTCTCACTAGTAGTGTTTCCTTTTATCACGGTTAGTGCTGCATTTTATGAACTAAGTTACGTTTAGTGCTGCCTTTTCCTCACGGTTAGTGTTTCCTTTTTTTGGACTAAGTTTAAATTAGACGAGTATCCCTTTCTGATGGTTAGTGATCCCCAATTTTCAGTAGGTCATGGTTAGTGCTTTAATTCTTTGATGGGTAGTGCTTCCAATCGCCCATACAGGGCGATCCTCATGAAAAATAGGCCTCACTTGTAGTGTTTCCTTCTATCACGGTTAGTGCTGTATTTGTCTGGAATAAGTCACAATTAGTGTTTCCTAATTTTTGAAAAAAGTGAAAATGAGCCGAGAATCTATCTTTGATGGTTTGTAATTCCCTCTTGTCTGTAGGTCATGGTTAGTAGTTCAATTCTATGATGGATAGTACTCCCATTGCCCAGACTGGGCTATCGCCATGAAAATGTGTCTCACTGGTATTATTTCCTTTTATCACAGTTAGTGCTGCATTTTTTAGGACTAAGTCATTGTTAGTGCACCATTTATATCACGATTAGTGTTTCCATTTTTTGGACTATGTGGAAAATGGCACTTGTATACCTCTTTGATGGTTAGTGAATCCTTTTTGCCCGACAAGGACATTGTTAGGTCTTCCATTCTCTGATTGGTAGTGCTTCCCATCGCCCGGACTGAGAGTTCCCCTTGAAAAATGGGTCTCACTGTAGTGTTTACTTTTATCACGGTTAGTGCTGCATTTTTCAGGAATAAGTCACAATTAGTGTTTCCTCTTTTTTGAAATAAGTGAAAATGAGCCGAAAATCCATCTCTGATGGTTTGTAATGCCCTCTTGTCTGTAGGTCATGGTTAGTACATGAATTCTATGATGGGTAGTACTCCCATCGCCCTGATTGGGCTATCGCCATGAAAAATGAGTCTCACTGGTAGTGTTTCCTTTTATCATAGTCAGTGCTGCCTTTTTTGGGACTAAATCACGGTTAGTGCTGTATTATTATAACGATAAGTATTTCCATTTTTTGGACTCAGTGAAAAATTGCTCGAGTATCCCTCTATGATGCATTGCAAATCCTTTTTCCCATCTAGGTCGTGGTTAGTGTTTCTATTCACTGATGGGTAGTCCTTCCCATCACCTGGACTTAACGATCCCCTTATAAAATGGGTCTAACTGGTAGTGTTTACTTTTACCATGGTTAGTACTACATTTTTGGGGAATAAGTCATAATTAGTGTTGCCTTTTTTTCACGTTTAGTGTTTCCTTTTTTTTTAGATAAGTGAAAATTCACCGAGAATCCTTCTCTGATGGTTTGTAATGCCCTCTTTTTAGTAGGTCATGGTAAGTTCTTCTATTCTCGGATGGGTAGTACTCCCATCACCTAGACTGGGCAATCGCCATGAAAAATTAGTCTCACTAGTATTGATTACATTTTTCACAGTTAGTGCAACCTTTTTTGGGACTAAGTCACGGTTACTGTTGCATATTAATAACGGCTAGTATTTCCATTTTTTGGACTTAGTGAAAAATTGCTCGAGTATCCCTCTCTGTTGGTTTGGAATACCTTTTTTTCCATCTAGGTCAAGGTTAGTGTTTCTATTCACTGATGGGTAGTGGTTCCCATCACCTGGACTGAGCGATCCCCATGAAAAATGGGTCTCACTAGTAGTGTTACCTTTTATAACGGTTAGTGCTGCCATTTTAGAACTAAGTCACATTTAGTGCTGCCTTTTCCTCACGGTTAGTGTTTCCTTTTTTTGGACTGAGTTAAAATTGGACGAGTATCCCTCTCCGATGGTTAGTAAAGCCTATTGTCAGTAGGTCATGGTAAGTGCTTTAATTTAATGATGGGCACTGCTTTCCATCGGCCAGACTTGGCAATCCTTATGAAAAATGGGTCTCACTTGTAGTATTTCCTATTATCAGGGTTAGTGCTGCCTTTATTGGGACTAAATCACATTTAGTGCTGCCTTTTTCTCACAGCTAGTATTTTCTTTTGTTGGACTAAGTGAAAAATTGCTCGAGTATCCCTCTCTAATGGTTAGTAATACATTTTATCCCATCTATGCCATCGTTATTACTTCCATTCACTGATGGGTAGTGCATCCCATCACCCGGACACTGCGATCCCCATGAAAAATGGGACTTACTAGTAGTATTTCCTTTTATCACGGTTAGTGCCGCCTTTTATGAAACTAAGTCACATTTAGTGCAGCCTTTTACACACTGTTAGTGTTTCCATTTATTTGGACTAAGTTTAAATATGCCAAGTATCTCTCTCTCAAGGTTAGTAATGCCCTTTTACCCATTTAAGTCATGGCTAGTACTTCAATTCACTGATGGGTAGTACTTCCTAACGCCCAGACTACCCGATCACCATGAAAACTGGGTCTCACTCGTAGTGTCTCTTTCCATCACAGTTATTATTATTATTTTTGGGACTAAGTCACATTAAATGTTGCCTTTTTATCACGGTTAGAGTTTCCTTTTTTTGAACTATGTGAAAAATGGCTCTAATATACCTCTCTGATTGTTTGTGATTCATTTTTACCCGTGATGGTCATGGTTAGTACTCCCATTCTCTGATGGGTATTGCTTTCCATCGACTGGACTGATTGATCCCTATGAAAAATCGGTCTCTCTGGTTGTATTTCCTTTTATCCTGGTTAGTGCTACCTTGTTTGGGACTAAGTCATGATTAGTGCTACCTTTCCGCACGGTTAGTGTTTCCTTTTTATGGACTAAGTGAAAATAAGCCGAGTATTCCTCTCCGATGGTTAGTGATGCCCTATTTTTAAAACGGCTAGTATTTCCATTTTAAGGACTCAGTGAAGAATTGCTCGAGTATTCCTCTATGATGGTTTGAAATACCTTTTTGCCCATCTAGGTCATGGTTAGTGTTTCTATTCACTGATGGGTAGTGCTTCCCATCACCTGAACTGAGCAATCCCCTTAAAAAATGGGTTTCACTGGTAGTATTTACTTTTATCACGGTTAGTACTGCATTTTTTGGGAATAAGTCACGATTAGTGTTGCCTTTTTCTAACGGTTAGTGTTTCCCTTTTTTTGAAATAAGTAAAAATTAGCCGAGAGTCCATCCCTAATGGTTTATAATGCCCTCTTTTCAGTAGGTCCTGGTTAGTGCTTCAATTCTCGGATGGGTAGTACTCCCATCACCCAGACTGCGTAATTACCATGAAAAATTAGTCTCACTTGTAGTGATTCCATTTATCACAGTTAGTGCAACCTTTTTTCGGACTAAGTCACGGCTAGTGCTGCATATTTATAACGGCTAGTATTTCAATTTCTTGGACTTAGTGAAAAACTGCTCGTGAATCCCACTCTGTTGGTTTGCAATACCTTTTTGTCCATCTAGGTCAAGGTTAGTGTTTCTATTCACTGATGGGTAGTGGTTCTCATCACATGGACTGAACGATCCCCATGAAAAGTGGGTCACACTAGTAGTGTTTTCTTTTATAATGGTTAGTACTGCCTTTTTTCAACTAAGTTACGTTTAGGGCTGCCTTTTCCTCATGGTTAGTGTTTCCTTTTTTTGGACTAAGTTAATTGGACGAGTATCACTCTTCGATGGTTAGTAATGCCCTATTGTCTGTAGGTCATGGTAAGTGCTTTAATTCAATGATGGGTAGTGCATCCCATCGCCCAGACTTGGAGATAATTAAGAAAAATGGGTCTCACTTGTAGTGTTTCCTTTAATCACAGCTAGTACTGCCTTTATTGGGACTAAATCACAGTTAGTGGTTCCTTTTTCACACAGTTAGTATTTCCTTTTGTTGGACTAAGAGAAAAATGGCTCGACTATCACTCTCAAATGGTTAGTAATACATTTTTTCCCATCTAAGTCATTGTTATTACTTCCATTCACTGATGGGTAGTGCTTCCCTTCACCCGAACTGAGCGATCCTCATGAAAAATGGGTCTTACTGGTACTATTTCCATTTATCAAGATTAGTACAGCCTTTTATGAAACTACGTCACGTTTAGTGCAGCCTTTTTCTCACGGTTAGTGTTTCCGTTTATTTGGACTAATTTTAAATATGCCAAGTTTCCCCCTCTAATGGTTAGTAATGCCCTTTTACCCATTTAGGTCATGGCTTGTACTTCAATTCTCTAATGGGTAGTACTTCCTAACGCCCAGACTGGGCGATCCCCATGAAAAATGGGTCTCACTCGTAGTGTATCTTTCCATCATGGTTATTATTTCCTTTTAGGGACTAAGTCACAGTTAATACTGCCTTTTTATCACGGTTAGATTTTCCATTTTTGGACTAAGTGAAAAATGGCTCTAATATACCTCTCTGATTGTTTGTGATTAATTTTTACCCGACTTGGTCATGGTTAGTGCTTCCATTCTCAAATGGGTATTGCTTTCCATCGACTGGACTGATCGATCACTATGAAAAATCGGTCTCTCTGGTTGTACTTCCTTTTATCCTGGTTAGTGCTACCTTTCTTGTGTCTATGTCACGATTAGTGCTACCATTTTTGCACGGTTAGTGTTTCCTTTTATTGGACTAAGTGATAATAAGCCGAGTATTCCACTCCGATGGTTAGTAATGCCCTATTGTCAGTTGCTCATGGTTAGTACTTTTATTCTCTAGTGGATAGTATTTCCAATCACCCAGACTAGGCAATCCCCGTGCGAAAGGGGTCTCACTGGTAGTGTTTCCATTTATCTCGGATAGTACTATCTTTTTTGGGACTAAGTAACGGTTAATGCAGCCTTTTTATCACGGTTGGTATTTCCTTTTTTTTTCCTATGAGAAAATGTGCACGATTATCCCTCTCTAATTGTTAGTAATGCCATTTTACCCTTCTAGGTTATGGTTAGTTCTTCTATTAGATGATGGGCAGCTTTTCTCATCATCCAGAATGAACGATCCCCATAAAAAATTGGGTTTCACTAGTGGTGTTTCCTTTTATCACATTTAGTTCTACATTTTGTGGAACTTAGTCGCGTTTATTACTAAATTTTTCCCATGGTTAGTGCTTTCTTTTATTAGGTCTAAGTAAAAATTTACCGAGTATCCCTCTTTGATGATTATTGATCCCCTATTGTCAGTCTAGGTCATGGTTAGTACTTTTATTCTCTAATGGGTTGTACTTCCCAACGCCCGGACTGGGTGACCCCATGAAAAATGGGTCTCACTGGTAGTGTTTCCTTTTATCACGGTTATTGCTTCCTTTTTTGGGACTAAGTCACGGTTAGTTTTTCCTTTTTCTCATGGTTAGTATATCCTTTTTGTTGGACTAAGTTCTAATTAGTCGAGTATTCCTCTCTGATGGTTATTGATGCCCTTTTGTCAGTTTAGGTCATGGTTAGTGCTTCCATTCTCAAATGGGTATTTAATCCCATCGCCCGTACTTGTCGATCCCAATTAAAAATGGGTCTTATTGGTAGTGTTTCCTTATATCAGGGTTACTGCTACCTTTCTTAGGATTTATTCACGGTAAGTGCTACCATTTTTTTACGGTAAGTATTTACTTTTTTTGCATTAAGTAATCAATGGCTCAAGTATCCCTCTCAGATGGTTTGTTATGCCCTATTGTAAGTCTAAGCCATGGTTAGTGGTTCTATTTTCTGATAAGTAATGCTTCCTATCGCCCAGACTGAGCGATCCCCATGAAAAATGGATCTCCCAGGTAGTGTTTTCTCTTATCACAGTTAATACTGCCTTTTTTGGGTTAAAGTCACGATTTGTGCTGCCATTTTATCACTGTTAGTGTTTCCTTTTATTGGACTAAGTAAAAAATGGTTCTAATATCACTCTCTGATTGTTAGTAATGCCTTTTTGCCTTACTTGGTCATGGTTAGTGCTTCAATTCCATAATGGGAAGTACCTCCTATCACCCAAACTAAGCGATTCCCTTGAAAATAGGTCTCACTAGTAGTGTTTACTTTTATCACGGTTAGTGCTACATTTTTCAGGAATAAGTAGTAATTAGTGTTTCCTCTTTTTTGTAATAAGTGAAAATGAGCCGAGAATTCATCTCTGATGGTTTGTAATGCCCTCTTGTTAGTAGGTCATGGTTAGTGCATAAATTCTATGATGGGTAGTCCTCCCATCGCCCAAACTGGGCTATCACCATGAAAAATGTGCCTTACCAGTAGTGTTTCCTTTTATCGCAGTTAGTGCTGCCTTTTTTGGGACTAAGTCACGGTTAGTGCTACATTTTTATAATGGCTAGTTTTTCCATTTTATGGTTTCAGAGAAAAATTGCTCGAGTATCCCTCTCTGATGGTTGGCAATACCTTTTAGCCCATCTAGGTCATGGTTAGTGTTTCTATTCACTGGTGGGTAGTGCTTCCCATCACCTGTTCTGAGCGACCCCCATGAAAAATGGGTCTCAATAGTAGTGTTTCCTTTTATAAGGGTCAGTGCTGCCTTTTATGAACTAAGTCACGTTTAGTGCTGAATTTTCCTCACGGTTAGTGTTTCCTTTATTTGGACTAAGTTAAAATTTGAGGTGTATCCCTCTCTGATGGATATTGATGCCCTATTTTCAGTAGGTCTTGGTAAGTGCTTTAATTCTATGATGGGTAGTGCTTCCCATTACCCAGACAGGGTGATCCTTATGAAAAATGGGTCTCACTTGAAGTGTTTCCTTTTATCAAGGCTAGTGCTACATTTTTATGGAATAAGTTACAATTAGTGCTTCCTCCTTTTTGAAATTAATGAAAATGAGCCGAAAATCCATCTCTGATGGTTTGAAATGCCCTTTTGTCAATAGGCCATGGTTAGTACATCAATTTTATGATGGGTAGTACTCCCATCGCCCAGACTGGGCTATCGCCATGAAAAATGAGTCACACTGGTAGTGCTTCGATTTATCCCAGTTAATTCCACCATTTTTGGGACTAAGTCACGGTTAGTGCTGCATTTTTATAACGGCTAGTATTTCAATTTTTTGGACTCAGTAAAAAATTGTACGAGTATCCCTCTCTGTTGGTTTGCAATACCTTTTTGCCAATCTAGGTCATGGTTATTGTTTCTATTCACTGATGGGAAGTGCTTCCCATCACCAGGACTGAACGATCCCCATGAAAAATTGGTCTCACTAGTAGTATTTCCTTTTATCACGATTAGTGCTGCCTTTGATGAACGTTGTCACGTTTAGTGCTGCCTTTTCCTCACTGTTAGTATTTCCCTTTTATGGACTAAGTTAAAATTGGACGAGCATCCCTCTCTGATGGTTAGTGATTCCCTATTTTCAGTAGGTCTTGGCAAGTGCTTTAATTCTATAATGGGCAGTGCTTCCCATCGCCCAGACAGGGCGATCCTTATGAAAAATGGCCCTCACTTGTAGTATTTCCTTTTATCACGATTGGTGCGGCCTTTTTTGGGACTAACTCACAGTTCGTGCTGCCTTTTTATCACAGTTAGTGTTTCCTTTTTTTGGACTAAGTGATAAATGGCTCGAGTATCCCTCTCTGATGGTTAGTAATAATTTTTTCCCATCTAAGTCATCATTATTTCTTCCATTCACTGATGCATAGTGCGTCCCATCACCCGGACTAAGCGATCCCCATGAAAAATGGGTCTCACTGGTAGTGTTTTCTTTTATCACGGCTAGTGCAGCCTATTGTGAAACTAAGTCACATTTAGTGCTGCCTTTTTCTCACGGTTATTGTTTCCATTTATTTGGATTAAGCTAAAATATACTAAGTATTCCACTTTAATGGCTAGTAATGCCCTTTTACCCATTTAGGTCATGGCTAGTACTTTAATTCATTGATGGGTAGTACTTCCTATCGCTGAAACTGGGCGATCCCCATGAAAAATGGTCTCACTCCTAGTATTTCATTCCATCATAGTTATTATTTTCTTTTTTGGGACTAAATCACGATTAATGCAGCCTTTTTATCACGGTTAGAGTTTCCTTTTTTTGGACTAAGTGAAAAATTGCTCTAATATACCTCTCTAATTGATTGTGATTCATTTTTACCCGTCTAGGTCATGGTTAGATCTTCCATTCACTGATGGGTAGTGCTTTCCTTCGACCGGACTAATCGATCCCCATGAAAAATGGGTCTCACTAGTTAAATTTCCTTTTATCCTGGTTAGTGCTGCTTTTTTGGGACTAAGTCACGATTTGTGCTGCTTTTTTCTCACGGTTAGTGTTTTCTTTTTTTTGACTAAGTGATAATAAGCCGAGTATTTCTATCCGATGGTTAGTGATGCCCTATTGTCAATTGGTCATGGTTAGTGCTTCAATTCTCAGGTGAATAGTACATCCTATCGCCCAGACTTGGGGATCCCCGTACAAAATTGGTCTCACTGGTAGTATTCCCATTTATCACGATTAGTACTGGCTTTTTTGGGACTAAGTCACGGTTAGTGCTGCTTTTTTATCACGATTAGTGTTTCCCTTTTTTTTGGACTAAGTAAAAATATGCCGAGTATCTCTCTTTGATGGCTAGTGATGCCTTACTTTCTGTAGGTCATGGTAAGTGCTTAAATTCAATGATGGGTAGTGCTTCTCATCACATAGACTAGGCGATCCCCATGAAAAATGTGTCTCACTGGAAGTATTTCCTTTTATCACGGTTAATACTGCTTTTTTTTGTACTAAATCAGAGTTAGTGCTGCCTTTTTATCACGGTTAGTGTTTCCTTTGGTTGTTGTATATGAAAAATAGCTCGATCGAGCACACCTCTCTGATGGTTAGTAACGCCTTTTTTCATGTCTTGCTCATGGTTAGTGCGTCAATTCAATTATGGGTTGTGCTTCCCATCTCAATAATAATGCCCTATTGTTAGTCCAAGCCATGGTCAGTGCTTCTATTTTCTGATAGGTAATGCTTCCCATCGCCCAGGCTATGCGATCCCCATGAAAAATGGATCTCCCGGCTAGAGTTTTCTTTTAACACGGTTAATGCTGCCTTTTTTGGCGTAAAGTCACAGTTTGTGCTGCCATTTTATCACAGTTAGTCTTTCCATTTCATGGACTAAGTAAAAAATGGCTCTAGTATCCCTCTCTGACTATTAGTGATGCCTTTTTGCCCCTCTAGGTCAGGGTTAGTTCTTCAATTCTCTAATAGGTAGTGCTTCCCATCACCCAAACTGAGCGATCCCCATGAAAAATAGGTCTCACTAGTAGTGTTTGTTTTTATCACGGATAATGTGACCTTTTTTGGGACTAAGTCACGGTTAGTACTGCCATTTTATCACGGTAAGTATTTCCTTATTTTGGACTAAGTGAAAAATTTCTCTATTATCCCTGTCTTCAGGTTAGTGATGCCTTTTTGCCCGTCTAGGTCATGGTCAGTACTTCCATTGTCTGATGAGTAGTGCTTCCCATCACCCGAACTGAGCGATCCCCATGAAAAATGGTTCTCACAAGTTGTGCTTCCTTTTATCATGGTTAGTACTGCCTTTATTGGGACTAAGTCACGCTTAGTGCTAGTTTTGTATATCATGGTTTACGATTCCATTTTTTGGACTAGGTGAGAAATGGCACGAGTATCCGTTTCTAATAGTTATTGATACCGTTTTGCCCGTCTAAGTAATGGTTAGTGCTTCCATTCTTTGACGAGTAGTGCTTCCCATTGCCCGGACTGAGCGATCCTCATGAAAAATGGGTCTCACTAGTAGTATTTCCTTTTATCACAGTTTGTAATGCCTCTTTTGGAATATGTCACAGTTAGTGCTAGCTTTTTATCGCGGTTAGTATTTCCTATTCTTGGAATAAGTTTATAATTGTTCGAGTATCCCTCACTGATAATTAGTGATGCCTATTTGCTCGTCTAGGTCATGGTTAGTACTTTTATTCAATGATGGGTAGTGCTTCCCATCGCCCTAACTGAGCAATCCCCTTGAAAAATGCGTCTCACTAGTAGTGTTTCCTTTAATCACAGTTATTGCTGCCTTTTTTGTGACTAAGTCACGGTTAGTGACGCCTTTTTCTGATGGGTAATATTTTCTTTTATTTGGAATAAGGGAAAATTTGTCGCGTATCCCTATCTGATGGTTATAGATAACCAATTGTCAGTCTAGGTCATGGTTAGTGCTTCTATTCACTGATGGATAGTGCTTCCCATCTCTTCAACTGAGCGATCCCCATAAAAAGTTGCTCTCACTAGTAGTGTTTCCTTTTTTCACGATTAGTGCTGCTTTTCTTGGGATTATATCACGGTTAGTGCTACATTTTTCTTACAGTTGGTATTTTGCTTTTATTTTGACAAAGTAAAAATATTCCGAGTATCCCTATTATCAGTCTAGGTCATGGTTAGTGCTATAATTCTATGATAGGTAGTGCTTCCCATCGCCTGGATTGTGCGATCCCCATGAAAATGGTTCTCACTAGCACTATTTTTTTTATTACGGTTATTGCTGCCATTTTAGTGACTATGTCACGGTTAGTGCTGCTTTTTTTTACAGTTAGTATTTCCTTTTTTTTGGACTAAGTTTATATTGGTTGAGTATCCCTCTCTGATGGTTTGTGATGCCTTTTTTGCCCATCTTGGTCAATGTTATTGCTTCCATTCATTGATGGGTAATGCTTCCCATTGCCTGTACTGAGCGATCCCCATAAAAATGATTCTCACTAGCAGTGTTTCTTTTTATCACAGTTAGTGCTTCCATTTTTATTACTATGTCATGGTTAGTGATTCTTTTTTCTCTTGGTTAGTTATTCCGTTTTTTGGACAAAGTTTGAATTTGCCGAGTATCACTCTCTGATGGTTAGTGATGCCTTTTTGCCCGTCTTGGTCATGGTTATTGCTTCCATTCATTGATGGGCAGTACTTACCATCGCCCAGACTGATTGATCCCCATGAAAAATAGGTCTTACTAGTAGTGTTTCCTTTTATAACGGTTAGTTCTGCCTTTTTAGGAACTAATTCATGTTTAGTACAACCTTTTTCTCACGGTTATTATTTGCTTTGTTTGGACTAAGTGAAAAATGGATATAACATCCCTCTCTGATGGTAAGTGATGCCTTTTTGCCAGGCTAGGTCATGGTAGTACTTTTATTCTCTTGTGGGTAGTTCTTCCCATCGCCCGAACTCAGTGATCTCCATAAAAAATGGTCATCACTACTAGTGTTTCATTTTATCTCGGTCACTGCTGTCTTTTTTGAGACTAAATACTGGCTAGTACTGCCTTTTTATCACGGTTAGTATTTCCTCTTTTTGGACTAAGTGAGAAATGGCTCGAGTATCCCTCTCTGATGGTTAGTGAAGCCTTTTTTCCTGTTTAGACCATGGTTATTGCTACTGAGCGATCCCCATGAAAAATTTCCCTAGCATCCCTCTCCGATGGTTAGTGATAACCTTTTTCCCTTCGGGCCTCTAGAAGCACGTGTCGATGGTCGCGCCTACGCTACAGAAGAGTAGCGAGGTCTGCCATGAAGTACAACTCCCATCGGGTGGCGGGTAGAATCCTTTGCAGATGACTTAAATACATAATGGGGCATTGCAAGTAGCAGAGTGGCCTTGCAGCCACGATCTACTGAGATTATGTCGCATGTTACGCCGATCTGTCCCTCCCATTCCCTAAAACTCAGCCCATTCCTTCAAAATAGGTTTCGGGCCCCAGTGTCAGTGTACCCTCTCGAGCATTTTATAGGCTCGGGCTCAGGTACCCATCTTGATTCCACCGGTGGGACTACCCTTACGATACCTCAAAAGATGGGAAGGCATCCCCGAACCTCCTAAAAACTACTCTTGGGATAAAAGCTCTAGTTATGTGGGCCTTATAGCGCGCCGATTTTCCCTGAAGATTTGATAAACAACACATGGGACTATTTTTTTTGGGTAAAAAATGGGTCTCACAGCAAGTGCTTCCCTCTCTGATGGTTATTGATGTCCATTTGCTCTCTAGGAAATGGTTAGTGCTTTCATTCCCTGATAGGTAGTGCTTCCCAGCACCTAGACTAAGTAGTATTTCCTTTTGCAGTCTAAGTCATGGGTCTTACTGGTAGTGCTTCCTTCCATCAAAGTTTGTCATGCCTTTTTTGGGACTAAGTCACGGTTAGTGCTGCCACTTTCTCACGGTTAGTATTTCCCTTTTTTTGGACTAAGTGAAAAATAGGCCGAGTATCCCTCTCTGATGTTTAGTGATGCCCTTTTGTCAGTCTTGGTCATGGTTAGTGCCTCTATTCGCTGATAGGTAGTGTTTCCCATCGCCTGGAATGGGTGATCTCAAAGAAAATTGTGTCTTACTGGTAGTATTTTCCATCCATCACGGTTAGTGTTGCCTTTTTCGGAACTAAGTCGCAGTTCGTGTTGCATTTAAATCACAGTTAGTTTTTCCCTTTCTTTGGACTAAGAATAAAATGGGCCCAGTATCCTTCTCTGATGGTTAGTGATGCCCTTTTCTCCGTCTAGGTCATGGTTAGTGATACGGACCAACTTGGACACAAGCTTGATCCGTGCGGCACTCAAGGTACGCGCCTTAAGTAATATCTTATAATATAACTTAATCTCAAGGCAATACAAACACTGTTCAAAGGATCTGGTCGTCTCTTCCGATCTTCCCATTTCGTTATTCTGGCTGACGCTTTCTCCAAATAGGCTCTGGGAATATCTGTATTTCTCTGCTATTTCTTTGCAAACTGGTAGGCTCTCGGTATGCTTCCTTTATACCCGGAGACCACGGTGTGCAAAGTGAGGGGCTGTTGTCCCAATAGTATCAAAGAGGTATTATTATTGGTTGATGAACTCTTCCATAGATGAAAGCAAATCTATGCTGCATCCCAGAATTTGGGCCAGTTCTTCTTGTTCGCCCTGACATAGTGTCGGAGGTATTCTTCCAACATTGCATTGAAGCGCTCGGTCAGACCATCTGATTACAGGTGGTTACATGTTGAGAAGTTGAGAGTGGATCCCAACAATCTGAATACTTCCCTCCTAAAATTCCCTATAAATCTTGGATCTCTATCACTGATAATGTCCTTTGGCATTCCCCAAAACTTAGTAATGTACTTCACCAAAAGACGCACTATTTTATCTATTGTACAAACAATCAGGGCTGGAATAAAAGTTGCATACTTAGAGAATCTGTCGATGATCACGAGTATGGAACCATATCCTTTAGTTTTAGGTAATCCAAAAATAAAGTCTAGGGAGACGCTTTCCTGGGCCGTGTCGGTACTGGAAGTGGCTCATGCTATCCAAGTGGCAAGTTCCGATCAACTTTGTCTTGCTGGAAAATGTGATAAGTCCGCGTATAATCCATTACTTCATTTTGATCATTGAGCCAATAATAACTTCTGTGCAATAGGGATAGTGTTCTCTGCCAACATGGATGGCATGCCCTAAGAGTGTCATGGCACTCCTTCATCAATTCCCTTCTTAGTCCTGCAAACCGAGGAACATATATCCGTTGTCCCTTCGTATATAAAATGCCATCTTCTACCCAGAACCATTTGGTCTACCCTTATTTTACCAAGTTAATGATGACCTGGGTCTGAGGATCCACTGCCAACCCTTCATGGATTCTATCTTGGAGAGTGTGGTAACATAAGAGTAAGACTATTCGGTGGCTATAGAGATGGCCGCTAGTTCAAATTTACAGCTCAACGCATCCGGTACATTATTCATCCTCCCTGGCTTGTGCTTGAGATCTAAATCAAATTCTACTAGAAACTCTTACCAATGAGCTTTCCTCGAGGTCAACTTCTTCTGTGTAAGGAAATAGCTTCCTGTACTGTTATCAGTCTTCACCAGAACCTTCATTCCTAACAAATATTGTTGCCATACTCACAGGCAATTTACAATGGCTTAGAATATCTTCTGCTGGGCTAAATATCATCTCTCTGTATCATTCAATTTCTTACTTTCATACGCAACATGATGTTCATCATGTAACAACACTCCACCGATAGCATAATTAGATGCATAGGTATGTACTTCAAATGGCCTGATAATATATGGCAAGGCTAAGACTGCGTTGCTCATCACCGCATGCTTCAGATCGTCAAAGGCTGTTTGACATTTTTTGGATTATGACCAAGGTAAGTCCTTCTTGAGAAGATTTTTTAGTCGGCAATGAGTGGTATTGGATACTTGTTCTTCACCGTTGCCATGTTCAGGGCTTGATAGTCGATACATAATCACAGACTTTCATCATGTTTCTTCTGAAATAGGACCGGGGCAACATATGGCACCTTTGAGGGGCGAATAAATCCTGATTCCTATAGTCCATCAAGTTGTTTTCGAAAGCTCTGCTAGTTCAGGCGGACTCATTTTATGCAATCCTTTGGCTAGAGGTTTGGTTCCAAGTACTAACTTGATTTAATGATCGGTATGGCTTCGTGGAGGCAACACTTTTGGTAGGCATCACATCCTTGAACTCAGTAAGTACCTCTGAGATTTCTTTTTGTACAGCACTGTGATTCTGGTCATCCAGCTCTAACTTTAAGGTAGTAAGGTAAGTCAAATCCCCTCGCTTTAGTCCCTTCTCCAACTAAGGAGCGGATAAGATTCTGCCCTCATCTCTATGCGTGAACATTTGTATGATTAAGGGATTTTCACCAAAAATCCTCAAGGAATTGATGAACGGCATCGGCACTGCTTTGTGATAATGGAGAAAATCCATTCCCAAGATAATCTTAAAATCATGCAGCGTCACTACGAGAAGGTTGACCTTCCAACTCCACTATCCCATCTTAACTGGAACCAACTTGGCAGCTCCATGTATCGGCATTGAGGCGAAGTTAACATCCTTTATCCTACTTGAATCTTTCACCAAGCGCAATCCCAAACTATTTGCTTCCTGAATGGCGTTAAAGATATGGGTAACACCTGTATCAACCATCGTCAAAGTGCGTTGCCCATTAATACTGAGGTTCACGTTCATAAGTCCCTTCTTAGGCTTGGTCTCTGCCAACTGAGTGGTCACGACAATGAACAAGTAAAGAGAACCCATGTGAGTTTCACCGCTATCATTTCCTTCTGCGGTGCCATTGGCCTGGACTCCTTGTGACGCCATTAGAGCATTCAAGGCCATCTTCTGAGGACACTGATAAGATTTGTGATTCCCTCCATAAAGAAAACAATTCAAGTTCCCTAGTATTCCATGAAACTTAGACGCGGATGAAGTGCTGCCATTGTTCCGCGGCCTATGGAATTCCCTCCCAGAATTAGAACTCGAGGTATCCCCCATACTTGCTACTCCACTTCTATTTTTTCCCTGACCTTGGCCTTGTCCTTGGTCTCCCCCACTTCCAGCTTGGTATCCTTTATTCTAGCCCTTATTGCAATTACTGGAGGATCCTGCTCTCTCTGCTGTAACTGGGAATTAGACTGTGACTGAGTCAGTCGATGCTCACTCTGCATAGGAGTGTAGTCATTGATGCACTCAGCAAAGGCCATTGCAAATGCCAAATCTTGAACCTATTGCCTTTGTTGTTTATTCTGGAACCATGGTTTCAAGCCTTACAAGAAACATAATAATGTACCATTCTCTAACATATCACGAATATCCAACAATAGGGCTAGCAACCGCATCATATACACACGGATGTTGCCTATCCGCTTTAGTTACCTTGAACTCCTCCGAGTAATGAACTCAACATTCTCGGGTAGGAACTAATTTGTCAAATCTTTCTTCAAGTCATCCCATGTACTAATAGTATTGTGACGGCTGTGGATTTTGGCATACTTATTGCACCACCATAGTTTAGTGTCACCGGCGAGGTTCATGGTTGCCATTGACACCTTCGCACCCTTTCTCTCAGGCCTGACAACATTGATGTATGTCTTCATATCAAAGAGGAAGTTCTCAATGCCCTTTGCGTCCCTCGCCCCCCTGTACGCCTTGGGTTTGGGGACCTTGATTCTAGGCCGTTCTATACCACCGCCCAAAGGTGCAGGTTCACTATTCCCAATAACCTTAACTAGAAGATTCATCTTCGAAGATTGTGCAGCCACCTGATCCAGATGAGTAACCATATTCACTTTAACTACCCCGTCTAGCGTAACGAGACGCTCGCCCATATGGGACTAATCGCCTGTGAACCCGTCCAATCGTTATTGCAAAGTCATTACTTGATTGATAATCCTACCTAGGGCTTGCATCTTGCACTCTAACTAGTCCAATCATGTTTGGGTGTTCATCGGCCTGGGATTGACGGGTGGTCCTACCATTTGGGGGCAGGGGAAGGGGTAGAGGCAGGGGATGGGTTAAGGATATTGGGACCTCTACCATAACAACAAGATCGTTTTCCTACTAAAACATAGCTCGGGCACCAACTGATACGGGCCAACTGGGACACAAGTTTAGTACGTGCAACACTCAAAGAATGTGCCTCAAGTAAGCCTAATTATTCGTCTCTTTCAATCGTCTTTTCACAACAATATCACCAAATTTCACATAATATCAAGGCAACACAAGCACTATACAAAGGGTCATTGAAAACATCATTTCATTCATTTACCAATAATAATTACAAAACTTTTATTCCATCTCGGATGTTTCGGAGTCAAGTCCTCTGCGTATATAGCTACTAAGGAATTTACTAAGAACCAAAAGGGAACATCAAGGTTGGAGACAAAGCGTACTCCCCCTATTGGTTATCCTAAACATTGTAGAAATAAATGAAACTATATACAAGGCTTTATTAAAACCTAAATTTAGTATGTACTAAATATGGGCTTAATCCGTTGAGGGTTCACAGCCAGTGCTTCCATTCACTAATGGGTAGAGCATCGCATCACCTAGACTGGGCGATCCCAATCAAAAATGGGTCTCACTGGTAGTGTTTATTTCCATCACGGTTAGTGCTGCCATTGATGGGACAAAGTCACAGTTAGTATTACCTTTATATCACGGTTAGTATTTCCCTTTTTTTGGACTAAGTGAAAAATGTGTCAAGTATCCCTCTTTGATCGTTAGTGATGCCCTTTTACCTATCTAGGTCATGGTTAGTGCTTCCATTCTCTGATGGGTAGTGCTTCCCATTGTCCAGAATGGGCAATCCCCATGAAAAATGGGTATCACTAGGACTTAGTCACCGTCAGTGCTGCCATTTTATCACAGTTAGTTTTTCTCCTTTTATGGGCTAACTAAAAAATAGGCGGATTGTCCCTCTCTTATGGTTAGTTATGCCCTTTTGCCCGTCTATGTCATGGCTAGTACTTTCATTCTCTAATGGGTAGTGCTTCCCATCGCTCGGACTGGGTGATCCCCATGAAAAATGGGTCACATTGGTAGTGTTTCCTTTCATCACGGTTAGTGCTGCCTTTTTAGGGACTAAGTCACGGCTAGTGCTTCCTTTTTATCACGGTTAGAGTTTACCTTTTTTTGGAATAAGTAAAAAATGGGTCAAGTATCCCCCACAATGATTATTGATGCCCTTTTACCCATTTAGGTCTTGGCTTGAACTTCAATCCCCTAATGTGTAGAGCTTCCCATCGCCCAGACATGGTGATCCCCATGAAAATTGGGTCTCACTTGTGTTGTTTCTTTCTATCGCGGTTAGTGCTGCCTTTTATGGGATTAAGTCACGGTTAGTGCTCCCTTTTCATCAAGGTTAGTGTTTCCCTTTTTTTGAAATAATTGAAAAATAGGTCGATTATCCCTCTCTGATAATTTATGATGCCCTTTTTGCCCTTCTAGGCCATGGTCAGTACTTCCCATCGCCCGGACTGTGCTATCCCCATGAAAAATGGGTCTCACTGGTAGTTTTTTCTTCCAACAGGTTTAGTGCTGCAATTTTTGGGACTAAGTCACGGTTAGTGCTTCTTTTTTCTTACGGTTAGTGTTTCCCTATTATTGGATTATGTAAATAATAGGTAGAGTGTATCTCTTTGATGGTTTGTAATGCCCTTTTTTCCTTCTAGGTCATGGATAGTACTTCCATTCTCTGATGGGAAGTGCTTCCCATCACCTAGACTTTGCGATTGCCATGAAAAATGGGCTTACAGGTATTGTTTCCCTCCATCATGGCTAGTGCTTCCATTTTTAGGACTAAGTCACGGCTAGTACTGTCTATTTATCACAATTAGTGTTTCCCATTTTTTTGACTAAGTAAAAAATAGGCTGAGTATCCCTCTTTAATTTTTAGTGATGCCCTTTTGCCATCTAGTTCATGGTTAGTGCATCCATTCTCTGATAGGTAGTGTTCCGCATCGCCTGGACTGCGTAATCCCCATGAAAAATGGGTCATACTGGTAGTATTTCTCTTCATAACGGTTAGTGCTGCCTTTTTTGGGGGGTTAAGTCAAGATTAGTGCCGCCTTTTTCTCAAGGTTAGTGTTTCCCTATTTTTGGATTAAGTGAAAAATGGGTCGAGCTTCCCTCTCTAATGGTTAGTGATACCCTTTTCTCCTTATAGGTCAAGGTTAGTACTTCAATTCTCAAATGGTTAGTGCTTCCCATCACCCGGACTGGGCGATCCCCATGAAAAATGCGTCTCAATAGTACTGCTTCCTTCCATCACGGTTAGTGCTGCCATTTTTGGGACTAAGTCACGGTTAGTGCTTCCTTTTTTTTTAGGGCTTAGTGTTTCTCTTTTTTTGGATTACGTAAAAAAATGGGTCTAGTATACCTCTCTGATGGTTAATGATGCCCTTTTTTCCTTTTAGGTCATGGATAATGCTTTTATTCTCTGATGGGTAGTGTTTCCCATCGCCTAGACTAGGCGATCCCCCAAAAAAATGGGTCTCACTGGTAGTGTTTCCTTCCATCACGGTTAGTGTTGCCTTTTTATAACCGTTAGTATTTCCCTTATTTTTGACTAATTGAAAAATGGGTCGAGAATCCCTCTCTGATGGTTTGTGATGCTCTTTTACTCGTCTTGGTCATCGTTAGTGCTTCTATTCCCTGATAGGTAGTGCTTCCCATATCCCAGACTTGGTGATCCCCATGAAAAATGGGTCTTACTGGTAGTGCTTCTTTCCATAACGGTTAGTGCTGCCTTTATTGGGACTAAGTGATGGTTAGTGCTGCCTTTTACTTAGTATTTCTCTTTTTTGTGGAATAAGTTGAATATGGGTCGAGTATCCCTTTCAGATGGTTAGTCATGCCCTTTTTCCCTTTTTGGTCATGGTTAGTGCTTCAATTCTCTGATGGGTAGTGCTTCCCATCGTCTGGACTGCGCGATCCCTAAGAAAAATGGGTCTCACTGGTAGTGTTTCCTTCCATAATTGTTAGTTATGCCTTTTTAGTGACAAAGTCACGGTTAGTACTGCCTTTTTCCCACAGTTAGTGTTTCCCTTTTATTGGATTAAGTAAAAAATGGATCGAGTCTCCCTCTCTGATGGTTAGTGATGCCCTTTTCCCCGTTTAGGTCAAGGCTAATACTGTAATTCTCTGATGGGCAGTACTTCCCAGCACCCAGACTGGGGGATCTCCATGAAAATTGGGTTTCGCTAGTAGTGTTTCTTTCCATCATGATTAGTGCTACCTTTTTTGGGGCTAAGTCACTGTTAGTGCTACCTTTTTCTCGCGGTTAATATTTCCCTTTTATTGGATTAACTGAAAAATGGGTCAAGTATCCCTTTCCGATGGTTAGTGAATCCCAATTGCCCTTTTATGTCATGGTTAGTGCTTCCATTCTCTGATGGGTAGTTCTTTCCATCGCCAAGACTGAGCCATCCACATGAAAAATGTGTCTTACTACTAGTGTTTCCTTCCATCACGGTTAGTGTTGTCTTTTTTGGAGCTAAGTCACGGTTAGTGCTGCCATTTTTGGAACTGAGTCACGGTTAGTACTGCCTTTTTCTCACGGTTAGTTTTTTTTTATGCAGTCCCTCAATGCGACTAAAAGGGGATTTTAGGAGGTTTTACGTGGGGAACCCCTTCCCTCGGGGATTTTGTACGGGGGATCTCTTAGGCCTCACAAGAACAATAAAGAAAAAAAAAACTAATTTTTAATTATTAGTAATTTGTAATTAATTTTCTTAATAAAATCTTTAAATAATTTATATAAATTATTTTTGTCGGCAATTTTTTTTTTGTTCTAAATTAGTTTAACATCATATCCTTCAAGAAAAACCATACGAAGGTCTGTAGATATTGAGTAAAGATTGCTATAATGCCCAGTACGCTTCGTCTCAACATTTGATATTTCCTTTGGGAGACTAGCTATTTACTTAGTAGTTATATGAAAGGGAAAGGCCCTCCCGTGCATGGATGGGATTATTAGAGTAAACTTTGTGTGTGCCAGGCATGATCAACCCCTTGATAAACCTTTAAATGAGGGAAAATGAAGGCTCGAATGGTTGTCTTGGGGACGTATTTCCTAGCTCCTTGAGTTATACTTGGATTTTCTATTTGTGTACCTGGTGACATGGATAATTTCAGTTCGATGGGTTTGGCCATCTGCTTGACAACCGTGCTTGATCATCCACTCGGAGGATCTTTTGCGGCCATCATGTAGATGACGAATCAACTTAAATTGATAAAATTCATGGCAGCAGCAGCCCGATGTCCCGAACCAATAACCTAAATCGATGTCCTGAATAGATGTCCCGAACTAATGTCCCGAACGGATGTCCCGATCTTGAAATGTTGTAGTTGGTTTTTGAAGAGCTGGGCCCATGGCTAGTAGGTGTAGGTAGGTCGTTCGGCAATGAGTAAGTTGCACTTGCTACATCATCTATAGAGGATTGTCTAGCACTGTCGCTTGGTCCTGCGGCTTACTATCCAGCGATGCCACCGTTCTCTTACTCAGATCTTATCAACTACAGCATTTTCTGGGAAATGAGAACAAAAAAACTATCCTGATTTCTGAGGATCTTTTAAAAAAAAAAAAAATTTAAAAATCATTTAAAAAAGAATTGGTTTTAAAAAACAAAAACATCCCGATTTCTGAGGATGCCTCGAAGTCCCTTCGATGCCTCTTTTGCCTGGCAAGCTAATTTCTAATGAGCTCATCATATTTGGGCATGAGGCACCTCGTCAATTACCTCCCTATTGTGGAGAAAATTTTTTTAGTACAATTATTTTTCTTTAGATGCGTTTTACTTATGTATTTTCATCCGCGCACCCCCCGATGTCTCTTGTGCATTACCTAATTTTTATTGCGCGTGCGCCCCCCGATGTTCCTTGGAAAATTTTTACGTACAACATCATTGTTGGGCATCATCTTCCTTTTAGTATCCCCAATCGTGGTGGACATTAGGGGGTGAGTCGACTGGCACCATGCATGTTGGCGTGTGAGTGGTGCTTGACTCGTTTGTGTTAGAGGGCCCCATGCTTTTGTGCAATAATCCACCAACACTTGAATCTCTTCAATTTGGTCTTGGAGTTGTATCTCTCGGTATCAGCACGGTTCTTGTGTTGACTACCTGAATCACGGTACTAGCCTTGGTCTAAAGTCCAATTTTGCATCTCTCTTCCGCCGTGCGGCGTGGTGAGGCAGCTCCATTTCCCATTATCTATTATTTTCATTTGTGGATAACCAAATAGAGTTATCAAGTGTTCCAAGAGGAACTTGATTACTTCAATTTTGTCAGTATGACAAAGTGGTACTGCTTTAACCCATTTTGTGAAGTAGTCAGTAGTTACAAGGACAAGCATTTTGTTTCCTAATATAGAGTCAAATGGACCAATGAGGTCAATCGCCCATCTCTGGAATGGATAGAGGACATTAATTACATGTAAGTCTAAAGCTAGACTTTTGATGTCTAGGGTGTAGATTTTGTAGGGACCTAACTCCGTTCGGATGGGGAGTCGGTTCTATCAAAGTAAATTCAATCCTCAACTAAAGGGAATAAGCAATTCTCCAATGATAAGATAAAGCTAAAAGCAAATACTTGCATTAAGGCACGAATGTGCCTCTCTTCGACCTCTGATGAGGATTTTTAAGATAGATTATATTACTAAAGAGTAAATTAGAGGGTTCGAGTACAAGTTTTATGGGAGGTCAAAGGAAAAGACGCAAAGGCCGGAGGAGATTTTTTTATCCCCCGTTTAGTTTCCCCTCTCCTCTATTTATAGAACCGTAGGGAGCTGAGTCACCGGGCGTGGGTCCGGTTTACATGATTATCTTGTCAAGAAATACCGGCGAGTGACAGACACCGGTCTTGTCAGTACTGTTACTGCTGCATTTATTGGTGATGGCTCTTAACGGTGTGGTAGTTGGGCTTGTCACTGAAGATACACGGGCTAATCAATGCGCTGTCTTATCTTGCTTCGACTGCGTGAGAGTGAGGTCGAAGGATATCTGCTGCAAGGATGCTAATCCATTCTTAGAGCTCTATCCGGTGAGCTGGCTGTCTATCTTATCATACTTCAATCGTATGTAGATATGGTCATAGGATGTCTGCTGCAATGTTTATATCCATTCGTGAAGTTCTGTCCGTTAAGCTGGCTGTCTGTCTTATCATTCTTCGACCGCATGTCGATACGGTCGAAGGATGTCTGCTGCAATGTACTGATCCATTCTCGAAGTTTTGTCCATTGTCGAAGGTTCGTCTCTGGAGGACCTCAGAGGTACCTTTTTAAGGGGTTGAGAGGTCGTTGATATATTCAAGTAGGCTATGAAGTGGGCTTTGGCTGTCTATTCAAAGGCTACGAGTAGGCTACTACATTCGCCCCCTCTCAGCGAAGGTCTCGAAGCCAGGTGGAGAGGTGTTCGCTGAGAAAACTGTTTGGTCTTGGAATCTGGGCGGCTTAACTGTCTTGTTTTTTGTGAAATTTGTAAAAGGGGGTTTTCAAGGGATGTGGTTGGTTATAGGTTAACAAATGTATTGAAGCCTATAAGTATGGGCTATTGTGGGCGTAGACTGTATCTTTTTCCATCTGCAATAATATTCTTCTCTGTTCTCCATATTCTTAACATTGGGATGGATACAACACCGAACACACGTTGCCAGAAGAGGATAGGGTTTGCTCGGTACCATCGAGTGGGGCGAATAATGGCGGAACTGCACATGAAGTTTTTGGGTGAACATGACCTGACCTGGGATATGCTAGACTTTGTGAAAGTAGGGTCTGAGGAGTTCTTCATTGGTGGCCCATATTCTTATCTTTGGGAACTGTTGAGGTTTCAATTTATGACTGCTGAACGGCTCTATCTCTTTCTGATGGCACTGGCCGAAAGACTCATTTGTGCTGAGGAGATCATCGAGGAGAAGAATGCGGCGAGCGGAGTTGGTCTTTTCGATAGTAGGGCTTCGGGATGAGGGTGGGAATCTTTTAAATTTTTGTAGGTTTCTGTTTTGCTATGTTTGGAGGGGGTTGTTTAAGTTGTATAGGGTTGATAGTAGAAATGAAATTTGTTTGCTAAATTTGCTATTTTGAATGGACAGAGTATTTTATCTGCACTTATATTGCTATGCCTTATTGATATTATAGACGAATGTAGGCAAATACTCTTATAGGCGCGAGGTACAATGATGAGCTTGAAGGTAATGATGAACGACGGTTATTATTATCTGGTTATGATGGTCAGAATGAATTATAGCATAAGGTATGGTGAAATGATGCTTTATAATAAATGATGGTTATGATGGTCGAATGCTCGATGTGGGTGATGTGCTCGAATAGAGCTCCTCGGGAATGAATCAGTTACGTCTATGAAGTTAGAGAGGTTGCATGTTGACATTTCGAGGTTGGAAATGAAAGGCTGTCATTAATTTTGTTATGGAAGAGGGAAATTTGTGGTGGGTTTACAAGTATAAAACGAACTGTTGTAGAGATTACTTTTCACCGTTCTGCATGTTTTTCTTTGTTGCTCTTATTGAAATGGTGGCAGATATTCCTGCTCAAGAAGACCAAGTTGTTACGAGAGTTAGGCGCATACGGGAGGCCTTGCTAGGGATGCGACGGCGGTTTGGCCTGGAAGAGGACATTGATGAAGAAATGCTGAATATTTTTGAGTGGAATCCGGTGCTCCAATTCCTGAGATGCCATTCGTATACTGGTGGGGGATACTGCAGATGATGGGGCTATTCCCTGGTCATCGGATGTCTCTCCTCGCGGGATTGGTAAAGGATATTGTTGACCAAGAGGATACAGATGTTGCGGCCGTTGTCAAAGAGGAGCAGGCTGCTAATAACTTGGGTCCTCTGAAATATAATTGTGTTGCAGCTTTCTTTTCTTTTGTTTATGTTGTCTCTTGTCTGTTGATTTGTAAGAGGGTTGAAATGTTAGCTGTTTTTTGAATGAAAAATGATTTCTTTGAATAACTCGTGTTGTAGAACTGTGGGTAATAATAATAAAGTCTGATATAGAATGGATGATAAAATTTGTCGAAATATGTAGTTTGTGTTGTTCGAAGAGAAAAATGGTTTTGTTGAACGGAAAAGTAAACTGTGGCGAACCAGAAAAATTTATCTGCAGGCCAGAAGTTTTGACTGGTCAAACATACGACTGTATTTTGTTGAAGGCTCGAAACTTTTGAGTTAAGGGGCTTGCTGGTTATCGAAGGCAAATATATTGAAATGAATTTTGCTGAGGTTAGATGCTGATGATTGTTCGAGGTGTGAAATGGTCGAGTACTCGAGTTCAGGAATGTGCCAAAGATTGAGTTTGATTTGACTAGCTGTTCTGATAGCCCAGACAGCTGGTCGGTCAGACTGGTACGTGCGCCTGGAGCAGTGTGCAAAAGGTAATGATGTCATTTTTCTCGTATGACTGAAAAAAGGTAATGATTGGCTGTTTGGACTGGACTGTTTGGCTTCGAGTGAGGGAAAAAAAGGGTTCGAGAAGCTTCGGGTTTTGTGAGCAGATGATAGAAAGGGTATTGTGCACACGTGGGAAGTACAAGGGGTAAACTGGTCAAATGGCATTGGAGCCGAAAAACCAGGGTAGTGGGGTCGTAGTAATGATAGTGGTTAGTAAATCGAGGCGGTTTAATTTTTTTTGAAAGATATATAAGTGAGAGAAGAGTGATTACTGTGCTATCTTGTGGTGAGAATCAAAAGGTTGGGAGAAGAGAATATACGTTATTTCGAACGTGGGGTTGCTGCTTCTTTTGTTGGTTTTATATTGCTCGCTCGAGGAGAGGGCTGCTAACCACTGGTAAGTCACTTGATCTCTGTCATGTTTACTCTATTTTGTTCTCAATTTGAGGGGGTGGGTAGTAGATTTTGCAATTGGAGTGAAGAGGTTATTTTTGGGAGTATGGAGGCTTGTTAGAACTTGGTTTTGACCCAGTCTGGAATTTGGTGAGGGTTTTTTATTTTGAAAGAGTTATTGTGTCTGATATTTGCGGTAAGAGAAATATCTGGAGTGGATAGAAGGGATAAGGGTGATAGACACGGGATTATCGAATTTTCCACCCTAATTGTGTGCCTCTTCTTCTGTAGGCAAAAAATATATAACCGTCAAGTTTTGAGGTGGGGACTGATGGATGAAGAGATTGACGAGGTCGAAGTTAATACGTCTAGTCGATACCCAATGGGCGAGGGTAGCAATTTAGAGGTGTTTGATGTGGGGACCGAGGCCTTATTGTCGATGATTCTGCTGGCTGGTGATGATCCGGTCATGAAACGTCGAAGGACGATAGTAACAAAAGATAGTGATGTAGAGGAAATAGTATAGGGGAAGGGATGTGATGCAGAACCTTCAGGTAGTGGGGAAGGAGATATGGTCGGATAAGGTCGAGGATGCTATTTCAGAAGAAAAAAATTAGATTAGGTTAGATCGGTTTGCCCCAAAATTAGAACTCTCGAAGGTGGGGGTTTGTTGTCAAAGGGTTTGTTGTTGATGTGTTTCTGAAATAAGTGGTAACTGTGTTTTTGCTTTACTTTTGCAGGTCGGGGAAGTTCGTCTTGGGATAATCCGGTAAATTACATTAATACTTTTCTCAAGGCTAGTGCAGACTGGGTAAATTTGGTGTCTGGTAGTCTAAAGATCAAGAGGCAAAGGAGTAGAAAGGTGGATTCTCAGCTTCGAGACGTACCCACTGCGCCGAAGCGATCAAAGAGAAAAGAGGGGTGGGTGCTTCAAAAAAGAAAAATGAATTGGGAGGGGAAGAGTTGTTGAGGAACTACCATTTTGTGCCGAGGTCACGGAGGGGTGCGAAGCAAGCGGGGCCAGTGTCTAAAGGAGGTGGAGAAGCTTCGGTCATGAAAGCAAAATAAGTGTCTTCTCATGCCGGGAAAGGAAAGGGCCGAGTAGCGCCCGAAGCCCCTATGGTGCAGCAATTGAAGGTTATTCAACGTAAGAGATGTAAGGTACTCGGGGAGGATGATACAATGGAGGAAGATGAAGGAATGACAGAGGCTGAGCGACAAGAGCAGGCTGTGGCAAAGCAGGCGTCGATGGTCGAGCTCTGGGAGGATAACCCTGATGAAAATTCGAAGGAGATAAAAAAGCACATGTCTCAGGTAACTATATATAGCTTTGTGTATTGATATTTTGAAGTTACTTGCAAATTGATCGAGTTTCGAGGTTCACTGATATTTTGAGTATTTTTAGCAGACGGAAGTCTGGGTAGAAACTTGAAACAAGGCGATGAAGTCGGTGAAGGCAAAGCTGCGATAATCAAATGTAAATTTAGGTCTGTCTCGTGCGAAGGAGCCATCATAGGTATCTCAAGTCAGGAAGTTGAAGCAAGATATAAATGTTCTTACTGACTCTTCTGATGAGAGGCTCGAGCAACAGCGGTAAAGGTTGGAGCGAGAGTGGACGGCCAAGCTGAAGGCGTGTGAGAAAGCGAAAGTGGAACAGAAGGTGGGTTTCCAGGGGTAGGATGATAAGGAATGCATGGATAATATAAGGTTGAAAATTTTATCTATGATATGGGATATGATATCGATACCCTGCAGCCTTATCCTATTTCGTTGGGACTTCTGGAGGGGGATGAATTGCATATTAAAGGAGGGGAGGTGCAACCGCGCCCACATGAGGTATTTTGTGGTAGGATTCGCATGTTTTCTTCTGCTGGTTGTGATGTTAAGTTGTAATATTGTGAACGATGTTTGTGGTTTTCTGTTGGTATTGGAACTCAGTAGGGGGGTTTTTTTTTTTTTTGCTTTTGTTATCCGTTAAACTTCTGCGACTGATGCTGAACATATTGATGCTTGCTTCCAAAACATATTAATTCTGAGCTTCTGACTTGAAATCTGATTTGCTGAAGAATTATGCTATTGTAGTCTGACCTTGAATTGTTGTAATTTGAATGTACATGCTGTTGATTTACTTTGTTTCGGACTCTTGCTGATTGATTATTGAATTATACTGCAACTATTTCTTCTGACGGATAATATGTTGAGTGTTCTCTAAATTTGATGGCATTAGCTAGTGTTTTTGTATTTTTTGAAGTAGACATTTGATCTGTTCGAAATAGGAAGTTGATATGTTTGTTTGACTGTAGTGTAATCGAAGTCTGAAGAGTATCGGAGATATATAGATCGAACTCTGAATGTTCTGCTGGACATCGACGGCCGAAGCCACAGCGATGTTGAAATTTTGAACAACTTCCAGGTCGCCTCTGAGTATCAGTCGGGCCGAGGGGACGTAATACCTAGAAGAAACCTGAAAATTAACTGATCACCACCAACGCATTCGCGAGGGTCCGGTCGTTCGACCATCCTTGCACCTCGAGTTTGCTCGAATGCTGGAAGCTTGAGAAATTCAAGGTTGTCCCCATGTATCAGTCGGGGCGAGGGTAGACATGATACCTAGGGTAAACCTAGAAAAGGACTAGACTTCGATGGTTTTTGAGCCTGGACGAAGTATATTTGATCGCCCCCAATGCATCCTCGAGAGTCCGGTCTTTCAACCTTCATTGCCCCTCGAGTTTGCTCGAAATTGGAGAATTGAGCAATTCAAGGTCATCCCTATGTATCAGTCGGGGCGAGGGTGGACAATTATGCCTAGGTTCAACCAAGAATAGGACTGGACTTCGAAGGCCTAAGCCACAGCGAAGCAATATCTGATCACCCCTAATGCATCCCCAAGGGTCCGGTCTTTCGACCTTCCTTGCCCCTCGAGTTTGCTCAAAATTGGAGACTTGAGAAATTCAAGGTCACCCACAAGTATCAGTCGGGGCGAGGGTAGACATGATACCTAGGTTCAGCCAAGAATTTAAAAATGAAATAGTAGACGAAGTTGGAATGGAACAACTTGTTTATTGAATATTCTAGGTCACATTAGTTGTACATGATTATAGATATGGCCTGTTGTAGGAGGCTAATTGCATTGTATTCCAGGGGTGTGGTAGGGGCTCTTCGTCTTTTGTCTTTTAAGTAATAGGAACCCAAGTCTGTTTTATCGTAGACGATGTAGAGTCCTTCCCAAGATTCGGCTAGCTCTCCAGTATTCTGAGGTTTCAAAGATTGATTGACATGTCGAAGCACTAGATCTCCTATGTTGAAACTTCTTGGTCGAACTCTCTTGTTATAGGATTTTTGAAGTGAAATGCGGTAGCGGCCAAGGTCGGGGATAGCTCGGTCTCTTCTTTCATCAATCCATATCATGTTGTACACAAGTTTGAACTCATTATCTTCATCTGGGAGATTAGGGTCTCGGGTGGGTACTTCGAATTGAGTTGGTAGCACAGCCTCGGTCCTATATGTCAGGAGGAAAGGGATACATCCTGTAGATTTTCTTGGTGTTATGCGATAAGCCTAGAGGATGTGCTGTAACTCTTGGACCCATCGTCCTTTCTTTAGATTAACTCTCTTCTTAAGACCGTCGACAATTTTTTTGTTGATTGCTTCGACTTGACCGTTGCCCTGAGTATAGCAAGATGTTGATGGTGAGAGAATGATGTTGTATTTTTTGAGGAAGTTTTTAACTTTCCTTCCAACAAACTGGGGGCCATTGTCGCATCGGATCATATGGTGGTAGCTGAAGCGAGTGATGATATTTTCCCTTATGAATTTGATAACTTCTTCTTCTCTGGTTCGGCATAGAGGAACAGCTTCGACCCATTTACTAAACTAGTCGGTTGCGACAAGGATATTTTTTCTGCTACCTGAGGCTTTTAGAAAGGGTCCAATGAGATCGATGGCCCATCTTTTTAATGGCCAGAAAACTTAGCTGACATGGAGGTCTCTAGAGGGGCAATGGATGTCGTGGGCGTGACGCTGGCATTTGTCACATTGTTTTACATAGTCTGAAGCTTGTTTCTTCATATCGGGCCAAAATAATGCTTGGGTAACAGCTCGAAGGGCCATAAAGTGACCAACAGTATGAGAACCACAGGTTCCTTCATAAAGTTCAGCTAAGATTTGAGAGGCTTTGGTTTGGGATACGTATCGAAGGAGGACGCCATCTGGGAATTTGCGATGTAATTGGTTTTTGTGGATTATATATCTGCGGTAATTTTTTAGGATAGAGCGTTTGGCTTTGGGATCATCTGGGAGAGTAGCAATGTTGAAATAGTGAAGGAACGGTTTCTGCCAATCATATGAATTGTGACTCTTGCCCCCAGCATTGATGGTGTTGATTTCCATCTGGCCGATACTTGAGCGTTCGAGTACTTCGATATGGAGTGTTCGCGACTCTGCGTGGCCGAGCAAAGCTGCTAAGTAGGCGAGGGAATCTGCATGTCGATTTCTCTCCCCGAGGGTAATGTGTGATTGAGGATTTTTCGGGGAGTCGGTTAATTCGCTGTCGCACAAAAATGGCATAATCGGCCATGAGACCATTAGCTTGGTTTTCTCCTGTGTAGTATCTCTGAATAAGTTGGGAATCTGTGAAGACTGCAAGTTTGGGGATGCCGAGATCGAGGCTGTGGATCAAGGTTTTATACTCTGCTTCGTTATTGGAACATTCGAAGGCAAGTTTAACAGCTTTCTCTATTCGATCATTAGTGAGTGTTACTAAAACAATACTAATTCTAGAGCTATCAGGTTCTGCTGATCCGTCTGTGAATAAATGCCAACCAGTGAGAGGGTCCCACAGATATTCTTCTTCGGGTTGATTGTCTGCGAGATCATCTTCGTTTTCTTCCCAATCTACATCTTCGACCGGGAAGTCTGCTAGAAAATCTTCTACTACTTGGCCTTTCTGGGATATTTATTTCTCGAAGGCAATATCGTGTTCGCCAAGGTATACAGACCACTGTTGCACTCATCTGGATTTTTCTTTTTTGCTGAGTACTTCACGGAGGGGATAACTGGTAATAACACGAATAGGATGAGCCTGAAAGTATGGTTTGAGTTTACGGGCAGAATAGACAAGTGTGTGGAGTAAAAGTTCAAGTTTTGAATACCGGGTCTCTGCAGGGGTTAGGGTTTTACTGATGAAATATACATGTTTTTTGATATGGGAATCAAGTCAAATGAGCCCTAAACTGATGGAAGTTTTTGTGATAGCGAGGAATAATGAGAGTGTCTCACCAACGATAGGGGCACTGATAATAGGTGGGCAGCCAAGATAATTTTTTAGATCAAGAAAGGCTTGTTCACACTCAGGGGTCCAATTAATCTAAGGGTTGTTTTTCTTTTTTATTTTGTGGGCACCTTGATCGCGTAAGTGGGAAAAAGCCAAGCACTTCAATCAGATGATTTTGAAATGAAACGGTTAAGGGCTGCTATCCTGCCGGCTACTTTTTGGACGTCTCCTTTGTTCAGGGTGAAGACATGTCTATGAGGGCTCGAATGTGTGTAGGATCGATCTTCATCTCGCGTTTACTGATAAGGTGAGCCAAAAAAAATTTGGATGACACGCCAAATTGGCTCTTATCTGGGTTGAGTTTCATATTATATGTGCGAAGTACTGAGAATATTTTTGTTAGGTCTGAGATATGAGTATTCTTTAGAAAGCTTTTGCAAAACATGTCATCGATATAGACTTCGACTGACTTGCCAAGCATGGGTTTGATCATAGTTGTGACGAAGCGTTGGTAGGTGGCACCGACATTTTTAATGCCGAATGGCATAACATTGAAACAGTAAAGGCCTTGTTCAGTTATAAATGTAGTTTTAAGTTGATCTTCAGGGAGGAGGGGTACCTGATTGTAACCCGAAGCCGCGTGCATCATAGATAGGCATTCGTGTCCAGCGGTGGCGTCGAGGAGTGCTGAGATAGTTGGGAGGGGGAAACTATTCTTCGGTGTATGCTTGTTGAGGTCAGTAAAGTTGACGCAGATTCTGATTTTACCATTCTTCTTAGGTACTTCAACGATGTTCAATATCCTGTCTACGTACTTCACTTCCCTAATAAACCCTGCGGCTTTGAGTTTGTCAACTTCAAGGTTCACAGCTTCTCAAAGTCGTGGTGTCAGTGTACATTTATTTTTCTTTACTGCTGAGGAATAGGGGATGTGATCAAGGCGATGGTACGCCAGGTAGGGGTTGATGCCGGG
Source organism: Kingdonia uniflora (assembly GCA_014058105.1). NCBI lineage: Eukaryota > Viridiplantae > Streptophyta > Magnoliopsida > Ranunculales > Circaeasteraceae > Kingdonia > Kingdonia uniflora. The sequence goes on along the minus strand of JACGCM010001897.1, from coordinate 329,006 downwards.
CATCTCTTGAATTGTCTAGGCGAAGATATCGTTGTTTGCTCGAAGGAACTCAGAAAGTTTGAGTTATTCTGACTCGTTAAGGAGGGTTCCAATAAATGTGCCCCGACCAAGACCGTTGAGTTTGATATAAACAGTGGGTTCGATGGGTTGTGTGGTATCTGTCGAAGTTGAAGGTATAGGAAGATGTTGTGATTACGATAGGCGGTTGACAAGATTTCGTGTTTGGTCGATCTCTGGGTGCTCGCATGAGTGGGCAAGGTGTTGAGAACCTTTCAAGTTCCAAGTACCATCGTGATTGCTGAATCGAAGGGTCTGATGATAGTTCGAAGGTATAACTCGCATGGTGTAAAGCCAATCTCGTCCGAGTATACTAAGGTATTCGGACTTCTAGTCAATGACTATGAAGTTGGTTTGAAGGGTAATAGGACCTGTTGGGACGGGTAGACTGATGCGGCCTACAACGACTTTTGTTGATCCATTAAAACCTTTTAACTCGACGTTAGCTGTGGTTATAAGGTCTCGTCAGCTGCGCTCCCAATATCTATGAAGATTATATGGAGAACAAGGTTCTCGATCTCAATCATGATGACTAATGGATCGGAATGGGGAAAGCGGACATGTGAAGTATCGCAATCCATGAAAGAGATACCTTCGAGTCGAGGGTAACGGTTAGTTTCTGGTAAGAGGGTGGGGAATTTCTCTTGATAGGTGAGCTTGTAACATTCTTCTATGTACTTTCGTTTTCTCTTAGAGAGTTGACTGTTTATATTGTTGACTTTGATGAACTTGACTCTGTCGATATGTACCTCCGTCGGGTCAGTAGTAGGGGTGGATATTGATTTGAGGTAGGGCCCATCAAGGTAGCCTGGTAGGTCGGCAATATATTGGTACAAACGTTCTGCTCTGAAGATAAGTTCGAGAGAGTACTGAAGGGTACAGTATTTATTTGTATGATGACAATTGCATTTGTGGTTGGCATAGAAAGATTCGCCTGGTTGGACTTCGATGGGGAAAGGAACTCGCCAAATGGGGTCTGCCTGTATGTGTGGTAGAAGGGTGTTGAGGGGAGCAGTGAGTGTAGGTAAAAAAGGCTTTATTCGCTTCCTGCACGCTTCGGTGTTGCTATCAATCATGGGGCATTTGCGGCTCAGAGTCTCTTATGCGACAGGAGCGATCAGGGGTGTGAGGGCAGAGTAGGTATGTTGCCGTGGTTTATTGAAAGCTGTTTGCGGAGCCTGGTTCTGTATGCGGGACTCATGAAGGCGCTCAAGGTCGATATAGCCGTTGACTTTTGAGAAAATTTCTTCAAGTGTTTTGGGTTTGTGGAGAACGAGATGTTTATTTTCTCGGCTGTGATCGGGCAAAGCATTCGAGTAGGCCAAAATAGCATTTGAGCAGTCGAGGTTTTCATTTTTGTGAGATTCGTTGAGGAATCTTCTGGTGAAGGCTTTGAGGCTCTCATTGCCAGACTTTCTAAAATTGAAAAGAACGTCAACTCTGGCCTCTCAGTCTTTGTTAAAGGAAAACTGGGCGATCAAAAATTGTGAAAGTTGCCCAAAGTTACGAATCATGCCATTTGGGAGGTTATGGTACCATCGAAGGGGGTTATCGGCAAGGCTCATTAGAAAAAGGCGACATAAATGATAGTCAGTCGTGGAGTAGGGGCCCAAGGCATTTTAGAATTCGAGGATGTGGGATTTAGCGTCTGTATTACGATATTTCCTGAGTTTGGGAGCGCGAAAGTTAGAGGGTTTTTCGATGGCCAAATGTTTAGGGTAAATCAGGTTATTGAGGCGGCTTCAGAAGTCTGTTGCTGGACTTGCGGTAATACGGATGACTGGTTGTATTTTGAGGCTGAATTCCTACTGTGTAATGTATGGAGGATGAGGGGGAGATTGGTGAAGTCGAAGGTTGTGAGGTCAAGTATGTGGTATAAAGTCAGCACAGTGTTCCCCGAGCCATTCTCGATTAGGATTGCCTGTAGGTTATCTGGGTGAGTGAAGGGTTGAGTAAGAAAAGTCTTCGGTGGGATGAATCCCGAGGTGGATAGAGTCGGTTGGGGGAATAGTACGGGATTACCTTCGGCCTTAGTGTTAGCTTGGGATAACTAGAGGTTTGAAGGAGGGCCAAGGCGGGTGCGGGTAAAAATGTACGATGGGTCGGGTGCCTGGGACGGACGAGCAGGTTTCAAGGGCTGTAATCATTGTATCTCCCAGACGGTGTTGCGCCACTCATCGACAGCTCTGTTTTGTTGGTTTTCGTCATCCAAACGGCAATTTTGCTCTGTTTCCAAAGCCAAACGATGGCTTTCACGTTCCTGATTCAGTTGGCTCTGGTGGCACTCCTCTGCCTGAGTGACTTATTGAGATAGCAATGTTATTTGAGCAGCGACTTCGTCGATAGAATTTCCAGCCCGGGTGGAGTTGGAACGGCGTGTGGGTGCCATTGAGGATGATCTGTTGGTGTTGAAAATAAGGGGATGGGAGCAAGGGAGAGAGATTGGTAGGGTAAGAAGCACAGACGGTGCCAATTGTAAGGACCAAACTCCGTTCGGATGGGGAGTCATTTCTTACAAAGTAAATTCAATCCTCAACCAAAGGGAATTAACAATTGGCCAATGATAAGATAAAGCTAAAAGTAAATACTTACGTAGAGGCTCGAATGTGACTCTTTACGACCTCCGATGAGAATTTTTAAGACAGATTATATTGCTGAAGACTAAATTAAAGGGTTCAAGTACAGGTTTTATGGGTGGTCGAAGGTAAAGACGAAAAGGCCGGAGGAAATTTTTCTCCCCCGTCTAGTTTCCCCTCTCCTCTATTTATAGAAGCATAGGTTGCTAAGTCACCAGGAGTGGATCTAGTTTACATGATTATGTTGTCAGAAAATCTCGGCGAGTAACGGCGTCGGTCTTGTCGGTACGGTTACTGCTGCATTTATTGGTGATGGCTCTTAACGGCGTGGTAGTTTGGCTTGTCACTGTAGATGCATGGGCCAATCAATGCACTGTCTTATCTGATGAGGTAGTTGTCTATCTTATCTTGCTTTGACCGCGTGATAGTGAGGTCGAGGGATATCTGCTAGTAGGATGTTAATCCGTTCTCGATGTTCTATCCGGTGAGCTGGCTATCTGTCTTATCATACTTCGACCATATGTAGTTATGGTTGAAAGATGTCTGTTGCAATGCACTGATCCATTCTCAAAGTTCTGTCCATTGAGCTGGCTATTTGTCTTATCATACTTTGACCGTATGTAGATATTGTCGAAGGATGTATTCTGCAATGTATTGATCCTTTCTCAAAGTTCTTTCCATTGTCGAAGGTTCATCACTGAGGGATCTCTGAGGAGCCTTTTTTAGGGGTTGAGATGGCTTTGAAATATTTGAGTAGGCTATGAAGTGGGCTTCAGCTGTCTGTTCGAAGGCTTCGAGTAGGCGACAACAGATTTAGCACTTGTAGTATTTTCTGATAAAGTATTTGTAGTCCTGCCTCATCTTTTGCCAGTATAACCCCTGTATGAATGCTCTCTACCCCTGTGATCGTCTTGATACATGTGCGGCACAGATTTCTATGAGAAGCTCTTAGATTTTTATTTGGGTTTGTCTTTGCAAAATATATTCGATAAGTGGACCTCCACCAGTAATGTGGCATAGTACTCCTTTCTGGACCATGAATCGTATACATTTTTCTAATAGAGATCGGGATTCTTCCTTATTCTCAGAGAGGGTATTAGAATTGACATACGTCAGAAAGGACTTTCTCCAATCATCAGGATCTTCATCTTCGGTAACATGGATTTGCATGGTATAGCTTGTATCGAGGCTGGAATGTTTTATTATTTCAATGTCCAAAGTCCTCTCTTTGCTGTCATCGAGTCTAGCTGGAATGTATTCAAGGGGGTCAGCATAGTGGTTTTCCTCTCAGGGAATATAGCTTCATACTCCGCTTTATTGTTTCTGGCATAGAACTTGAGTTTGATAGCCTTTTCAATTATGTGATTAGACGGTGTAACCATAACAATACCAATCCCTGATTCTCTTGGTCTAGCAAATCTATATGTAAAGAGTCTCGAACCTGTACTCTTCGACCATGCATCTATTCTACAATGGAATCATCGGCTAATACCTCTTCGAGTTTCTCCTATTATGGGCCTTATACAGGGAAATCTGCCGAAAAGTCTGCCCTACTTGTCATTTTACTGATATTTGTGGCTCAAAGGAAATATCATATTCCCTTAGGAAAACAGACCATTGTTGGAGCCTTCCGGACTTCTCTATTTTGGAAAGTACTAGTTGAGGGAGAATTTGGTGATGACTTTGATGGGGTGTACCTAGAAGTAAAGTGAAAGTTTTCGGGAAGTATGCACAAGAGCAAGAAGCTATTTTTTTGTGGTGGTGTATTTTTTTTTGCAGGCATGAGAGTTTTACTGATGAAGTAGATAGGTTTTTCTACTCTATCATACACGAAGAAAACAAATTTTCCACGGGCTCTTTTCAATTTTGCCCGCGGTAATTCCTATTTTCCTCTTATCTTTGTCGCTATCTGGTCTCTCATATTTTCCCTCTTTTAGTTTTGACTCTTTAGTCTTCACACAAAAATCCCTTACCCTATTACGAAGAGAAGATGATCCAGCTTAATACAAAAAAATTTGATTTCGATGGAATCCTAGGTGCGTATATATTTCTAATTTTTAGTTCTAATCAGTATCAAAATCCCTGGGTGTTAATCTATGAAGTCGATCTAGCTGCATAACTATGTTTTTCGATTTCTAATATTTGTGATTGGAGCATTTCATTTTTTAGGGTTTTAATCAAGAATTACTGTATTTAGTGTTTGGTAATGGTATCTAGATTTAATTTTGTAGAATCATTTTATAATTTTTTGCAAGCATTTAAATGGTTTTAACAAGCTGCATTAGATTTTAAATCATAATTTGGAGATTGTGAAATTTAAAATGTGATGAAATTTTGCCAAAATTTTGGATTTAATGATGATGAGCCAAAAAAAAAGGGTTATCAATTAGGGTTTTCTATTGAAAAGTTTTTAGGGAATTTAACTCAGGATGCAATATGGGTAAAAGTGGTTCTAAGGTTTAATTGAATGATGCAAATTAGAGAGGTGCGGTGGATGAGGGGTACCATGTGTTTATTGCTTCCAGCTTGCCATCCTGCTTGCAATTTTCTGTAAGCACTTGCATAAACGTTGCCTAGTAATTCACTCATTGGCGTCTCTTTCATTTTCCTCTAATCTAAGAGAAAAGTAAAGGAAAATGTAAAATAAGTAATGAAGGAAAAAGTTTGTCACAACAATTGTTTCGGGGATTTTGAAGTTTCTGGACATGATCACTATTATAAGGAAAGTGCTTTTATAGGATCTTATCTAGTTGTTGGTTCGATGGTAGAAGAAGAGTCAATGCATTCATGGACTAGTAGTGTAAACAAGGTGGGCTCAGGCTCAAAAGGTGTACAAGAAGATGGTGATACGAGGTGACTTCAATTGAGTATTGGTGGTTACGCGTCAATGCACCAGGTTGAGATCAAGTTGACACATTGACCAAAAGAGGTGAGTTATTCGAGCTTAGTCTCTTACCCGATGGTACAAACAAGATCAAAAGCCATTAATTTTCCTTTCTCCAATTCCAAATTCCTGAATTGCGTGCTGCATTTCGAAGGAGACTGCGTTCAAGCATTTGGTTTGTTCTTCATGCATTACAAATTTAGTAAGTACAAGAATTTTCTAAAAGCAACTTTTTAATCATAATTTTATTTTTATTTAATCTTACTTTAGTTATACCTTGTATATTTTTGCAGATTGAAAGAGCCATTTTTTGCCTCAGATAGCAAAAAGATACATGAGAATCTAATAATTTTCTTTCCATTTCTCATTATTTTTGTGGATTATAAAGAAAGAAAAATCCTATTAGTTGAATGTTTGAAGTGTTTTTTATGGAGTTTGTGCAGAGATGGTAGAATGACGGTTCGATTATTGATGAAGTATCTAGTTTACAAACTGAGTTTAAGTAACGATTTGGAGGTACTGTTATTGCCCTAATATAAGTTTTTTAAGCAAATTAAGTCATAATATTAGTAGTTGGTTGTTGCCATGTCGTTCTTTATTGATCTGATAAGAGTGTAAGATAGTTCTAGTCTACAAGACTTAAACCTTAAAACAAGTGCAAATTCCATTTCTTCAACCATAAACATGATATAAAGTGCAGAACTAAAATGGGGTTCCTTCGGCCAATATTAATTGATTTCCTATTATAGTAAGCTAGCTTAGGAATTTGGTGTTTGTCTTGTCTGAAAATGGGATTTCTTAGGTTGATATTAGAATTTTATTTTCATTGGTTTAGTTAGTAATTAGCACTTAAGTAAATGAGCTTCAAGCCTGTCTGAAAATTTACAAAAGCGTGATAAAAATTGGATATAGTAGAAGTTATTCCATTTTAGTATGTTAAATGTACGTGCTTTGAGTTGTCTACTTGAACTTAAGGTTATGAATTTAACGAGTTAAATTTCAGGCATCACTTAATTTTTTAGATCAATTCTATCAACTTGTAATAACTAGAAGCAACACTGATTATTAAATAAATATTTGTTCCACCTAGAACATATATATGCTATATATGCATAATAAAAACATATATATCCTTTCTTAATGGTTTCTGTGACATCCTCAACATTCCCCCTCTTCTTAAACAATCACATGGCTGATAGTCCATATGTATTGTTTTAAAGGTCAATCGTTGTGCCAACCTTGCATTTGTATGTTATAAATGTAGGATTCAACGTCAACAGTGATTTTCTTGTTATCAAATTGCTTAATTTTTCATCTTCTGCACATGGCATGCATGATGCAATTAATCACAGTAGAGCAACCATTAGCTTGGTTCAGAGCGCAAAAGTTTCCTCTTTTCAAAATAAATTTGTGACCCTTAGTTTAAATATTTAAAGATTTATCAAAGATGACTCTAAATCCATAACAATTTCTAGCTGAGCTTGTACAATCAATTTGGGGCTTTAATAATGATATGAAAGTTGACGAAAGAATCCGGGACTTGGTCAAAAAATATAGGAGATGTAAGCATGGGTACAAACACACCTTCCATAGTTGAATTCCACGACACTACTAGTCCCATCTCTCCAGAAGCCTCTTGCACTTGCAAAGTATCACCTCGAGCGACCCATAAGTATCGAACCACACATGATCGAACCATAGCCACTATTTCCTCCTGTTGCACACTTGAAACTGATAGAAAACTACACAATGAGATGTACAAGACAGATTTTCTAGGCTGGGAATCTAACCGTTGGATATAGTTTGGAGGATTTGAGGAAGTTTCTGCTAAATCCGTGTGAGGTATTAAGGGGCCGACATGGTAGACAAGAAACGGAAGCAACGCTCTTAATGCATCTATAACTTCAGTGTCGAGTTGATAACAGTAGGTAAACATTACACCTTGAGATTTCCTGGCCCAATCGAACACCTCCAAGACCTGATTAGAAACCACTGATGTAATTCGTCAGAAAAAGTGTCGAGCTAATTATTTTGGTGCATGAAGACCACCCTTAATTTAGGGTTGATGATCAACATTGCCATAGTACGACAATACGTATTAGGATGTCGAAGCAACCCATGACCTCGCCTGCTTTATTAGACTTGAAATCTGGTCTTGAAAATATGATTAGCAGTAAAGATGACACTGTCAAATATTTTCTCCAAATTTAGTATGCTCTGAACATCCTTATGTAATTTATTATTGCATCAATGAGCTTCTAACATCCATGAAAGGCATGCATCAAAAAAGCCATCTTTATCCCCCATTCATTTTCTGATCTAAGAATGCCTTTTCCATCTATTTTCTGGGCAGTCTGGATGGCTAGTCTGCAATTTTCTTCTACTCCAATATAGATAGGATATGAAGATGCTTTCTTTGCACCCTTGAGAATGTTGATGTTGTAGTTATTAGCTTCAGCCTCTGCCATATGGATTGAAGTAAAGGAATCCTCCTACCTTCTGAAACTGAGTTAGTTTAGATTGGACTTTTCCTGAAGGCAGATATTATATCCAGTTCAGACCCCCATAGCTCTTGTACAACACAACTTTTGCATCCGTAGTACCTTTGTTCATGCTTCCCATCACCTTAACAGCTTGAATAAACAATCCAGAATTGCATTTAACCCCAAATTCATCAGCCCGTGCCACAAAAACCTTGAAGAACTTTAGTTTCTACATAAAAACCCTTAGATAGTTTGGCATATACCGGGTAATTTGCATATCGGGAACCCCACATTGCCTTTCCCATCCATTTTCTGGACATTCTGGATTTGCTGGTAAGCAGCTAGTCTGCTACGTTTCTCTGCCCCATTTTTTATAAATTATAAGTATGATACCAGGAGTTATACAATTTGTGTTGTGCCTATTTTTGGCAAAGCTTGAAGCGCACACATTTCTGTATTGGTTGCCTTTCTATCTAAGCCAGATAGCTATTGGTGGTGAGTACATTTCTGTTAAATCCACTGGTAACCTTTCTACTCTTTTTGATTTGGGAGGCATTGTTGGTGGAATTCTTACGGGATACATAACTGATAAGCTTAGTGTTCGGCCCACTGCTGCAGCCACCTTTATGTATGCTGCTATTCCAGCAATGCCCCTTTACAGGGTATACGTGAGAGTTTCAAAGTCTTTGAATATCCTACTCATAATGGTTGCTGGGTTGTTTGTGAATGGGCCCTACGCACTCATAACAATAACGGTATCTGTAGATCTTGGCACCCAACACTCTCTGATGGGAAATTCTCGAGCATTAACAACAGTCTCTGCGATTATTGATGGCATGGGATCTGCTAGTGCAGCTCTTAGGCCTCTTATTTCTGGCTTTCATTCGTCTAAGTGATGGGATACTACTTTAACCATGCTTGTTATTGGGGCTTTTATTGCCGAACTTTTATTGTCTACTAAAATTATAGAGAAGTTTTCCAAACATAGATAATAGGGTATTGCAGGTTCGGCATCATAACCTCTTTTACAGGATCAAAGGTGATAGCATTTATTGAGAAAAATCACTAAGCATCTTTCATTTTTAGAGCATGAAGAGGCAAATAGATGTGAGATATAATAAATATATTATTTAAAGCCCAACTCTAGTTTCCTCAAAAAAAATAAAAAATTTAAAGCTTTATGAGAAAGTTTTGATAGCTTTTGCTCTTGCTTGCTATTTGTGTGATTTGCCATGTATTTTACATTTGCTTGAATAAATATTCTATTATTTAGCCACCCACTTACATCTGTAAAAAAAAAACTATGTTTAGTGTTGCGAAATAGTCATCTTGGAGACTTTAGCAAGCAGCTCAAGACCAATGTACGTTCCTATTATTTAGAGTAGGAGTATTCAAAAATTATGTATTAATTAATTTGTTTGTGTTATATTTCAGTTGGATACAAAAGGACTAGGTTCATTGCAACTTATTCAATTTCAGAAGCACTGGGGTTGACATGAGTTTCTCAAAAGACGATTCATCCATCGCATGTGCCGCACTCATTGTTCTAGATAGCACCTCTTTCAAAGTTGTTTACCAAGATTTCAGAATTGTTGGTCTTCACATTCCATATATTCCAGGTTCCTCACTTTCAGAGAGGTAGGTATACACTTCACTTCTTCCATGCCTGCCTGTATATGTATGATGTTATGTTGATGAGTTGAGTTAGTTTCATTCAGGTTCCAATTCTCATAGAGTTACTGTAGATAATGAAATGTAACACTGCTGCCCATCACTTATACCCTCAGGCAGCCTCCCTCTCATCTGGTTTACATTTTTACCACTATTACACTTGTTCTAAATCTTAACAGCTACTTATGGTTGACGGAAACGGTTTACTTCACCCTATAGGCAAGTTTTTCGTTCTTATTCTTGCACAACGCCATCGTTTCGTACCATCTCTGCACGGTTAACACTTTATATCGAGGGGGCCTAAAAATGTAACCCTCCTCAAATGGGATAGATACATCTATATCATCCTAGACATAAGTTTATTATTTATATTTTTTGGCTAGGAAGAGCCCAAGTACAATAGATTCAACCTGGCTTCCAATAGTGTTGTGTTGTCATTATAACTATTAAATTGGCTCTATAGATTTTCTTATATATTCAACTTTATATTTTGGTTTCCATTGTAGGTTTTGGGTTGGCCTGTAATCTTGGTGTTCTTGCTAATCTGCCTACAATTGGAATAGGAAAAAATGTAAGTTTTAATCATCTTAAACCCACTAGTGCATTAAAGACTACTTCAATTTCTATCTCTGCAATTTATGTTTATGTCAAGATGTCCATTGGATTTCATAAGAGTGATTGTTATTTGAAGATCAGTCAACCAACTTTCAGAGACTTACCATATATGTCTCTTCTATTAACCGTGACAATGTAACTTTTTATCCATGTCAGTTGCATCATGTGGTCTGTCTTACCCAATCTAGAGCAAGGCACAAACACTAAAAGATGAAGCTGCATCAATAAGAGTTGATTGAGGGCATATAGGGCCTAGGCTACCATCCACTACATCACAGGTTTATATTTAATCTCAATATATATGCTTTAATTTCCAAGGTTTTATTATTAATATTCCATGATTAAGTTTATATCCACTACACCAAAATGAAATGTATGCGCTGGATGCTTTGAAAACTGGCAGGTAAGATTCTGTAGCAAAAGGTTAAAGCTGAAGAATCAAATCATCATGTTCAGCCAAATGCTTGAGCACCAGTACCATCTCATGAAATACCCTGTACAACCTGAGGTTCTATTGGCCCTAATGCAGAATGAGATCCATCCAATGTCTGGTAAGATTCTCTCTTAAAAATTTCTAAGTGTTTAATTATGTAGAAGTACATGAAGAATGATTCAGATTAATCGCTACCATTACCAATGATTATCAATTTTCTTTGCTAATAAAAGTCTTACTTTCGTCCTGTGAGGTATGCGAGAATAGGGAGTACTTCTGCATATATAACATCTATAATCCACACTAGTAGTCCAATGTCAGAGGTGACCACAAGTCTTGCGTCAGATTAATTGCAATGATGGATCCGTTACTACTTTTGAGGTTATGGTTTGAACACCGTTATATTAATCCTTTATTTTTGAAGTCACTGCGTTTCCTTTTATTGTTTCTCAAATCCATAGTTTTTTTGGATTTATTATAGGGAACATGTATATAGCTTGTAACCAGTGTACCTTGATTTTTTGGGCCAATATTTATAAATAAAACAAGTTATTGAATTATACGTTTTTGTTTATATATGTGTATACAACAGGTGCAATTTGTTTTTCTAAATTGTGTAGGTTTTGTGGCTATTTTTTTGATTTTTTGAAAAAACAAATAAAAATTAAATTACCACGGGCTAAAGTAGTGGTTAATATCCTAATTATACTACAAATATTATCCGTGGTAAAAAATTCGCTACGGATTTACTCCGTATCAATATAAATTAAAGAACAATAGACAAACTCCGTGGCAAAAAAATTGTCACAAATTTACTCCGTATTAATATAAATTTGATAACCATAGACAAACTCCGTAGAAAAAAATTTCCACGGATTTACTCCGTAGCAATATAAATTAGATAACCACAGACAAACTCCGTAGCAAAAAGATTGCCACGGATTAACTCCGTAGCAATATAAATTAGATAACCATAGATAAACTCCGTGGAAAAAATATTGCCACGCACCTTTTACTGTAGACCTCAACTACAAACTTTATCCGTGGTAAAACGACTATTACCACAGACTTTATCCGTGGTAATTTAGCAAAATTGGTGCAGTGTATTATCTTCTCGACTAAGAATAAAACTGATTGAGTTATCTGTTGTTGATAAATACATTGTTAATGCTTCGCCTTCAACATGAGTACTCATTATAGGAGGACGTGCCAAGTATCTTTTAAGATCCTATAAAGCCAATTCATATTCTGCAGTCCAGACGATTTCCTTAGGTTATTTCTTTGCCATAGGTGATGGGTTTTCCCGAAGGAGTTAAAGAAGTTTATATCGATCAGAAGACATCGAGATGAACTTGTGTAAAGTGACAATCATTCTGATGGTTTGCGGTGATGGCATGGCCATAAGTGCTTTAATTTGTGTTGGATCAATTTATATTCATCTCTTGCTAATTAGATGGCCCAAAAGCTTTCTAGATGCAACTTCAAATTTGTATTTTTTTGGATTTAGCTTCATACGGAATGCTCGAAGGATGTCAAAAGTAGCTTACAGATTGCGGCAATGATCCGTTCATTTCAGGCTCTTATAGATCATGTCATCGATGTTCACTTCCATGATTTTGCCTAAATAATCTTTGAACATTCTTGTGACGAGCCGCTGGTACGTGGCTCTTATATTTTTTAAGCCAATGGGCATGACTGTGTAACAGTAAAGGCCCATTTCTGTTACAAATGTAGTCTATTTTATCTTATTCGGCAAAAAAGACTTGGTTGTAGCAGCCTACTCGCAGCCTCCTACCCCAGTCGAACACTCGAAGGCTACATCGAAGCCCACTCAATCCATAAACAAGTTTTTCAGGAATATACAAAGATGATGCTTCGAAGAGGAAACATCGACTCTGAACAATCCTCGAAGACGAACTCCACATTAGTATTAAAGGTTTCGAAGACGATGCCTCGACACCACATCATCATCAGAAACACTTCGCAGACGTGTCAGACTGCCAACTCACCAGACAAGAACGACACTGTTGTTGGTCCTTGCAGCTACAACGACAGAACCAACAACAGCTACTATGTTTGAGAATAGTACCAGATCCGACATTTCCAGCGTCAACACCAACTACTGGATACCCGCCCGATACCAAGAGGGTACACTTATAATGTGACCTACCTTGATGACTCAGGACTTCCTATGTTCTATAAATAGGAGGGAAGGGGAATCAGGGAGGGGTTACGAAATCTAATCCTAGAGCCCTTGCAGTTTACCTTCGACCTTCCAATAAAATACACAATACTCGAACCTTCGACTACTCGATAATAATAAACAATCTCTTAAAAATATTTATCAGAGGTCGTGGAGAGACCCATTCTAGGCTTCCACGCAAGTATTTTATCAATAGGTTATTCGTACTATAGATTATATGCTCGAATCCTTTGATATTAGATAAAACCGCGGCATAAGAGCCAACTTCCTCTTTGTGCGAGGTTAGGCCCCTACATTTGGCACCGTCTGTGCTTGCCTACCCTACCAATCTCCCTTGCTCATTTTATCCCTCTTCTAACATCTACAGATAATTTCCAATGGCCCCCACCCTCCGTTCTACTTCCACCCATGCCGGGAAATCCGACGACGGAGTGGCCGCCCAACTCACCCTACTTTCCAGGCAATTCACTCAAGCCGAGGAGCGATACAAAGCACAGCGGCACTAGGAGCGCAAAAAGAACCCACAAGAGTTTGAAGCCGATGCCGTTTGGATGAGGTCGATAGACAAAACCGCACTATTGATAATTTGCACAACACCGTCTGAGAACTGCAACGACTGTATCCTCTAGATGCTCCGTTGCCGACTCGAGCAACAGCCCCATCGCGCATGCCTGTTCGCTCTCGACTGGGGCCTCTACCTTATCTGGAAGCACCCCCGATCTGTATCGGTGCCAAGGGTACTCGCCCTACTGGCTCCATCCATCTTGGCATCCTCCCCACGGGGGATTCTTCTGACTCTACCCATCGCTCCTCCAGATGTCCATACCGAACCCTTGTCCTCATCACCCTCGGACCCCTCGATCCCCCCCCTCATCCTGCCTCATGGAGTGGGCTGAATAACCCCCTCTGTCCAAGGCTCTTCGCTATCGAGGTCTCTCCTAATTTTCAATCCCCAAAAATTAGTAAATACCGCAACACCGATCCTCAATCCCAAATCCTCAAATTTCAAAATGTACAGGTCTTTACTCCAAAGCTGATCATCTGATGTGTCACCTTTTTCTTACAAGCCTCACTGATAGCCCTCTTCGATGGTACCATAACCTCACCAGTGGCTCTATTCGAAGTTTTGAGCAACTATCACGTCTTTTCATCACCCAATTTGCCTTTAACAAAGACAGAGAGGTCAGAGTCGATGCCCTCTTCAATTTTAGAAAATCCCCCAATGAAATACTTGAGGCCTTCACTAAGAGGTTTCTTGATGAGTTGCGCAAAGTCGAAAACCTTGACTGCGTAAATGCCGTACTCGCGTACTCAAACATCTTGCCAGATAGCAGCCGTGTCAAAGAGTACCTAGTCCTCCACAAACCTCGAACCCTCATGGAGATACTATCAAAATTCAATGGTTATATTGACCATGAATGCCTTCAAAAATTGAATAAACAAGGGCAGCCTTTGACCACCAACCCAAATAAACCTAGACAAGGCCCACCCTTTACTCCTGCACCCCTAATCGCTCATGTCTGATAGGAGATTGAGAGCCGCAAATACCCTCACTCTGATAGCATTGCAGAAGGTCGCAAGAAATGGCCAAAACCAGTCCTACCTGGACTCACAACCCACATCCGTACCCTTCTACAGTTGACACAGGCTGACCCCCTATTCCGTATCCCTTTCCCCATCGAGGTTAAACTAGGCAAACTGTACAGCGCCAACCACAAGTGTAACTGTCACCACACTAACAAATACTTTGCCCTGTAGCGTTCCCTTGAAATAATACTTAAAACGAGCTATCTACATCAGTATGTTGCCGACCGTCCTAGCTACCTCGACGAGTCGTAGCTCAAATCTCAACACGACCCTTCGGCCGACCCTACTGAGGTCCACATCTGCCAACTTTATTTTATCGAAGTCAACAATATCGACAATGGCCATTCCATGAGTAAGCGCAAGCGTATTGAAGAATGTTGTAAACTTACTTACCAGGAGAAGCTTCCCACCCACCTGCTGGAATCATGCCTTTGTCCTCGACCCGAAGGTATCTCTTCATTAACTACGATACATTGCATGTTCATTTTCCCCATTCCGACCCTTTAGTCATCATGATTTAGGTCGAACACCTCGTCCTCCAAACTATGGTTATTGATACAGGAAGTGCAGCCGATGTACTCTTCTTGGAGACCGTCCAAGCCATGAACAAATTAAACCTCATCAATGCTGCTAATGTCAAACTGAATGGCCTTAATGGGGCTACCAAAGTTACCGTGGGTCGAATCAGCCTTCCAGTCACCACGGACCCTGTCACACTTCAAACTAGCTTTTTTGTCATCGATAAGAAGTCTGAATAACTTGGTATCCACGGGTCCGACTGGCTCCATGCCATGCGTGCCATACCTTCTACCTCTCATCAGACCCTTCTTTTCACTACCCCCTATGGTACATGGAATTTAAAAGTCTTTCAACGCCTCACCCATTCATGTGGGCATCCGGAGATCGATCAGACTCGAAAACTCGTCAGACTCCCATAGCAATCACTACCTCTTTCTGTCTCTATACCATCGACACCCGCCATCTCACCCATCAAACCCACTGTTTATATCAAACTTTACGGTCTTGGTCGAAATACATTCATTGGAACTTTTCTAGACGAGGTGGAATGCCTCAATCTTGCAGAATTCCTTAAAGCAAACAAATACATCTTTGCATGGACGTTCCTGGAGATGCCAGGTATCGATCCCAATTTTGCATGTTACTGCCTCGACCTCATCCTTCACTCTATAGCGGTAAAGCAAAAGAAGCGTACATTAGCCCCGCGACTTAGAGAGGCGGTAAACATCAAAGTTGACAAGCTCATAACTGTGGGTTTCATCAGAGTAGCCAAGTATGTTGATTGGATATCAAACATTGTTGCAGTTCCCAAAAAGAATGGCAAGATCAGAATCTGCGTCGACTTCACAGACCTCAACAAGCAAATATCGAAGGATAGCGTCCCCCTCACGATCATTTCAGTACTCCTCGATGCTACTGCTCGACTCGAGTGCCTATCAATGATGGACGCAGCTTTGGGTTACAATCAGGTACTCCTCCTCCCCAAGGATCAACTTAAAACTTCTTTTATCACTGAACAAGGCCTTTGTTGTTTTAATGTCATGCCCTTCAGCCTTAAAAATGCCAGTTCCACCTACCAACGCCTCGTAACAACCATGTTTAAACCATTCTTTGGCTAGTCGGTCGAAGTTTACATCGATGACATGAAATGCAAGAGCCCCCAAAAACAGACCCACATGCAGGACTTAACTAACGTCTTTTCGATACTTCAAAAATACAAAATGAAACTTGACCCAGAAAAATGCCAATTTGGTGTTTAATCTTGCAAATTTTTAGGCCATCTTATCAGCAAATGAGGTATCGAGATCGACCTTACCCATATCCGAGCCCTTATCGATATGCCTTCGCCCCGAACCTAAAAAGATGTCCAAAAAGTGGCTGGTAAAATAGCGGCCCCCAATTGTTTTATTTTAAAATCATCAGACCGTTGTGCTTGGCTTTTTTCTCTCTAACGCGACCAAGGAGTCCCCAAAGCAAAAATGAAAAAAACCCTGAGATTAACTGGATACCCGGCAGTAAACATGCCTTCCTCCAACTGAAAACATACCTTGGTTGGCCACCCATTATCAGCACCCCTATCGAAGGTGAAACACTCACCTTATACCTCGCAGTCACCTATACCTCTATCAGTTCTGTCTTAATTTAACTCAAATCAAACATCAAGAAGCCTGTATATTTTATCAGTAAAACCCTGATACCTATAAAAACTCGATACACGAAACTTGAGCGTTTGCTCCACACCCTCGTCTATTCATCCCACAAGCTTAAACCATTTTTGTAAACTCACCTTATCCGTATTATATCAAGTTATTCCCTTCGAGAGGTACTCAGTAAGAAAGAGAAATCTAGGCGAGTACAACAGTTGTCTGTTCATCTTGGCGAACATGACATCACATTTGAGAAGCAAATATCCCAAAAAGGCCAAGCAGTTATCGAGTTCCTCGCTGACTTCCCGGTCGAAGATATCGACTGGGAGGAACATGAAGATGACCAACCAGAAGACCAGCCCGAACCTACAGGCCCTTAGAACCCTAACACGAGCTGACGACTTTTCACTGAAGGATCCGCTGGACCTAATGGTTCGGGGATAGGAATCGTCCTGGTTATACCTACCAATAATCGAATAAAGAAGGCAGTTAAGTTTAAATCTGAATACTCCAACAACGAGGATGAGTATGATGCTTTGATCCATGGTCTCGACCTCGTACTCAACCTCGGTATCCCCAAACTTACAGTTTTTAGAGATTTCCTACTCATTCAAAGACAGTACTCTGGTGAAAATCAAACCAACGGTCGTATGGCTGAATATTTTGTCCTCGTCCGCAAGTGCATGGAACGTTTCCCTGAAAAATCTTCTATTACCCACTACTTTCGCGGCGAAAAAGACACGCAGATGCCCTCACCTACATAACAGCTATGTAAAGCTAATCTGATGAATGCCGAAGTATCGACCAGATGGAAGTCAATGACATCAATACTGGGGGCGAGAGTCTCATTCTAGATGACTAGCAAACAACCTTCCTCGATTAATTCAATAATGCTATACTCTCGGATGATCCCAATGCCAAACGGTCATTACTAGAAAATAGTCGCAAATACACTATCCTCAAATGCGAGTTACATCGCAAATCACCAAATGACGTCCTCCTTCGGTACATCTTTCAAAAAGAAGCCTCTACAATCCTATCCGAACTTCTTGAAGGAACTTGCGGGACTCATACTGCCGGTAGATCTAGGGCCCTTCGAGCCGTCTCCCGAGGTTTATTCTGGCCCGACATGAAAAAGAAAACCGAAAAGTACGCCAAACATTGTAA
This sequence comes from Kingdonia uniflora, assembly GCA_014058105.1. NCBI lineage: Eukaryota > Viridiplantae > Streptophyta > Magnoliopsida > Ranunculales > Circaeasteraceae > Kingdonia > Kingdonia uniflora. The sequence continues at coordinate 311,165 of JACGCM010001897.1, read as the reverse complement.
CAAATGCCAGCGCCATGCCCATGATACCCATAGCCCTTCAGAAGACCTCCATTTTCACTCAAGTCTCTTGGCCATTCAAACGCTGGGGCATCGTTTGAAGGGGTCGAGGCCATACCTTTGTGTCAAACCAGAAAAGAAGAAGTAATTAAATTCTTATCGGAAAACATCATTACAAACTTTGGGTACCCTCATATGATTCGATGCGATAATGGTCCATAATTTATTGGGAGCAAAGTCAGAAATTTCTTCAAGAAGTACAACATCATCCTCTCCCCCTCAACGCCTTACTACCCCCAAGGGAATGGGCAAGTCAAAGCAATAAACAAAACTATAGTTGGCGGTCTCAAGAAATGAGTCAATGCGAAGAAAGGGCGATGGGTTCAGGAGTTATAACATGTTTTATGGGCCTATCGAAAAACACAAAGAAAACAATTGGCTGTACCCCTTTCATTCTAGCCTATGGTACTGAAGCTGTGCTCCCTACAAAATTTAAAGTACCAACACGAGATTCTAACCTCCTGGGCGAAGACAATTACTTTGAACTCGGATGCAACGTGTCATGGATCGGCGAAACCGGACACAGAGCCATCGCCAACCTTCACCATTACCATCCATTGCTACAGAAGTCATACAACAAGAGAGTTCGACCTCGATGTTTGAACATCAGAGATCTTGTACTTTGATGCGTCACACAATCCTCGAAGCCTCGGAATGACGGCAACCTAGCCGAGTCCTGGGAAGGACCTTATGTCTTATATGATTAAAGTGACAAGGGTTTGTATTACCTCATGACAGATAACGAAAAGCCACAACTAAGCCCATGGAATACAATGCATCTAGTCTCATACAATCGTCTGCGGCCTCAACCTTGTTCACCTGATGTAAATATAGACTAATTAATAAACAGTGTTTTCCCTATCAACTTTGTCTCCAATTTTCCAATGAATTTATGGGTTTACTCTAAGTATCATGTCAACCCTCGACCCGACTGATACTTGGGTGCGACCTCTAAAATTTTCAAGTCTCCAATATTTGAGAAACTCGAGGGGCACGAATGGTCTAGAGACCTGACCCTCGGGAATGTATTGGGGTCGAACATGTCCTACTTCGATTAGGCTCTGGCCTTCGAAGTCTAGTAAATTTCCCAGTTTACACTAAGTATTATAACAACCTTCAACCCGGCTGATACTCTGGTGCGACCTCTAAATTTTTAGAGTCTCCAATATTTAAGTAAACTTGAGAGGCACGAATGGTCGAGAGACCGGACCCTTAGGAATACATTAGGGGAAAACACATTCTACTTTGAATAGGCTCGGGACTTCAAAATCTAGTGAATTATCTGGTTTACTCTTAGTATCATTTTAACCTTCGACCTAACTGATACTTGGGGGTGACCTTGAAATTTTTCAAGTCTCTGATATTTGAGCAAACTCGAGGGGAACAAATGGTCAAGAGACCAGACCCCTCGAGAATGCATTGGGGGCGACCACATTATACTTCGACCAAGATCCGACGTTGGAAGTCGAGATAATTCCTTGAACTCTCGGGATCCCATCTCGAAGCTTTTCAAGGTTTGATCACTTTACAATCATTCTCCACTTACAGCATATGCAGATAAAGGCATAAATAAATTTCAACAAGATGTTTCAGTATAGAATATATCGGTTCAACAAATATCAATTCAAATCAAGTTCAGAGCATACATCAAGAATCTCGAATAGCAATTTAGTACAAGTAAAGTTAACACAAACCAATTTCAGTATAGTCTACATCAGCAATTCAAAGCATTCACAAGTTCAAAGATCAAGTACAAGGAAAGCTCAAAATTATTCATAGATTACAGCCCAACAGAAAAATCTGAAAAAATTGTACGGCACTCCAGTACAATACATCATGTCGGAGTGGCGGCACCATCTCCCCCAACTGGCTCTCTAATGCCAACACCTCCAATACCTTTAGTAGAAGGGTTCGACCCTGCACCATCGGCGATCACATCAGTCCCAGTTCCAGCAGCAATACCTTCGACTACTGGAGTCCCCACAACACCTCCCGAACCCGCAACAACAATATCTACCTCTACCCTATCGGCCTGAACAACATCTTCAAGAACAGGATATTGCTCAGTGGGAAAATGTTGCAAAGTTTTAGGATCATACCCCAAATCCTCTATAAAATCCTTCTGCCTGACATTATCTGAACATTCATCATCATACTGCACCTAGAAGATTTTCTTATGTTCTGCAATAACCCTTTCCTTCTCAGCCAGTTTCGGCTCCAACACACCCGTATGATTGAAATGCTGAGCTTTAAGCCTCCTCTCACTGTCATCCTTGATAATCCCCAGATCTTGCCTCAAAATGCTAATTTCTAAAACCAGCGATGCTTCGGTACCTCAAGCAAGCTCCAGAGCGTCAACATCCTCTTTTAACTTCCTTATTACCACCTTCTGTGCCTTGTTGATAGCCTATGTCCAAGCATCTGTCTGCTAGAATATCCGAGCCATCAGTATCTCTAGAAGCATGGCACACTTTGGAAAATTTCAAAATTTCACAAAAAATATAAACAGTTAACTGATACATACTCTACTTCATCTCCCTCGAAGCCTCTTTCGGATTAGTACTACAGAGTTATGCCATCGAAGCCATCTTAGCTTGAGCCTGCTTCTCCCATTCGGACATGGTCAGTTTTTCATCCATTTCGTCCTATCATCTTCCCCCAGCGCCTTGAGCCTTTTGTGGTAGGTTACCTTCGGCTGCTGTGCCCTCAGAAACTTTGGAAAGATCTTGCTCTTCCCCATCTCACCCTGTGTTGATGCCTATTTCGGCCTCTGCCTCGAAGCATCACAAGCTACTTTTGGCACAGTGACTGCCGGCTTCGGTGTCTGTTGCCCCTTCGGAACATAACTTACCTTCCGTGTCAATCTGTCTTTTTCCATGCCTTCGGCCACTTTGGAAGCACCTTTGCCTCCCTTCTTCTTCTTTGATGGCTTTGGCGTAACGAGTACGTTTCGAAGCAAGGAATAAGTCATTTTATGCCTTTTCCTTTTGATACCAAGCTTCTTAAACAAAGAGTTCACCAAATTTTCATCTGAGTTGATTAAGGTGTCAATATAATCCCTCAGATTTGCCAAAGTTCAGACGTCGGGACCTGCAGAACAAACAAAGACATATTAATCAGCCTATTCGATCAGTACATCCAAAGTAATCTTCGACAAAAAACTTACTCGGATTATAGACTCGAGTAGAATGATACAACATCGTACCAATCGATTAAACTCCTTCTTTCACTCCCCAATTTTACATTCATGCCCTCGATTACCCACATCATTTCACAAAAATTTCCATTCATCTGAACCGGGGCAACTTCCCAAAAGTTTAACACCTCCTTCACCAGCCTTCGGAGAGGTAGTTGCATTCCCAGAAGAATTTAACCTCTATATGCCATTATACCCTATCGAGGCTTCAATTGGAAGGTGTACCCCGACCCCACTACATATAACACTACACCTACCTTTGACAGACCCAATTTTGTAGCAAATCGATCCAGTCCCAGCTTCTCGCTAGCCAAAATAGAACCCGCGACCTGCTCTGATTCAGTCGACTCCTCCTCACTATGATCACTCTTATCCCCTTATTCCCTTTCATCACCCGAAGGCTCGACACTACTTTTGTCTCTATGTCTCTCTCCTCCCTCCATCTCTTCCTTGTCACTCTCCTCGGTCACTACCGTTTAACGACGTCTACTGCTCGAAGCCCCACCTGCTGGCACAACCGTTTAACGACGTCTACATCTCTTCCTCATCACCCTCCTTTACCACACGTAGGTATCCCGCGGTCACCATTACACAATATAATAAAATCAAGTCAAGCTATCTGGTCCTTGCCCGAAGCTGCCAAATCAGATCCTTACATCAAATCAACCCACTTCTGTAAATTAAGGAAACATTATGATGACCTGCATGACACTCTGCCCCATGAACGGACCTTCGATATTTCATCTTCACGAACATGAGTAATCATCTATATTGTGTCTCAAACACTCGTTCGCAGGCAACCCGATATTCAAATTTAAAATATGCCAATCATTCGATTGCGCTCATCTTTGACATTCGACAAGATATTTTTTTGCGCCTAAATTACCTTCGAATTTTATGTCCTTCCTACTTACACACAGTTCAGAATTTTACTTCTAATATTATCTTATAAACTACCAATTTCATTCGGGCTGACGCCTTTATGCAAAATACAGATCAAAATAGCCAGAATCAACAGGAAAATACAAATACCCTTACATACCATCCTATACAAATACTTTTAAAACGTTAAAGAACCCATATTTATTAACAGGACACTTCTTCTTGCACCCAGCCTCAGCATTATCCTGGTCCACCACCTCCTCAGCAAAAGACTCCAGCAAGGCCAACCGGTGGCCGAGAAATGGGCCCATCATTTGTAACACCCCCCACCAGTGTGTATAAGTCATCCCACTAAATGGTCCCCCAGGCTCCACTTTAAACAAATCTAGCATCTCCTAGTTCAGGTCCCGATTACCCAAAAACCTCTGCTTAACTCCAGCGTCTTCGCCCATACACGAAGGACCTTTGCTGCCACCCAGTTCTAGTACTTGGTGTTGGGAGCATTTCCGTTACTTTGGGACGAAGATGCTGACATTATGCTTGGAAAAAAAGGAATAGATGCGCGAAGTTCTCCTAAAAGCGGCCCATTTATACTTGAAGGTACATTTAAATCCTCCCTAATTCTAAGTCGCATTTATTACAATCTTTAATTCTTCTCCATGGAAACTCAATAGTACAACCTTTACAGCTTCCCAGACATAACCGTTTTATCAGTATTCACATTCAAACCCCATTTCGGAGGTCTTGCAGTCAACAAATCCCCAACATCGAATCATCTACCTCCTTTATGCAATCTTTCACAACCACTATGATATAAACCTCGAGCTTCGAGAATTCAGAATCTGTTATTCATTTTAGGTGGGTACCGACATATATCCTCAATTAATACATTACACTTCGAACTCAATTTCCCCCCGAAAGTATCCTTTTCTAAATGCTAACATTCGAAGAGATACATTTGATACCACGCTTACAAACCTATTCGATTAACATATCTGCCAGATACAGCAAAAAAATTAAATTGCAGAAAAGTTTTGTTCTTATTCCATTCCCCAGATTATAACAACAAAAACAGAAATTTCCAAGTCCAAACATTCATACAAACAATAAAAACAATAGACACCATCAAATACAGTCCTATAAAAAAACCCCATCACCACCACCTTGCTCCATCTTTAAGAAGAACCCACTCTATTTTCAGATTGGCCAGATCCTCCTGCCGAGCCCTGCTCCTCTACCAACTGATCCTCTGCCTACATGAGATGCTCAGCCAAGCCTGACAAGAAAAGATAGCGCTCCTCCGGCGCTGAAAAAATATGTTACAGCATTCCCTACAGGTACGCATAAGATTGCTCGTAGATTGGCTCCCCAGATTATACCACTACCAGGTCTGGCATATCCCTGTAGGAGCACGCTCCCGCTAGTGACGATGTCGTGGTAGTCATACGGGCAAGCCCTCCAACGGCCCCAATCTCGCATTACTAGAGCAGGGAAACGACAGGTCAGTCGACGAGTGAACTCTTCGATCGACCAACATGAGTATGGGTACCCTGACGAAACTACTCTTAAGTATCTCTATACAACGAGTAACTATTAGCATATGCAGAACAAATGCGAGGGAGCACCCAACCTTACGACTCAGAAGGGATAGTATAGGAATTTCCCAAAACACGTGAGAGAGGATGCTCCTAGGTCAAGCCCACCTTATAATTAGAGGGGAGGAGGGTAAAGAGAAAAGGATATCTTTTCTTCTTCTTCCTTCTTCAGACAAACTACTATTCCACACTGATCTCGGAACCACAATCAAAGATAGAGAGAGAGAGAGAGAGGAACCCGAAGACAGTTGAGCAGTGCCCACCTCCGGTTCAGTATCAAGCCCAATCCATCGAACGATTATTGTTCTCCCCTAATAAAATAAGGAGACTACAATTGGCGAATAAACCCCACATGAACCACCTCAAGGGGATGAAGAAAATCCTATACCCACAGTTGGAGCCTCGGTAACACCAATCTACCAACCCCTCGTACCACCCCGAAGACCCACTTTGTCTCCACACCCCAAGGTTCACCAAGTTACAGGCCCATTGCATTATCGACCGGTTTACCAACTCAGCCATAACGTCCCGCTCCCCCCCGGTCAATATGCTCCCTAACTCCACAACCACCATGTACCAAATCCCGTCCTGGGCTACGGTGACCGAAATGACGATGACCGCAGAAAACAATCACCATGGCGCCCGCCTTATAGCCCGATGACCCCTCCTACCCCCACGACCACGATTGTCAGCCCCAATACGATCGGGACCACGCGTACAACGAAAGGTTTTGCGACCGATACCCAGGAATGCCCTCTTCAGGACCTACTTATTCCCATAATTACGACAGCCACGCTGACAAGTCTTCAACCAGAGGCAAAGCCGTTCACAAATAGATCGCGGAAACTCATGACCAACAACCACTAACAATAGCGACCGTACCAGCACTTATCCGAACAATGCACGACGCGAACCCAACTAGGCGGTTATCCACGGCGACGTTGCGCCGGATCCACAATATATCCTTCACAGCGGCAATACGAAGCTATGCGCCTGCACAAAGTTACTCTCGACCTTAAATAGAGCCATTCACCGGTTGCCAGGATCCTGGGCAGCACCTCTCCATGTTTCAGCACTGCATAGACCTACAGCATCAAACAGATGAGCACATGTGTCGTCTATTCCCCTCCGCATTATCTGACGGGGCCCTCGTCTGGTTTACGAGTTTCGTACCCAACTCTATATCCACGTTCGAACAACTATCATTGGCATTTATCAAGAAGTACCTCCACAACCAGCAATCCAAAAACAGTTAGCGGAACTATTCTCGCTGAAATAACAAATTGGCGAAACCACCGACTCTCTCCTCTCACGATTCAAAAACAAGCTCACCCTCATCGAGCGGGTCGACGCACCAACAGCCTGCCTCACTTTCATGGGTACATGTCACCCCAGTCCTAAGCTCCGTGAGGCCCTGCATAGAAAACGGCCCAAAATCATCGAACACCTGTATGAGAAGGTCCGAAAATATCAAAACATAAAAGCAGACAACCGTGCCTCTGTCTCACAAACTGTCGCCTTCTTGAGCACCACATCCACACTAACGTGGGTACTATGTAATCAGGCACCCAAACACTTACGGGATACACACAAAGATCCACACAAGAACTGGATTAGACAACGAGCAGAACGTGACCAACGAGATAATACCGAAACTTCCAGGGACGGACGACAAAGAACCACCCGGTGGGAACGTTATCCTCCCGGCAACCTGACCATTTTACAGGCAGAATTGCTTCTCGCGGTAAAGAATGACCCTGACTACAGAAATCCTCACAACAGACCTGACCGACCTGGTCGGCCATACTGCGCGCATCATGAGATACATCACCATCCAACTGAGGAATGTTACGATTTCATCAACATGACCGAGACTTGGTTCCGCCTCAGCCCCTATACACGTTACCTCAAAAAACCAATCCTACCCGCAGATAGAATTTTTCACCTTAGCTACGATGAACGTTCTCCAAACATACGGGCACAAGAACATTTAGCAGTATGTGAGATGATATTGGGCAGCCTCAACGAAGCTCCTTCAAGGCACTCCATTTCCAATTCAACAAGGCAATGTTACCGCCTAATCGAGAGCCAGCGAGCGGCCCACGACATTAATGCAGCCATTCGCCCTCCGCCAGAACAAACAATCTACTTCACCGATCACGATCTTGGCACCGTTTCACACCCTCATGACGACGACCTCGTTATTTGGATCGTCATAGGCGGCGTCCTTGTTAAGAGTATGTTGGTTGAGTCCAGTAGTGGCGCTAATATCCTCTACTACGATGCACTTTACGACATGAATATTTAAGACTGCATGGCACCCTCCAGGACCGAGATTTCTGGCTTTAACGGGTCCACTGAACGAGCAATGGGAGAACTCGTGAATCAGGTACAGGCAGGCCCGATTATCGTACCTACAACTTTCATCGTCATCAACAGCCCCACAATACACTACAATAGAATTCTGGGATGCGATAAGATTTACGCCATGAAGGCCGTCCCCTCCTCCTACCACCAGGTAATACGCTTTCCAACAAAGTTCGGCCCCCTACCAGATATGCGGCTGTCAGGTCGCAGCCCGGGTCTGCTACGCCAACTCATTACAAAACTTAATCAATCGAGAGAATAGAAAAAAATGGGAAACATATCGAACACGACGATTAGCAACGAGCGGGGTACGAGCCCATGGTGGTGGACTCCTCCCCCGTTCCTCGTACAAAAAACATCTTAATGCTCATAGACACGATACATGACCAAAACGATGCCATTATAAGTGGATTCAGTAAATCATGGACCCCGGCCCTCGTGGAGCCAGTTGTTCCAATTGATATTGACATCCCCATGAGAGCAACATATAATGGTTCCTTCTTGGCAGGTGACGAGCGTGTGGACCTCATTATACTACTCCGACAGTTCAAAGATATCTTTGTATGGTCTTTTAATGAAATGCTAGGCATAGACCCCGTGATGGCCTCTCACCATTTACATGTTCATGAAAAAGCCAACCCTATTAAGCAGAAACCACGACGAACAGCACCATGACTACGCGAAGCTATCAACGACGAGATGCAAAAGTTGCTGCATCCAGAACTTATACGGCCTGTTCACTGCCCATTCCGGGTAGCAAACGTGGTCGTGGTACCAAAGAAGAATAGGAAAACTTGAGTGTGCATCAATTTTACCGAACTCAACCGCCACTGCCCAAAAGATAGTTTTCCTATGCCCCTCATTACCGGACTAGTCAATTCCACGGCCGGCCATGAACGGTTGTCATTCAAGGACGGCTACTCAGGGGATAACCAAATACAATTAGCAGTGGAAGATCAAGAGTCCACGTCTTTCACAATAGAGCAGAGCCTATAGTGCTATACGGCCATTCCCTTCAGCATGAAGAATGCGGGATCCACGTACCAACGCGTCGTGACAAGAATGTTTGAAGAACAACTTGGCAAAGCAGTAGAGGTCTATATCGACGACATGCTCTTCAAAAGCCGCCTTAGCAACGACCACCTTAACGGCCTCGAGACAGTTTTCACGAAGATACGGTCGTACAAGATGCTTCTTAACCCGGAAAAGTTCAACTTTGAGGTTTCCTCGGGAAAGTTCCTAGGACACCTAGTCACCCAACGTGGAATCGAAGTCGACCCAGATATATTCGTGCCCTCCCATGTATGCCATCACCACGGACATCAAAGAAAGTACAAGACCTCGCTAGAAAAATAACAGCTCTAGGACGCTTCATTTATAAAGCTTCCCACAAATGCCGCCCATTATTTTACTGCATTCGGGAAAACAAAAAATGCCAATTGAACAATGAATACGAAACATCCTTTCAAAACATGCTACATTACCAAGACACTCCACCCATTCTCAGTGCCCCAGTCGGGAACGAGTTACTAGGTGTGTACCATGGCAATACAAATGAATCTATCAGCGCAGTCCTCATACGTACAGAACACAGAGCGGAAAAGCCAGTATATTTCATTAGCAAAACCCTAATGGGAGGAGAACTGCGGTACTCCACGGTGGAAAAATAGGCCCTCGCTCTGGTATATGTCTCAAGGAAGCTACGACCATATTTCCAAGTACATAAAATCAAGGTCATCACCACACAACCACTAAGAAAAAAATTTGTGAAGAAAGATAAGATACGCCGGATCACAAAGTGGGTAATTACACTAGGTAAATTAGACATCTGGTACGAGCCACGAGTCTCAATTAAAGGATAGGCAGTAGCGGACCTCCTCGCAGACCCCCCCATACATGACGATATTTGGCATAACGACGAGGAGGATGACCTTGACACCCACCTTGATGCCGACGAGCCATCGTATACTAAGGGATGGCGGCTATATACCGACGGGTCTGTCAACGCTGGCGGCTTTGGTCTTGGCATAGTGTTAGTTACTCCGACCAATGAAACAATCGAGAAAGCCATACGGGTCAATTCCCCCTCAGTAACAACGAGGCAGAATACGAGGCGTTGTTGAGTGGACTAGAAATAGCGTCGGCCCTGGGTGTGGAAGAGCTCTCCATCTTCACCGACTCGGAGCTAGTTGTTAACCAGCATAGCGAGACGTTCCAAGCCAACGGTAGAATGGCCAGCTACATGGAAATACTAAAATAGTGACTAAGCAAGTTCCGAAAGATTAACATGAACAGATCCACCGTGGTGAGAATAGATACTCGGACGCCCTTGCGTACCTAGCAGGCATCATCGGTGACAAACTCTGCGTCATCCAGATTGATATCCTTGATAAACTGAGTATTACCGCAAACACAATACCAGCCATGCCAACTGACCTACACGTTCCCCTCGACTGGCGCAAACCTCTTCTAGATTTCCTCGGGAAACGCCACATCCATCCTGATGACCGGTCAGCAGCCAAAAGCATCCGCAACAGAGCCCGAAAATATACGATGATTAATGGTTAACTCTTACGAATAAGCCTATATGCTCTACACCTCACTTGTATCGCTGGAGAGAGAATCAATACAGTCATCGCAGAAATTCACAACGGTGTCTGCGACGCCCACACAGCCGATCGTTCCATGGCTGACCCTGCACGTACCTAAGGATTATACTGGCCAACTATGCGACAAGATTTCATAAGATACGCCCAAAAATGTGACAAATGTTAAATCCATGGGAACATAATCCACCCACCAGCTGTCGACCTCAATACAATTTCCAGGCCATGGCCGTTTGCAAAATGGGGACTTGATATCGTCGGGGACCTCCCAATGGTGCGCGGGAGATGCCAATGGTTGCTGGTCGTAACAGACTATTTTACTAAGTGGGTTGAGGCAATACCCCTCGTTTGGATTAGGGTGGAAGAAGTTATCACGTTCCTATGGAAACATATTATCACTCAGTTTGGCGTCCCTGCAGTACTGATGACCGACAGCGGTACACAATTCGTGGGAAGAAAAGTCGCAGATTTCATACGACCTTATCATATAAAAATCCTCCCTTCGAGCCCCTGATACCCCTAAGGAAATGGACAAGCCGAGCCCTATAAAAAAGCCATCATCAACATAATCTGTAAACGACTGGGCACGGAAAAAGTTTACTGGGTGGACGAGCTACCCCACGTTCTGTGGTCATATCAAACCACCCCTCAAAAAAGTGCAGGCAACACACTTTATTCCCACTTACGTCTCCGAAGTAGTACTCCCCACCGAAGTGATCGCAAATACGATGAGATCTCTAGTTGTTGACAGTACAATCAATGACCGACTACCCACCAAGAACCTCGACTTTATAGATAAAACCAGGGATGAAGCTTCTTCCTGATTAAAGCGGTATCATGAAACATTGAAAAAAAACTATCACAAGCGAGTAATCTCTCGACAGTTCTGCGAAGGCGACTACGTTATAAAAAAATTCTTCCCAACAGCTCACAATCACAACAAGGGCAAACTACAACCCTACTGGGAAGGTCCTTACCTTATATCCCGCATCGCCAATGGCAACACATACTACCTACTCAACCGCGATGGCGAGGAACTCAAATCCCCCTAGAATGCCATGAACTTCCACAAATTGGTTCATTATAAATACATCACATGTACATGATCATTTGTGCTCAATAAAAGTCCAGTTTCAACATCGCAACCCTAAACATAGAACCCAATTATCTGATTACTCATCTAAGCGAGAGGAAAATTATTTTATAAAAGCAAAGAATGAACTGGGTGCGACCTTGACGTAGGCCGCCCTCGCAAAGCACAGAAATCGCGGCGTCCTTGAGGCAGGCAACCCTCGCTCAACATGAAAGTCGTTTTTTGACGTAAAAATGATCTCTTAACTAGGGGCGTCCATGACGTTGGCCACCCCCGTAAAGTACGAAAACCGAGGTCGTCCTTGACGTAGGCCGTCTACGCAAAGTTTGAAATTTGATGTATCCTTGACATAGGCCATCCTCGCAAAGAACGAAAGTCGAGGCATCCATGAAGTAGGTCTTCCTCGCAAAATATGAAATTCGAGGTGTTCTTGACGTTGGCCATCCTCATAAGGAACGAAAGTCGACGCGTCCTTGAAATAGGCCATCTGCGCAAAGTACAAAATTTAAGGTGTCCTTGACGTAGGCCATCCTCGCAAAGAATGAAAGCTGAGGTGTCCTTGAAGTAGGTCACCCTCGCAAAAATTGAAAGCCAGTTTTTTTGATGCGAAAACGAAATTATGTAACTGGGGGCGTCCTTGACGTAGGTCGTCCTCGCAAAGCACGAAAGTTGATGCGCCCTTGACGAAGAACTTCCTCGCAATGTATGAAATTCGAGGTGTCCTTGACGTTGGCCATCCTCATAAAGAACGAAAGTCGAGGCGCCCATAAAGTAGATCATCCTCGCAAAGTACAAAATTCGAGGTGTTCTTGAAGCAGGCCGCCCTCAAAAAATATGAAAGTCATTTTTTGATATAAAAATGAAATCACTAAACTGGGGGCGTCTTTAACGTAGGCCGGCCCTGCAAAGAATGAAAACCGGGGACGTCCTTGACGTAGGCCATCCTTACAAAACACAAAAGTCGAGGTGTACCTAAGATAGGCCACCCTCACACAACACAAAAGTCATTTTTTGACATAAAAACGAAATCATTTAACTGGGGGCGTCCTTGGGATATGCTACCCTCGCGTCAAACTGTCTATTGACTAGGCCGCCCTCGCAGAGCATGAAAATTTTGATAAGTAATTTGAGCGTAATCTCTACGGCATGGTTACCTATGCGGCCAGCGCAACCTAGTCGAATGAGGATTGCATAAATAGTTGTCAATTATTTCGCGCCTAGTTTTAGCGGATTATTTAAAATGCGGTTACTAATTAATAAACGTAACGACTACGGTACATATTACTGGTCGCCGAATTTAATTTCAAAATTAACGGCAATTAAATTCACAGCTACAAAAGACTACTGACAGACAAGAACACAGCAGGAACTGACTTGATTTAGTGAAAATTCACCAAAAACAACTGGGACACGACCTCTCCCATTTTCCATAACCCGGCCCTTCGCAACTAGCCACTTTGACTACTTCCTCAGCCATCATGAGCAAGACAATTTCACGGCTTACACAATTCTGCACTTGATCCCATATAATTAGATACCAAAACCACCGCTTTTCTTGCGTCTTCCTCTCGGGTACGGGGAGGGCTGACGGATCGACATAGGTTCGCTCTAACGGCTTCCCAGCCAGCCCATGGTCGCCAAAGTAGAGCTTCTTATAAAATTCCACCCATATGCCCACCCGTGCATTATACCTGGATTTTGACCGCGTCTGTATCTTTATCTAGATGTTTGAAAGTCTGATCCCATGCTCCAATGAAAAAATAAGAGTGCTCCTCCCACAAATTTGCTAAGGCGGGATGGAACGCATCCCCCACAAGTCTACATTTATATAAGCCTCATTAACTGCCATGGGGAAACCCCAGAGCCATCCCCTACATTAATTACGCCGCACACGTCCCCCAAGGGACCCCACTCACTGCCCCTTGGAACTCGCAACCCACATTAACAACCGACAAGACGTTTTGCCTGCATTATTCTCTTACTACCTGCCCAATACGAGAGCATCAAAATGATAACACCACAAGGTCGTTATTTACATGGGAAAGCAAACAAATTAAAAATACGTCAGCACAAATATATCAAGCAAAGAGCACGTTTAGCAATCACGTGCAGGACAAAGGCTCCATAAGTTTCATAAGTTTACATACCAAAAAACATAAAATTTTTGTTCAAGGTCACACATATAAAGCCTTTCTCGCCTCAGTACAGGATGACCTTCCTGTTGAAACGAGCCTCAAGGCAGAGGCCACCCCCCCTCCTCTTCAGCAAGTTGCGCATCCCCTTTAGGGGTAATATCCATCTTGATCCCGATAGGCAGAGGACCTTGACGTCCGGAATACCCTAGATGACGCAACTCCGAAACGTCTTGGGTCTGACGCAGCACTAACGACGGTAGAGCCACTGTATCCACCCACCACTTCGTCAATGAACGAAGCTCTTCCTCTAAACAAGCATGGCCCAATACTAGCTCAGTCATGCGACCCTACAAACCATCTGTTACTTGCTTCACCCCAGCCAGCTCCTCATGAAAGCTCTGCTCGCTCGCTTCCTTCTCCAGCAAAAGAGTCCATAACCATCCGTATATTACTTCCAAGTCCCTCTTGATTGCAAATTTCTCGTCAGTCAACACTTTTAATTGTTCTTCGAGCCCGGCAGTCCTGCTCGCTACAGGCTCCGCCAGCTCGCGATGCACTGCCTCCATTACAAGCTCCTTCTACGAGGCCCTCATTTCTTCCAGTCGTAATTCCAACTCCGCATTACGGCTGGCAAGGGTATCGGCCTGGAGAAAAGAGGCCTCGAGCGTAAGGGTACCCTGCATGAAGTAAGCAGCGATTTATTATTCATATCCCTGATGGAAACAAACCTCTATCAACTAAAACCATAACTTACCCGGACAGCAGCCACGACCGCAGTATGACGAGCTCGAGGGTCATCCAGATCCTGAGCATGATACTTCTTTTCCTTATCCATGTAAGGAGTACTCTACACTTCCCCTCCGGAAAAACTGCCACCAAAGAGTTTACCGCTTTCGGTCGAGCTTGTCCCTACCTCGCCGTAAGAGTGAGACAACGACTCTCTCTCCCTGCCTCACAACTGACCAGGCTCTTCGTCCAAAAGTCTGACAGTAACTGACCTCAGCAGCTTTACGACTGGGACATCCTCCGTGTGGCCACTGACCCCTCGCAGCCCTAGACTCTGTCCAGCGACAAGAGGCGCAGCAACATTTGGGCCGAACTAATTCATTCCCTTTGCACTTAAGAACCTCGGCTTCATCATAATGCTTTCAACGGACTTGTAACTGTGCACACTTTCCACAGAGTAAGTATTTTACGTGGGATGGATACGAGGCTCGCAACACTTTCCACAGAGTAAGTATTTTACGTGGGACGGATACGAGGCTCACAATACTTGAGCGCTGACCAGTACTTGTCAAAGTTAAACTTCCCATTGATTATTTCGGTTAACACTTGATTCTTTTTATTTTTATGGCCAAGCACATGCAGACACGACAACTTATAACTTACCCTCGCTAGCGCCATACCTGTGAAATAAAAGAGTAATCATTTAGTCACTGAATAACAAAGACTCGCACACAACTTCTACAGCTTATATGAAGGAACGTACACTTAGTATTAAACACGCTATGATGTAAACGACGGTTAGGCCCATTGTCATAATTAAATGCCCCCGTCCCTAGAATTGGATGTCGACACCAATAATTCCTACTCGTCGGCAACTTAAAAATCTTCGGCCCGCCAGATTTAAGAGCTATATAGTACCAGTGTCTCCACTCAGGCGCACAAGGATACATGACTCTTTGACACTTCGGGCCTGCATCACCCTCCTTACCCATGGTTACCTTGCCCGTGACCTTTTATGCCTTGGCGGCAGTCCGAGTTTGCCGCCCCACTTGCCCCGCCCTCTCCCGTGTACGCGTAACGCAAGGAGACGCCGGCTCATCTAGCGCCTCGTCCCCATCCCGTTCTACCCCCGATCCCTTCGGAATATTGTCCCATTGACGCGGGCAGTGCCCCGTCAAGTAGGCGGCCATTATGTCTCTATAACCCACGTTTTAACGAGGGGGCGCCGATTGATTAATCAGCCGACATCCCGTCATCACCCGGTAAAAATGACCATAAATTTTCCCCGGGGTACGTCCAAACAAATTCAAAGATTTTTTATTAAATCATCCATGGGAAATCTCAGCCCTGCATCAAATTGCCCGAAGTACACGATGAATTGGTTGAACACTAAAGTTTGGCAATCTGGCCATATCCACTTGCGACCTCCTCGAGCTTTCTCCCGCTCATTAACGACGTCCGAAAACTTCATTGTGATCCCCAGACTCTCATTATCATCCAACGTGGCAGGCAACCTCCACTCACTTGGATAAGGCCAAAACAACTCAGACACTCCCTCCTCACGACCACTAATAATATCTTCGTGGGCCAGATCTCCAGTTACTCTCCCTAGCACCACGAAATCCGCCTGAGATTCTTCCCATAGGTATCTGACATGGAAGTTATTGCCTCATGGTCATAACCGCCCCCAAACCCTATGGGCACGACACCTGATGGCCCAGCAGTTAAGCCCTCCGTCGTTGACTCACCCACAATAACGACCATATTTCCTCTCGCCTTTTCTCTATTCCTTACCTCGTATCTATCTACCGATCTCTACTCGGCACTTATATGTCCCTGCACGAGCCAGACGTAAGCGTCAGCCTCAACCCTAAGGTAGCAAAGGGAATAATGGCCACCTTATTACTAGGGCACCCTTGGGCCTGACCACCCCCTGGCACGGCCCATTAACCAGTCTACCTCCGGGTGCGGCCCCAAAAAGTTGGCATGACTCTGTGGCTATGACACGATTCATACCGGAGCCACAGTCACCACAATACTTTCGGTTTCCACCGATAGCCGCACACTCCCATTTCGATCAGGCATTTCACATGATTCCAAAATATATCAAAACAGATTACACTACGGAAGATTATACAAGTTAAAAGGGTAAACTCACCTGGGAATTTTAACGAGAAATTACATAGCACTGAATACTTCTAGCTCCAACCCAAGTATATCAGTTCCGTCCTTCCAAAGCTCCAAATTTTTTTTCAAAACAGAGGAGAAGTTTTAACCTCTTAGCAATCCGTCCTTTTATAGTGGAAGAGACGGTTATGAGAAAAGACAGCTTTCTTGAAAATTGTACCGGGCCTACGCACATCATTCACCACGTTACCCACTGCATCAGCTGTCACACCTCACATTTTCCCATGAATTTAATATCCCACCCCCCTCACGAGACAATGTCAGATAGACTATCACGTCCCCCACCGAACGACTAACTCCACCTACGGCCAGAACGTGAGCCAGACCTGACGGGGGGGGGGGGCGATTGTAGGAGCACGCTCTAGCTAGTGACGATGTCGTGGTAGTCATACGAGCAATCCCTCCAATGACCCCAGCCACGGATAGCAAGAGCAGGAAAACGACAGTTCAGTCTACGAGCAAACTCTTCGATCGACCAACACGAGCAAGGGTGCCCTGACGAAACTACTCTTAAGTATCTCTATACAACGAACAACTATTTGCATATGTAGAAAAAATACGAGGAGCACCCATCCTCACAACTCTGAAGGGATAGTGTAGGAATTTCCTTGAACACGTGAGTGAGGATGCTCCTAGGTTAAACCCTCCTTATATATAGAGAGGATGAGGGAAAAGAAAAAGGGATCTATTTTATTCTTCTTCCTTCTTCAAAAAAACTACTATTCCTCAGCGATCCCGAAAACACAATCAGAAAGAGGGAGAGACAGAGGAACCCGGAGATAGTTGAGCGGTGCCCTCCTCCGGTTTAGTATCAACCCCAATCCATCGAGCGATTATTGTTGTCCCCTAATAAAATAAGGAGACTACAATCCCAGTCCAGTTCTCTGTCACTAAAGGACTTTAATTTCAACTCAGCAATTTTTGCCTTATGCGTTGATCCATATCAAACTCCATTCTTTGCTGATAACGAGTATTCAGAGTAGTATCCTTGGAATTTTCACAGAAAATAGAACAAGAGAATTAAGATGAAGAGCGTATAGTATTTACACCCACTTAACCCATATTTAATCCCTGATTAACCTCCTTTATTACTCTGAAATCACCACAAATCCTTAGCAGCCTTCCTTTTTTACCTCCCTTGGAATTCCAACAAGTCACAGTCAGCCATCCAGCTTCCATTAACCAATAGTCTTTCACAAAAAATGCCTATACACCTATTTCTAAGGCCCCTGCTGAAGAGGCGTATGTAGTAGCCTATTCGTAGCCACCTACCCCAGGCGAATTCTCGAGAGCTACATCGAAGTCCACTCAATCCATAAACAAAATTTCCAAGAATGCACGAAGATGATGCTTCGAAGACGAAGCCTCGACTCTAAAAGAACCACGAAGACGAACTCCACATCGGCATCAAAGGCTTTGAAGACAAAGACTCGACTCCACATCAGCATCAGAAACACTTTGTAGACATGTCAGATAGCCAGCTCGCCAGACAAGAACGGCGTTGTTGTTGGACATTGCAGCTAATATGACAGAACCAGCAACAGCTATAGTACCTGAATACAGTACCAAACCCGATATTTCTAGCGCCAACACCAACTCCAGGATACCCTCCCGGTACCAAGAGGGTACACTTGTATTGTGACCTACCTTGATGACTCAGCCCTTCCTATGTTCTATAAATAGGAAGGAAGGGGAATAAGGGAGGGGTTACGAAATCAGATACCAAAGCCCTTGCAGCTTTCCTTTGACCTTCCTATAAAATACACAGTACTCAAACTTTCATCTACTCGATAGTAATATACAATCTCTTAAAAATCATCAACAGAGGTCGTGGAGAGACCCATTCTAGGCCTCCACGCAAGTATTTTTTCAATAGGTTATTCGTAGCTGTATTAACATGCCCCCGCTAAGTGACAAAGTTGGGGTAGTCTAACGAGCAAGCTCTTTCAATGACCCCAACCTCGCCTAATCCGAGCAACGAAGCGACAGGTCGGTCGACGAGCAAGCTCGTCGGTTGTCAAACACTCGCAGTTTGGAGGCTTCAACGAAGCCACTCTAAGTATCTCCAAGCAACGAGCACCTACTAGCAACCATGGAACGGTAACATGGAGCACCCAGAACCACGACCCTAATGGGATAGCCTAAAAAATTTCCAGGGCACGTGAGTACGGATGCTCCTAGGTCAAATCCTCTTCTTCTTCTTCTTCTTCTTCTTCTTCTTCTTCTTCTTCTTCTTCAAGCATTCTACTCTTCTTTAACGATCTCGAATACAACTAGAGAGACAGAGAGGAACCCAGAGAGAGTTGAGCGGCGCCCTCCTCCGGCACAGTATTAAGCCCACTCCATCGAACGATTATTATATCTCCTAGCAAATCAAGGAGACTACAATTAGCGCCTTCTGCGTTCTCCACCAAAGCATCTTCCGAGCAACGATTGTGGTTTCCAACCGCAATCAGTCCCAAGAACAAGCCATGGCCGAGATGAGAGCGACACTGGCGCAGCTACAGGAACAGATGTCCACAAAAGACGACTAAATATGATAGCTCTTGCTCGCCAATAATACTCTACATGAAACCCTCATCGCTAATACTCATC
Source organism: Kingdonia uniflora (assembly GCA_014058105.1). Taxonomy (NCBI): domain Eukaryota; kingdom Viridiplantae; phylum Streptophyta; class Magnoliopsida; order Ranunculales; family Circaeasteraceae; genus Kingdonia; species Kingdonia uniflora. The sequence goes on along the minus strand of JACGCM010001897.1, from coordinate 291,726 downwards.
TGCTACAAGGCGGTCTGGTGGCCTCCGTGTGTGCAAGTGAGTCGGCCCCACACGAACCAACAAATCTTAATCCTATAGTTAGAACCTTGGTAACACCAGTTCACCAACCCCACGCACCACCCCGTGGACCAGCTATGCTTCCGTACCTCACGATTCACCATGAAATGGGATTACCGCAGTATCGATCGGCTTACCAGCCCAGCCATAACAACCCACACCCTCCCAGCAGATATTCTCCCCAACTCTACAACCACCAAGTACCAAATCCCGATATAGATTACTGTACCCGCTATAGTGATGACCGTACAGAATAGTCACCATGGAATCCCCGTTGTAGTCCTGATGACCCCTCCTACCTACACGGCCATGACTATCACCCCCAATACGACCGGAGCCACGCGTACAACGAGAGGTTTTACGACCGATGCCTAGGAATGCCCTTATCGAGACCAACCTATGTCCAAAACAATGAGAACCATTTTGACGAGTCATCAGCCAGAGGTGAAGCCAGTCACAGAGGGGTCACGGGATCCCACGACCAAAAACCGCTAGCAGCATAATCCGTGGAGGCACTTATCCGATCAATGCAAAGCGCGAACCCAACTAGGCGGTTAACCATGAAGACGCTCCATTGGATCCACAATACACCTTATACCGCGGCCATACAGAGCTACATGCTAGGCCAAAGCTACCCTCGACCAAAAATAGAGGACTTCAACGGTTGCCTGGATCCCGGACAGTACCTATCCAAGTTTCAGTACAACATTGACCTACGGCATCAAACAGATGAACACATGTATCATCTATTCCCCTCAACCTTGTTTGCGGGGCCCTCGCCTGCTTTAAGAGTCTCGAGCCTAATTCAATATCCACGCTCGGATAACTCTCGGTGGCATTCATCGAGAAGTACCTCTACTACCAGCAGTTAAAGAAATAGTTGACAGTGTTGTTCTCACTGAAACCACAAATTGGCAAAACTACTGATACTTTCCAAGCAAGGTTCAAAAGAGAGCTCACTCTCATAGAACAGGTTGATGCGCCAATAGCGTGCCTAACCTTTATGGGCGCCTGTCTCCCCGATTCTAAGCTACGCCAGGCCCTTTAAAGAAAATGTCTTAAAACCCTCGAGCACCTGTATGAGAAGGTCCGTGAATATAAGAAGCGGACAACCGTGCCTCTGCCTTGTAAACCGCTGCCCTCCTGAGTACCGCATCTGTACCTATGTCGGTAGTACGTTCCGGGATACCCAAATACTCATGGGATCGGCAAGAAGATCCAAACGATAACAGGAATTAACGACTTACAGATCGGGACCCACGAGATAGCACAGAAACACTCAGGGATGGAAGAAAGAGAACCACCCGATGGGAACGTTATCTTCCCAACGAACTGATTATTTCTTGAGCGGACCTACTCCACGCTGTCAAAAATGACCCGAAGTATAGGAAACCTCGCAATAAGCCTTACTGACCTGGTTGCACTTACTGCGCATCACAAGATATAAGACCATACAACCGAGGAATGCTACGACCTCATCGATATGACCGAGACTTGGTTCCCCCTCAGCTACTATACACGTTTCCTCCAAAGACTAATCCTACCCGCTGATAGAACGCCTTACCCCAACTTTGACAAACTTGCAACAAACATACGGGCGCCATAACATTTAGTAGTATGCGAGATGATATTGGGCGACCTCAACTAAGCTCCTTTGCGGTATTCTATCTCCAATTCAATGAGGCAATGTTACCGCCTCACCGAGAACTGGCAAATATCACATGGTAATGAAGCAGCCACTCACCCTCCACCAACTAATTACAAAATTTAATCAATCAAGAGAATACCAAAAAAATTGAAAGCATATCGAGCGAGAGGATTAGCAGCGAACAGGGTTCCAACCCATGGCGGCGGACTCGTCCCCCGTTCATCACCACAAGGAAAGGTAATACTCCCAGATACAGTATATGACTAGAACGATGCCATTATAAGTATGCTCAGTAAATCATGGACCCTGCCTTTTGTGGGGCCAGTCGTTCCGATTGACATCGATGGCCCCACGAGAACAACATATATTGGTTATTTCTTGACAGGTGACGAGCGAGAGGACCTCATCATACTCCTCTGGTAGTTCAAAGATATCTTCGCTAGGTCCTTCGAAAAAATGCCACGCATAGACCGCGCGTTGGCCTCACATCATTTACATGTTCATGAAAAGGCTAGTCTCGTCAAGCAGAATCCTCGTCGAATAGCACCATGGCTACGCGGGACTATGAACGACGAGATCAAAAATTTGATATACGCAGGGTTTATGCGACCCGTTAACTGCCCACACTGGGCAGCAAATGTGGTCGAGGTACCGAAGAAGAATGGGATAACCCGAGTGTGCATCAATTTTACCAACCTCAACCAACACTGCCCAAAATATAGTTTTTCTATGCCCCACATTACTGGACTAGTCGATTCCACGGCCGGCCACGAGCGGTTGTCATTCATGGACGGCTACTCAGCATACAGCCAAATACAATTAACAGTGGAAGATCAAGAATGCGCGTCCTTCACCACTGAACAAAACTTATACTGATGTATAGTCATGCCCTTTAGCCTGAAGAATGCGGGATCTACTTAGCAGCTCCTCATAACCACCATATTTGAAGAACAGCTGGGCAAAACAGTTGAGGCTATATCAACGATATGCTTGTCAAAAGTAGACTGAGCACCGACCACCTTAGCGAACTCGTGATAGTTTTACAAAGGTACGGTCTTATAAGATGGGTCTTAGCCCAGTGAAGTACAGTTTTGGCATCACCTCATAAAAGTTCCTTAGACATCTCGTCAACCAACGTGGAATCGAGGCTGACCCTGATCAAATCTGTGCTCTCGCCTGTATGCCCTCACCATGGACGTTAAAGAAAGTAGAAGCCCTAGTTGGAAAAATTGCAGCTCTTGGACGTTTCATTTATAAAGCTTCCAACAAATGCCACCTGTTATTTCAATACATTCTGGAGAACTCAAAATGCCAATGGAACGAGGAATACGAGACAGCCTTTCAAAACATGCTGCATTACTTAGCCACTCCACCCATATTCAGCTCCCCTACCGAGCACGGGTTACAGGGTTTACACCTTGGCAATATAGATGAATCCATCAATGCGGTTCTTGTAAGTACATAAACGGAGCTGAGAAGCCTGTATATTTTGTCTATAAAACCCTTATGGGAGCAAAACTGCGGTACTCCACTGGGGAGAAACAGGCCCTAGCCCTGGTATATGCCTCATAAAAACTACAACCATATTTCCAGGCACACAAAGTCAAGTTCATCACCACCCAACCACTGCGCGGGATTTTTGCGATGATGGATAAAATACGCCGAATCACAAAATGGGCAATTATGCTTGGAGAGTTTGACATTCGGTACAAACCACGAGTCTCAATTAAAGGACAGGCAGTGGCCAACCTCCTCGAAACCCTCCCCATAGATGATGACAACTAGCATTACGACGAGGTGGATGACCTCGACACCCACATCGATGAAGGCGAGCCAGCATATACTAAGGGATAGCAGCTATACACTAACGGGTCCGTTAACGCTGGCGGCTCCGGTCTTGGCATAGTGTTAGTTATTCTTACCAATGAGAATATCGAGAAAGCCATAAGGATCAATTTCCCTCTCAGTAACAATGAGGCTGAAAATGAGGCATTGTTTTGTGGAGTAGAAATAGTATTGGCTCTTGGCGTGGAAGAACTCTCCATCTTTACCGACTCGCAGCTAGTTGTTAGCCAACATAGTGGGATTCCAGGCCAATGGCAGAATGGACGGCTACATGGAAACCTTGAAATAATGACTAAGAATGTTATACAAGGTCAACCTTGAACATATCCACCGCGGAGAGAATATACATTACGACGCCCTCGCGTATCTAGCTGGAATTATCGGCGACAAACTCCGCATAATCTAGATTAATATCCTTGATAGACCGAGCATTACCTTAAACCCAATACCAGCCATGCAAACTGACCTACTCCTTCCCCTCGACAGGCGCCAACCTCTCCTTAACTTCCTCAGGGAACACCACATCCTTCTTGAAGACCGATCAGTGGCCGAGAGCATCCACAACAGATCCCGCAAATATACGAAAGTTAATGGTGAACTCTACGTACATGCGACAAGATTTCATAACATATGCCCAAAAATGCGACAAATGTCAATTTCACGGGCACAAAATCCACGCACCTGTCGTCGACCACCACACAGTCTCCAGCCCCTAGCCGTTTGCAAAATGGGGACTTGATATCGTTGGGGCTCTCCATATAGCGAGCGGGAGATGTTAATTGATACTGGCTACAACAGACTATTTTACTAAATGGGCTGAGGCAATACCCCTCGCTCGGATTAGGGAGGAAGAGGTCATCACGTTCCTATGGAAATACATCATCATACGGTTCGGCATCCCCGCAGTACTGATGACCGACAACGGAACACAATTCGTAGGAAGAAAAATCACAGATTTTGTACGACCTTATCATATAAAAATCCTTCCTTCGAGCCCAAGATACCCCCATGGATATGGACAAGCCGAGGCCACTAACAAAACCATAATCGATGACACCGGTAAGCGACTGGGTACGACAAAGGGTCACCGGGTAGACAAGCTACCCAACTTTCTGTGGTCCTACTGAACGACACCTGGTAAAAGTATAGGCTTCACACCATTTATGCTCACTTACGGCTCCGAAGCAGAACTCCCTACTGAAGTTATCGCTAATACGACGAGATCCCTGATTGTTGACAGTGCAATCAATGACCGATGCTCGCAAAGAACCTTGACTTTATTGATGAAACCAGGGAGGAAGCTTCTTCTCAGATATTTCGGTATCAAGAGACAATGAAAAGAAGCTACCACAAGTGAGTAAGCCCTCGGCAGTTCTGCGAAGGTGACTACGTCATGAAAAAAGTCTTCCCAGCAGTTCTCCATCACAACAAGGGTAAACTTCTGCCAAACTGGAAAGGCCCTTATCTCATATCCCACGTCGCCGATGGTAACGTATACTGCCTACTCAACAACGATGAAGAGGAACTCAAATCCCTCTAGAATGCCATGAACCTCCAGAAATGGGTTCATTAGAAATACCTCACATGTACCTGATCACTCGTACTAAATATATTTTAAGCTTTAATATCACAATCACAAACGTTGTTTGCAGTTATATGATCACTCGTCCTCAAAGAGATGGAAATTGCTTTATAAAATGAAATCACGTAACTGTGGGCATCCTTAAAATAGGCCATTCACGCAAAATTCAAAAGTCGAGGTGTCCTTGAAGTAGGCCGCCCTCGAACAATACGAAAGTCAATTTTTGACGTAAGAATGAAATAATATAACTGGGGGCGTCCTTGAAGTAGGTCGTCCCCGCAAAGTGCGAAAGTCAAGATATCCTTAAAGTAGGCCGCCCTCGCACAATAGGAAAGTTGTTTTTTAACATAAGAATGAAATAACGTAACTGGGGGCATCCTTGAAGTAGGCCGTCCTCGCAAAGTACAAAAGCCGAGGTGTCCTTGGAGTAGGTCACTCTCGCAAAAATATGAAAATCAGTTATTGACGTAAGAACAAAATCACGAAACCAGGGGTGTCCTTGAAGTAGGCCGTCCGCGCAAAGTACGAAAGTCGAAGTGTCCTTGAAGTAGGCCGCCCTCTTAAAATTTGAAAATCATTTTTTGATGAAAGAACGAAATCACATAGCTAGGGGAGTCCTTGAAATCGGTCGTCCTTGCAAAGTACGAAAGTCGAGGTGTCCTTGAACTAGGCCACCCTCGCACAATACCAAAGTCATTTTTTTACGTAAGAGCAAAATAATGTAACTAGGGGCGTCCATGAAGTAGGCCGTGTTCGCAAAGTATGAAAGTCGAGGTGTCCTTAAAGTTGGCCGCCCTCGCAAAATATATGAAATCAATTTTTTGATGTAAGAATGAAATCACATAACTGGGAGCATCCTTGAAGTAGGTCATCCTCGCATAGTACGACAGTCGAGGTGTCCTTGAAGTAGGTTGCCCTCGTACAATATGACAGGTATTTTTTGACGTAAAAACAAAATTACATAACTGGGGACATTCGTAAAGTAGGCCGTCCTCGCAAGTATGAAAATGAAGGTATCCTAGAAGTAGGCTGCCCTTGTAGAATGAAAAATGTATTCACAGTGGACCTGGTCGCCTGTACGGCCAATATAACTTAATCCAACGAGGACTACTTAAAATGTGTTTGTGGGCACTTCGCGCCTTGCTCCACAAACCTGGTCGGTTGTACGGCCAATGTGACTTGGTCCAACGAAAACTTCTTAAAAAAAATTTGCGGATACTTCGCACCTAGCTCAACTGACCTGGTCGCCTGTACAACCAGCATGATATAGTCCTGCGAGGACTTCAAATAAGTTTTGGCAAATAATTCGCGCCCAGCTTAACGAACCTGGTCGCTTTTACGACCTACACGATGTAGCCAATGGGGACTGCTTAGGACTGCCTAAGATAATTTTTGGCGAAACCTTCGTTCTTCACTAAGAAGACCTAGTCGTTTGAACAACCAATGATCCTCTAAACAAGGAATATTTTAAAAAAATAATCAGGCATGTTACCACTAATTAATAAATATAATGGCTGCGGCAGATATTATTTGTCGCCAGATATAATTTCAATGCAGAAGACAATTCAAGTCCCTACAAATTTCTAGCAGGATAACTGGAAGAAAGGACCAAAAACAACATAAAAAGACTTGATTCAGAGCATATACATCAGAAACAGCAGAGATACGACCTCTCTAATATTTCGTGGCCCTGTCCCTCGCAACTAGCCACTCTAACATCCCCCTCAACCATCACGCGCAACACAGCTTCGCGGCTTACACAATTCTGTACTTGGTCTCACAAAATAAGGTACCAGAACCACCTCTTTTCCTGTGTCTTCCTCTCAGGCATGGGAAGGGTAAACGGCTCGATAGAAGTTCAAACTAATGGACTCCCAGCAAGCCCACGCTCGACAAAGTGAAATTTTCTATAAAACTCCATCTAATCTGTTACCCGCGCTTCGAACCTTGCCTTCGACTGCGTCTGCATCTTTCTCCCCTCGACGTTTGGCCTTCCGATTCCAAGCTCCAATGATAAATTTCAAGTTCTCCTCTCACAGGTTTGTTGAGGTGCGAAGGCATCTCTTTCCCACAGGCCTATATATATATACATGGCCATCCCACAGGCCTCATTAATTGCCTTAGGGAAATCCAAGAGCCATTCCCCTCATCAATTATGCCGCCTACGTCCCCCCAAATGGCCCACCCACTGCCCCTTGGAACTCACAATCCGCATTAATAACGGACATGACATTTCGCCTGCATTAATCCCTCACTGAGTGGCCAATACGAGATCATCATAACGAGAATACTCCCAAGTCGTCGTTAATAAGATAAATCAAACACTATAAATACATTAGCATAAATATATCAAGCAACACAACAAGTTTAACAATAAAGTTTTACAGACAAAGGCTCCACAAGCATCATAAGTTTATAACAGACAAAAGCTATACGAGCATCACAAGTTTGCATACCAAACTCTGGTACATCTTGACGTCTAGAATATCCCAGATGACGCAACTCCGGTACATCTTGCATTTTTCGCAATACTAGCAATGGTGGAACCAACGTATCCACCCACCACTTCGTGGATGAGCGAAACTCCTTTTCTCCTCTCTTTATTTTTTAACAATCTACTGTTATTCTTCAAATGGCACCTACACGCTGTTCTAAATTAGCCTAGGCGGACAACTCCATTGATGGAGTAGCTGCCTAAATAGCTTTATTATCTTAACAAGTCACTCAGGCAGAGGAGCGCAACCAGAACCAACTAAACCAGGAATGTGAAAGCCACTGCTTAGCAATAGAAACTGAACGGAATCGCCGCTTGGACTATTAAAGCAGACAGAATAGAGCAATCAATGGGCTACGCAATTCAGTCAGAGAGCTACTGAGATTGCAGCCCTTGGAACCTGCTCACCCATCCCAGGCCCCAGACCCATCGCGCGTATCAGCCTGCGCCCACCAAGGACTCTTGCCAAACCTCAAGATACCCACAGTTTATATCGATGATGAAGGTATTCCCCGTACATATCCCTCAATCGCCCCAATCCACCATGGGATCTACCCTACAGAAGATTCTTCTGACTCCACTCTCTGCTCCTCCTGACACCCCAGGCGCCGTCCTGCTCGAGAGCGACTTGGGAAACACAGTGCTTAATATTTGTCGCATACTCGACCTCACAACCTTCGAATTTACCAATCTCCCCCTCATCCTGCATATGTTACACAGCAGGACTTCGGCCACAAAATACAACCAGTCATTCGCGTTAGCGTTATCCGAGCCACCAACTCCTAGAGCCGGCTCAATAACCCAATATGCCCCAAAATTTTGGCTATCGAAATACCCTCCAACTTCCGTGCTCCCAAAATCAGCAAGTATAGTAACAAAGACCCTAAATCCCACATCCTCGAATTCCAAAATGCCCTGAGCTTCTACTCCACGGCTGACTACCGTAACACAGACTTTAACCTCCCAAATGGCTCGATACGAAGCTTCAATCAACTTTTACAACTTTTCATCGCCCAGTTTGCCTTCAACAGGATAGAGAGATTAGAGTTGACGCTCTTTTCAATTGCAGAAAATCCAGCAATGAGACACTCGAAGCCTTCACCCAGAGATTCCTTGACAAATCCCCGAAAATAGAAAATCTTGACTGCGTGAATGTTATCCTAGTATATTCGAATGCTCTGCCTGATCACAGCCGAGTAAAAGGACACCTAGTTCTCCACAAACCAAAAATACTCGAAAAGATGTTCTGAAGGTCAATGGCTATATCGATCACGAGCGACTCTAAGAATCACGCTAACCGAGCCAGTCTTCACAAACTTCAGCAAACCTCGACCGTACCCCTACTCTGCTCCCATACCCCTGATTGCTCTTGTCTCATAGGAGACTAAGACCTCAAACGCCCCAGCATTGATAGCAGTGCCGAAGCTCGCAAGAGGCGACCAAGGCTTGTTTTGCCTGCACTCACTTCCCCCCTCAGTACCCTTCTACCACATATGCAGGCTGACCCCATTTGGCGTATCTATTTTCCAATCGAAGTATGACCAGGCAAATCTTACTGCGCCAATCATAAATACAACTGTCACCATGCCAACAAATGTTTTGCCCTCCAGTGCTCTCTCGAACATATCTTCAGAGTAGGACGTTTGCATCAGTATATTTCTGATCTTCCAAGCTCCCTCGACGGGTCTTACCTAAAATCTCTATCAACCCCTACTACTAACCCAGCTGAGGTGCACATCTGCAGAGTCAATTTTATCGAAGTCAACAACATAGATAGTGGACATTCCATGTACAAGCAAAAACGCATCGACGAATGTTACAAGCTCATCTATCAGGAGAAATTCCCACCCTTCTGCCAGAATCAAGACGTCACCCTCATCTCGAATGTATTTATTTCATTGATTGTGACACTTCACACGTTCGTTTCCCCCATTCTGATCCATTAGTCATCATGATTAAGATCGAGAACCTCGTCCTCCAAATAATGCTCATAGACACAGGGAGCGTAGCTAATGTCATCTTTCTCCAAATAATCCAAACCATGAAGAAAATAGACCTCATAACCGCAGCCAACGTCGAACTAAAAGGTTTTAATGGATCAGCTAAAGTCGCTGTTAGTCGTATCAGCCTACCCCTTACCGCAGGCCCTATTACCCTTCAAACCAGCTTCCTTGTAATTGACATGAAGTCCGAATACCTCGGTATACTCAGACGCGATTGGCTCCACGCCATGTGAGCCATACCTTCGACCTACCATCAGACCTTCCATTTCAGCACTCACAAAGGTACTTGGAATCTGAAAGGCTCTCAACGCCTTGCCCGCTCATGGGAGCACCCAGAGATCGACCAAACCCGAAAACTTGTCAGCCCTCCATAGCAATCACTGCATCTTCCTAAATCATCAAATTTGACAGATACCACTATACCCATCAAACCTACTGTTTATATCGAACTCGACGGTCCTGGTCGAGGAACATTCATCGGAACTTTCCTTAATGAGTTAGAATGCCTCGAACTATCAAAATTCATTCGAGCAAACAAAGATATCTTTGCCTAAACATTTCAAGAAATTCCTGGTGTCGACCCCAACCTGGCCTGTCATCGCCTTCATCTCATCCCCTATTCCTCAGCAGTAAAACAAAAAAAGTGCAACCTGGCACCACAACTTCGAGAAGCAGTGAACCTTAAAGTAGACAAGCTCATAGTCGCAGGCTTCATCAGAGAAATGAAGTAAGCAGACTGGAAATCAAACATTGTCGCCATTCCCAAGAAGAATGGAAAGATCAGAATCTGCGTCGACTTTACAAACCTTAACAAGCACATACCAAAAGACAATTTCCCCCTACCGACCATTTCAGCACTCCTCGATTCAACTGCTGGACACGAGTGCCTATCTATGATGGACGCGGTTTTGGGTTAGAATCAGGTACCCCTCCTCCCTGAAGATCAACTTAAAACCTCCTTTTTAACTGAACAAGGCCTTTACTGTTTCAATGTTATGCCCTTCGGCCTTAAAAATGTCGGAGCCACCTACCAACGTATTGTCACAGCCATGTTTAAAGCTTTGCTTGGCAAATCTGTCGAAGTCTATATCGACGATATGTTATGCAAGAGACTTCAGAAAAATAACAGTATCCAAGACCTAACTGAAATCTTCTCAATACTTCGTACATATAACATGAAACTCAACTCTGACAAGTACCAATTTGGCGTGTCCTCCAAAAAATTCTTGGGATACCTTATCAGTAAACGTGGTATAGAGATTGACCCCACCCGCATTCATGCCCTCAAAGACATGCCATCACCCTGAACCATAAGAGACGTTCAAAAAGTGGCTGGTAGGATAGCGGCCCTCAATCATTCAATTTCTAAATTCCCAGATCGATGTGCTCGGATTTTTTCCCTCTTATGAGATCAGGGAGTCCACAAAGTAAAAAAGAAAACCAATCCAGAAATCAACGGACCCCCTAGTGCGAACAAACCTTCCTTGAACTCTAAACTTATCTTGGCCGTCCACCCATTTTCATAACCCCTATCGAAGGTAAAGCACTCTCCTTATACCTTGTTGTCACATAAACTTCTATCATTCGACTTGATTCCCATATCGAGAAGCCAGTATATTTTATCAGCGAAACTCTAACCCTCGCAGAAACTCGATATTTAAAACTTGAGCGTTTACTCCTCACACTTGTCTATTCAGCCCGTAAGCTCAAACCATATTTTTAGGCTCACCCCATCCGTATTATTACAGGTTGCTCCTTTAGAGAAGTACTCAGCAAAAATGAAAAATCTAGACGAGTGCAACAGTAGTCTGTATACCTTGGCAAACACGACATTACCTTCGAGAAGCAAATATCCCCAAAAGGCCAAGCAGTAGCAAACTATCTAGCCGACTTCCCGGTCGAAGATATCGATAGAGAAGAACACGAAGATGACTTATCAGAAGGCCAACCCAAAATAACAGACCCTTGGGGCCCTCTCACTGGCTGACGTTTATTTACAGATGGTTCAGTAGGACCTAATGGCTCAGGAATTAATATTGTCCTGGTAACACCCACTAATGATTGTATAAAAAAATAGTCAAACTTACCTTCGAATGTTCCCATAATGAAGCAGAGTATGCAGCCTTGATCTATGGCCTTGACCTCGCACTCGACCTCGGCATTCCCAAACTTGCTGTCTTTACAGATTCCCAACTTGTCCAGAGACATTACACTAGAGAAAATCAAGCTAGCGGTTGCATGGCCGACTACGTTCTTATTGTGCGACAGTGCAAGGACTAGTTCCCCAAAAAATCTACAATCACTCATTATCATCGAGGAGTAAATAGACATGCAGATGCTCTTGCCTACATAGCAGCTATGCTCGGACAATAAGAATCTCGGGCCCTCCATATCGAAATACTCGAACGCCCAAGTATCAATCAGATGGAAATCAATGCCATCAATACCAGGGTTGAGAGTCACGATCCAGACGATGGGAGAACACAGATTCTTCATTACCTCAACAATGCCACCCACCCAGATGATCCCAAAGCCAAATGTTCACTTCAAAAAAACTACCGCAGATACACTATCCACAAAGATGAACTAAATTGCAAATCCCCAAATGGCGTCTTCCTACGATGCATATCCCAAGCCGAGGCCTCTCAAATCTTTGCCAAACTTCACGAAGTAACCTGCGGTGCTCACACTGCTGGCCGTTCTATGGCCCTACGAGCCGTCACCCATAGATTATTTTGGCCCGATATGAAAAAACATGCTTCAGACTATGCAAAACACTTTAACAAATGCCAGCGTCGCGCTCATGACATCCATTGCCCCTCGCAAGACCTCCATTTCAGTCAAGTTTCCTAGCCATTCAAAAGATAGGCCATCGATCTCATTGGTCCCTTCCCAAAAGCCTTGAGTAGCAGAGAAAATATCTTATTCACAACCGATTACTAAACCAAATAGGTCAAAGCTGTACCTCTATACCGAACCAAAGAAGAAGAAGTTATCAAATTTATATAGGAAAACATCATCACTCACTTCGGATGCCCCCACATGATTCGATGCAACAATCGTCTCCAATTCGTTGGCAGCAAAGTTAGAAACTTCCTCAATAAACTTAACATCATTCTCTCACCCTCCGCACCTTACTATCCTCAGGGTAACGGTCAAGTCGAAGCAATTAGCAAAACAATTGTCAATGGTTTTAAGAAGAGAGACGATGCAAAGAAAAAATGATGGGTTTAAAAGTTACAACATTTCTATTGGGCTTATCGAACAGCCCCAAGGAAATTAGCAGGATGCACCCCCTTCCTTCTAACTTATGGAACCGAAGTTGTATTACCAACTCAATTCGAAGTACCCACTCGAGACCCAAACCTCCCAGACGAAGATAATGAGTTTCAACTTGCATGCAGCATGATATAGATCGACGAAACGAGAGACTGAGATATCGCCAACCTTGGCTGGTACCAAACATCACTTCAGAAATCTTATAACAAAAGAGTTTGACCACGGAGTTTCAACATTGGAGATCTAGTACTTCGACGTGTCAATCAATCTTTAAATCCTCAGAATGCCGGTAAGTTGGCCGAATCTTGGGAAGGACCTTATGTTGTCTATGATAAAATAGGCAAGGACTCTTATTACTTAATGACGGAAGATGAAGAGCCTTTACCAAACCCCCTGGAACACAGTGCAGCTGGTCTCCTATAACAGGCCATATCTCCAATTTCATTTTTAATTTCTTGGTTTAACTTAGGTATCATATCAACCTTCGGCCCGACTGGTACTTGAGAGTAATCTCAAAAAAATTTAAGCTCCCAATTTTGAGCAAACTCGTGGGTCTAGGATGGTCGAAAGACCTGACCCTTGGAAATGCATTGGGGGAGATCAGATATTGCTTCGCTATGGCAAAGGTCTTCAAAGTCGTGTTCATTTCCTATTTTCTTTTAAGTATCACGTTAACACTTCACCTCGACTGGTACTTGGTGGCGACCTTGAAATGCTCAAGTCTCCAATTTTGAGCAAACTCGAGGGGCAAGGATGGTCGAATGACCGGACACTCGGGGATGCATTGGGGGCGATCAAATATGTTTCGACCTGGCTCTAAAACTGTCAAAGTCTAATCATTTTCTTTGTTTACCCCTGGTATCATGTTCACCCTCACCCCGACTGATACTTGGGGGCGACCTTGAACTGCTCAAGTTTCCAATATTCATGAGGGGCACGAATGGTCGAAAGACCGGATCCTCGGGAATGCGTTGGAGGCGATCAGATATTGCTTTGTTGTGGCTTAGGCCCTCGAAGTCCAGTAAATTTTGGGGATTCCTTTAGGTATTACGTCCCCTCGGCCCGACAGAGACTCGAAGACGTCTTGGAAATTTTTCAAAAATTTCAACATCACTGTGGCTTCGGGGTTCGATCTAAATATCTTCGACACTCTTCAGGGTTTTATGAAATGCAGAGAGCAGTCAACATATTACACATTAGAGGAACAGTGGCAGTACAATTCAAAGATCAATCATCAACAGTTTAAGGCAAGCAAAATCAAGAGAATACACATCCAAATTCCAACAATTCAAGGTCAGAGCAAGATAACACAATCTATCAAAAAATCAAACATCAAATCAAAAATTCTGAATTAGTATGCTCATAATCAGTATATGCAGAATTCATTTTAGAAATACGCATTAATATGTTCAGCATCAGCTTCAGAAGTTCAACATAAAACAAAAGACAGAGATCAACAACAAACAGTGACATAGTTCAACATATTACAACTCAACATCATATCAGCAGAAGAAGACATAAAGCCCCAACCCCAAATACCTCATACCGGTGCGGTTACGTCTTCATCCTCCACAGCTCCCCCTGCAACAACACCCTCAGCAGCTTCATTCAACCCTTCGACGACCAAACCATCAACAGTTCTACTAATGGGAGCTCTAATAAGAGAACTATCTACACCACCCCAAGTATTTGTAACTGCTTCTTCAACAATGCTCGCATCTCCTTTCTTCATCAACAATTCATCCCCTTCAACAAGTTATGGAGACATTGGGTAAGGTTGCAATGTATCGGGGTCATACCCCTTATCATCTATAAAGCCTTTCAACCTAACACTCACCTTGCATTCGCCATCATACTGCCGCTGGAAATTCACCCTATGTTCCGCTTTCTCCCTCTTATACCCCACAAGCTTTGCAGTCCACTCTTACTCCAGCCTTGACCGCTGAAGCTCGAGCCTCTCATCATAAGAGTCAGTAAGCACCCCCAGATCTTACTTCAACTTCCTGACTTCATACACCAATGATGCCTCAGTTCCAGAAGAAAGATTTGGATTTACTTTTACTTGTTACAATTTTGCTTTTACCGACTTCATTGCCTTATTGCAAGTTTGCACCCAAGCATCTGTCTACTTAAATATTCAAGCAGTCAGTGCACCTCAAAACTTAGAGTATCGCAACAGAAAGTCATATATAGTTAGCTGAAACATGTGCCTCTTTATATTTTTTAAAGCCTCATTTGGGTCGTCCTCCAAGAGCTGGACAATCGAAGCCTGCTTATCCACAGCCTGCTCCTGTTGTTCAGCCTCCGTCATCTCTGCATCCTCCTCCAGTATATCATCCTCCCCCAGTATATCATCCTCCCCCAGCGCCCTCCACCTTTTGCGTTGGCCAGCCTTCGATTACTGTACATTCGGGGCTTCGGGAGCCACCCGACCCTTCCCCTTCTCAGTTTGAGTTATTACCGTCCTCGACCTCAATCTCGATGTATCGCCAGCCACTTCGAGTATTGACGCTGGTTGTATAGATCACCACCGCGATCTCGGCACAAACTGATAACTCCTTAGGAAATCTTCCCTTCCCATTTAATTTTTACCTTTCGAAACACCTTCGCCTCTTTTTCTCTTCGATGGCTTTGGCGTAGCGGGTACGCTTGGATGAAGGGAATCCGCCTTCTTCCTCCTTTGGCTTTTAATTCAAAGACTGTGAAACACAGAATTTACCCAGTCTTCACTAGCTTCGAGCAGAGTATCAATATAATTTACCAAATTATCCTAAGACGAACTCTTCGGACTTGCAGAACAAATCAAAATAACAATTATCACTTATCCCAGATATAAATCGACAATAACCGTTCGGCAAATAAACTTACGTTCATTATATACCCTATGATGCATTTTATAAGGTTCATCCTTTTCTACATTCTCCTAGTTACCCCTTAATATCAATAAATTTTTATTCCATCCTCGACCCGTCGAGCTCAGATCAAAGAACTAAGGCTTCTCTGGCTGACATTGGATGTGATAGATCCCCGGGTTCAGACTATTCTTCTTTGAGTAAAAGGCAATAATATCAAACCACTTAATCAAACTTTGACCCTCGCTAGCCATTTTCACATTCATCCCCTCTATAACCCTCATCATCTCATAAAAATTCTCGTTTATTTATGCTGGGGCTACCCCCAGAAATTCAACACTTCTTTCACAAGCCTTCGAAGTGGAAGCTCCATTCCCAACCGAATCTGGCCTCTGTAAGGCATAATCACTTCCCCAGGGTTCAATTTAAAAGTAAATCCCGTCCCCGCAACACTCAGATACACACCCACCTTCGGCAGTTTAAATTTGGTTGCAAACTGATCTAACCTAATCCTATCTTTGGCTGAAACGGCATCCTTAACCCTATTAGACTCAGTCGAATCCTCACTATCGTCATACTGCACCTTATCCCCCTCTCTACCACCAGAAGGCCATACATCATATCTCTCCCCCTATACTGCTTCCTCCTCCTCACTATCCTCGGTCACTATCGTCCGTCGATGTCTCATAACCGGGGCCTCCTCAGGAGGTAGAACCATAGATAATGGGGACTCGGTTATCACATCAAGCACTTCTACATCGCTACCCACATCCATTAGGGTTCAACCAGGAATACTAGCTTCAAATTCTTCGATCTCTTCGTCTATCACTTTCCGCCTCAAAGCTTGACTGCTATCCATTTTAGCTTACACAAGATGTGGCACGCAATTAGACAGATAAATTCGACAAATTCCGCGTCCAGAACCCCTATTCCATCTACCCCCTCAAGAAATTTATCAAAACTTCAATCTCAAACCCTATACCTCTTCTAAAACACCTCAAACTCTAGAATGAGTCGAAACCCAGATGTATCAAGTCTCCTTACCCTCAAAAATAACCTCTAAACCCCAAACACAGAATGTCCTACCTGCACTCTCAAAAGGGAAAAACAAAGTAAAGTTGGCAGAGATCAAGTGACGTACCTGTGATTAGCAGCACTACCCTCGTGTCAACAAGATCAATACAACACATGCAACAACCACTCCTAAATTCAAAATGGCATACGTTCCTTTCTCCTCATGCTCTGTGATTTTATCAGTTTGTCATACAGTAATTACTCTCCTCACACTTATATATATTTAGAAAAACCAAAACTGCCTCAATTTTCTAAACCACTATCATTACCACGACCCTACTACCTCGGCTTTTCGGCTACAATGTGTTTTGACAAATATACCCTTCATATTTCCCACGTGCGAGCAGCACACCTACTCCAAACTGCTTCCAAAAGCCAAAGCTTTTCGAACCTTCTTTCCCCCCACTCGAAACTAAACATTCAAATCCAAATAGTCACATCATAACCTTTTCCATAATACGAGTAAAACATCATCATTTCTTTTTGGCACACTGCCCCAGACGAACGTACCACTCTGACAGACCAGCCATCTGGATTGTTAGAACGGCCAGTCAATTCAAGCATAACCTTCGAAACACTCCTAAACTCGAGTACTCAACCTTTCTACGTCTCAAAGAATCCTCAATAGTTGGCCTCAAATTCATTTACCTAATATATCGACCATCGACATACAACACATCCTACAATTCACAACCTCGTGCTACCCTTATTTTAACAAAATACATTTTCTTCTTTCCTTAAACAAATAACTTCGAACCTTCGACCGAAAAAAATCATACATTTTGACAATTCTAAAATTCATGCTTATAGATAATGTTTTTAACTTCGGCACACTGTATCTTTTGCTTCGAAAAATTCATTTTTACCTTCGAACAACACAAACATTACATTTCGACAATTATACTATCAATTCAACATCTCAAGATACAATTCAGATTATATTACTATTACTCACAGTTCGATAATGTAGGTTATTCTAAGACACCACTTTCATTCAGAAAAGACAGAAAATATTACACGCCTCGTACAAAGAAAACTGAAAAGAAACAGAGCAAAGGAAAGCAACAACAAGACAACATCAAATAGAGGACCCTATTTACCAGCAGGATGCTCCTCTTCAGCCACGGCCGCAGCATCTTCATCCTCCTGGTCTACTATATCCTCTGCGAAGCCTTCGTGATGAGACAGCCGATGGCCTGGCAATGGCCCCATCATATGTACTATTCCCTCCCAGTATGCAAAGGGCATGCCAAGGATTGGTGCCCAGGGTTCCACCTCAAAAAGGTCTAGCATTTTAGCATCAATATCCTCCTCAATACTGAACCTTCGTTGATGACCCAACAAGGCCTCTTGGATTCTCCTGGCCCTTACTATATCTTGATTTTTTGAAACGGGTATGTTTTCAGCCATGTTGATCAAAACAAATTAAAGAGACAGATGAGGAGAATTTTGAAAGACAGATGAAGAAATCCCCTCCACCCTATCTCCTTTTACACCTACAAACCCACTACAGCTTTCCCTCTTCCCTAACTGAATTAATGGCAACATTTAATTTCCCACCTCAAAAAGTCAACAAACAACCTTTCGAACTTCCTAGACGCAACTGATTCGTCGGTACCTTCATTCAAACTTCATTCCAGAGGACTTCTAGCCGAGCATACCACCAACATCGGGCACTCGGCCATTATAACCATCGATCCTCACTAAAGCATCTCATCATACTTTTGACCATAATTACTTCAGAGCATCATAACTCATATCAGTATAGCCTTCGATCATCATTACCATTGAGCATATCATTATACCTCGCGCCTATAAGATTGTTCGTCTACATTCGTCTACATTATCAATCAAAAATAGTAATACAAGTTTGTAGAAAATATAATGTCAATTCCAAATATCCGATCAAACAAACAAATTACATTTCTACTGCCACCCCAAGCAAAAAAGCCCCACACAGAAAAACAAAGACATACAAAGATACAAATATTTACCACATCAGCCAGTAGCCCTACTTCCGGAAGGTTCTGCTCCGCTTGCTACATTTTACTCCACGATGATCTCTTCTGCACAAACAAGACTTTCGTCCTGAGCTATCAGGAAGAGATAGCGCCTCTCAGCAGTAGTAAAATAAAACCTCAGTTATTCCCACAAATAGGCATAAGGATCACCATTAATGAATTCCTCAGGTCCTACCTACACAAGGTCGGACATGTCCCAGTTCAGATCATGTTGCCCAAAAATCTTCATATGTAGTTCTGCCATCTTCAGCCCCACACGATGATAGCGGGCGAACCCCATCCTCTTTTGGAAACGCGTGTTTGGCATGGAATCCATTCAAATATTCAGAATAAGGAGAAAGAGCATAAAACTATTGCAAATGGAAGAGGATATAGTATCCCTACACAATAACCCATACATATAGCCTTTGCTTCATTTATTACCTTATAACCACCCACACCTTCTAATTACCCTATTTTATTACTTACCCAAAAACCAACAGTCAAACTGCTCAGATTCCAAGACCGAACAGTTTTCTCAGCAAACACCTTTGTACCTGGCTTTGAGACCCTCGCTGAGAGGGGGCGAATGTAGTGGCCTACTCACAGCCTTCGACAGTAGAATCCCACTTTACAGTCTACTCGAATATATTGAAGCCTACTCAATCCCTAAAATAGACTTCCCCCAGATCCCCTGAAGCTGAAGCTTCGACACCAGACAAAGCCTCAAGGACGGATTAACACATCGCAATAGACAATCATTGACCATATCTACACATGGTCAAAGTGTTACAAGATAGATAGCTAGCTCACCGAAAAAGCCGCCGTAATAATTGGCCTTTACAGCTATAGTGACAGGCCGACCACTACACTACAGTACCGAAGTACAGAGACACATTAGACAGTTGTCACAGTGACAGTGCAGACAGTACCAACGCCTATATCTTACTGGGATTTCCTCATAGTAATCATCTAATCCTATCCCACACTTGGTGACTCAGCTTCCTGTGATTCAATTAATAGTGGAAAGGGGAAACCAAGTGGAGGTTGGTAAAAATCATCTCCGGCCCCTTATATTTTACTTTCGACCTCACTTTGAATACTATATTTGAACCCTCTTGTTACTCATCAGTAATATAATCTTTCTTAAAAATCCTCATTAGAGGACGTACAGTGTCACATTTGGGCTATACACAAGAATTCTTCTTTGGTTAGTTCTAACTTTAGACCATTTGCTTGAATTCCTTTGATAGTAGATTGATTCCATGTTGTAAGAGCCAACTTCACCTCTAAATGAAGTTAGACCCCTACACCTGCTCAATTCGAAGTACCCACATGAGATCCTAACCTCCGAGATGAAGATAATGAGTTTGAGCTCGAATTCAACATGTTATGGATCAACGGGGCCAATGATCGAACCATCGCCAACCTCGGCCGTTACCATACATTACTTCAGATGTCATACAATAGGAGAGTTCAACAATGAAGTTTCAACATTCGAGATCTAGTACTTCGACGCGTCACTCAATCTTTAAAGCCTCGAAATGCAGGAAAGCTAGCCGATTCCTGGGAAGGACCTTATGTCATTAACGACAAAATTGACAAGGGTTTATATCAACTAGTGACAAAAGATGAAGAGCCTTTACGAAATCCATGGAACACAATGCAGCTGGTCTCATACAATATGTTGCGGCCTCCATCTTGTACCCCCGATGTAAATACAGAATAAATAATAATAAAAAAATTTGATTCCCACTTCGTCATCTATTTTCCAATAAATTTCTTGGTCAAGCCTGAGTATCATGTCAACCCTTCGACCCGACTTATACTCGGGGGCGACCCTAAGATTTTTTAAGCTTTCAACATTCAAGCAAACATGGGGGGCACGAATGGTCGAAAGACCGGACCCTCGGAAATGCATTGGCAGTAAACACGTTTTACTTCGCTATGGCTCTGGCCTTCGAAGTCTAGTAAATTTCTTTGTTAAGCCTGAGTATCACGTCAATCCTTCGACCCGACTGATACTTGGGGGCAACCTTAAAATTTGTCAAACTTCCAACATTCAAGCAAACTCGAGAGGCACGAATGGTCGAAAGACCGGACCCTCGAGAATACATTTGCGGTGTACACATCTTACTTCGATGCGGCTTAAGCCTTTGAAGTCTTGTAAATTTCTTTGTTTCCCCTAAGTATCATGTTACCCTCCGCCCGACTGATACTTGGGGGAGACCTCGAAAATTTTAAAACTCCCAACATTCGAGCAAACTCGAGGGGTATGAATGGTCGAGAGACCAGACCCTCGAGAATGCATTTGGGGTGACCACGTCTTACTTCGCTATGGCTTAGGCCTTCGAAGTCTAGATCAGCTCTTTGAATTTTCAGGAGTCAATCTCAAAGTCCTCCCATGGAATCATTTTCAGCACAAATCAAGTAAAATCTTGTTCAAGCTCATATATCAAGAATCTATCACAGCAATTCAGTACAATTCAAGATTAACCCAAATCAATTTTAGAATAGTCAACAAGTCAGTTCCAGCACTGCAATTCGAAGCAAGCACAAGTTCAAAGATCAAGTATACCGAGGGCTCAACAATGTTCGAATATTAAGACCCAACGTAAAAATCAGAAAAATAGGAATGGTACTCCAGTATAAATTCCTCATATCGGCGTGGCTGTACCATCTCCCCCAACAGGCTCTTCGGCACCAACATCCTCAAAACCTCCAAAAGAAGATTTCGACCCTGCACCATCGACGTCCACATCAATACCACTTCCAGTAGTTGTACCGTCGATCATAGAAACCTCCACACCACCTCCAACACCTCCATCCGCAACATCTACCACCATCCCCTATGTCTATAAAGAATCTTCGGCGACAGGATCATGGGTAACAGGGACGCGTTGCAGAGTATCGGGATCAAACCCTATATCATCTATGAACTCCTTCAGTCTGACAGTAACTGCACATTCATCATCAAACTGCCCCTGGTAACGCTCCGTCTGTACTTTTTTTTCCTTCTCCTTCTTTGCAAGGTTTGACCTCAGCTCATGCTCATTATTAAAATGTTGACCTTCCAATCTCTTCTTGAATGCATCATTGATAGCCTCTAGATCTCGCTTCAATGTTTTATTCTCAGACACCACCGACGTTTTAGTCCCTCAAGCAAGCTCCAGACTGTCAACCCCTTCTTGTAACTTTCTCTTTAACAATTTTACTGCCTTTAGAAAGCACTGCACCCAAGCATCTGTCTGCTAGAATACTCGAGCCGTCAGTACCTCTCGAAGAGTCAAGCACTCCAGAAAATGGTAGAATCTCACAAACAAATAGACACTTGCCTGGTACATACTCCTCCTTATATGCTTCGATGCCTCTTCTAGGTCATCGGCACAGAGTTATGCCATCGAAGCAGTAATGGCCAGAGCATGATCCTCTCGCTCAACCTCCATCATATCTTCTCCCGGATCCTCCGCATCGTCTTCCCCCAGCTACCTGTACCTTTTGCATTGGGTACCCTTCACCTGCTGTACACTGGGAGACTCGGGAATAACCTTTCCCTTCCCTTTCTCTACCTGGGCCGATGCCTGCATCGTCCTCTGTCTCAAAGTGCCACTAGCTACTTCGGGTACTGTTGCTGCCTGCAACTACCTTTGAAACACCTTCGCTTCGCCTATTCTTCGATTTCTTTGACGTAATGGGTACATTTTGAAGATGGGAATCTTTCTTCTTCTGCCTCTTCCTCATGATACCAAGACTCTTGAAAACGTTATTCACCCACTCCTTGTCTCAGTCAATTAGGGCGTCAATATAATCCCACGAATTCGCTCAAGTCCAGTTCTGAGGACCTGTAGAATAAACATAAATACCATCATAGTTTATTTGAGCAATATATCAAAAACTGTTTGGCAGAAAACATACTCGGATTATTGAATTTATAATGTAACCTATAAGAATCCACCCCTTCGGCATTCTTATAATTCCCCCGAACTACAACCAAATCTCTATTCCACCCTCGACTCGTCGAGCATAGACCTAACAACCAGGGTTTGTCTACATGGAACTAGATGTGGTATGTGCCCACATTCTGATTTTCCTTCCTCGAATTGAATGATACCACATTATACCACTTAATTAAATTCTTCCTTTCACTCCTCAATTTGGCATTCATGCCCTCGAATACCTTCATCATCACATAAAAATTACCATTTATTTGAACAGGGGTAACTTCCCAGAAGTTCAACACCTCCTTCACAGGCTCTCGAAGGGGCAATCGCATTCCCAGTCGAATTTGGCCTCTATACGCCATAATACCTTCTCGAGGCTTTGATTTAAAGCTGTACTCTGACCTCGCAGAATACAATATAACTCCTACCATCGATAACCAATGTTTAGCTACAAATTGATCTAGCCTATACTTCTCTCTAACTGGAACAGAACCGGTAGGCTCATCTGACTCAGTCGAATCCTCATCATAGTTACTTTGCTCCCCCTCATCCCTTTCACCACCCAAAGGCTTACCTCGACCTTTTCCTCTCGTTCACTGTCCTCCCCCAATTTCCTCCTCACCACTACCCTCAGTCACTATTATTTTACGACAACCACTACTTGAACCCCCAATCACAAGAACCACCACAGCCAGTGGGATATCTTTTACTATGAATAGTTCTTTTAAGTTACTGCCATCATCCATCTGAGCACGACCAAACATACTAGCCTCATTTTCATCGACCTCCTTGTCTATCAGCCTTAGTCTCAAAGCTCGACGGGTACGTATTTTATCCTACAGTAGAAGAGGCATGCAATTAGATCAATACATTCGAATATTATATGTTAATAAACCATTTTCATTTACTCTCTCCAACAGATACAAGCCCAATCAAATACTCGACCCCAATCCCAGTCCCCCCATTATTACCCTCAGAATCCCAAATGAACAAAACCCCTGATACATGATTTCCCCCTATCCTCGAATAGATCCTCAACACTACAAACCCATAAGACTCAACATACAGATGCAGAAGGCAAACTAGATAAAAACAAACAGATAAAGATCAATTGTCATACCTGTATCAGAGAATGAACAATCGAAATGGAAAGTCAACCGATACTCAGCAGCAACCTTAGTAACCTCCCTCAAGCTTCACGTCAAAAGGTCATATGTCCCTTCCTCTCATTCTTTGGCTTTGTCTGTGAATAGTAATTTGGTCATTTCCTCTACATATTTATACCTCCTCAGTACCGCAAAAAACCACCTCGATTCCCCAAACTGCCATCATTACTACTACCCCACTACCCCTATTTTTTGGCTGAGACATGATTTTACAATTTTACCCTCTTTCACCCTACGTATGTGTCATACTCTCACACTCACGAAATTTTAAAAAAAAAAAAAACCGAACCTTCTGGTCCTCGATCAAAACTGTCAAGCCATATCCTTTCATCAAATCAACCATTTTTCTGTAATTCAAGGAAACATCGTGATGACCTGCTGGCACTCTGCTCCAGGAACCGTGCATGTCTGGGCTTTCAGTCTGTCCTGTAAAATCTAGCAGACCTTCAACTATATCGTGCCACGAACATTTGACCATAGATAAACCTCACATTCGATATTAAAAGACGTCAAGCCTTCAATATACAACGTATTTGACATTCGACAATATGATCGCACCTAAACCACCTTCAAATTTTATGCCTATCCTACTTACACACAGATAAGAATTTTACTTCGATAAATCAGAATTTTACTTTGACAAATCAAAATTTTACTTCTACAGATTATAATTTTATGTTGACAGATCAGAATTTTACTTCGACAATTCAGAATTTTTACATACACACAGTGCTGAAATATACTTCGACAGTTATCTTATCAACTCTCAATTTCATTCAATACAGATCAAAACAGTACAAATCAACCAAAAAAAAGAAGACAAATACCCATACATACCATCCTATTCAAATAACCCAACAGTCAAATGAAGCCATTATTTCTCCTTGGGACATTTCTTCTAGCTCCCGGCCTCAGCAGCAGCATCTTCCTGGTCTACCATCTCCTCAGCAAATGACTCCAGCAGGGACAACTGGTGGCCAAGAAATGGTCCCATCATCTGTAACACCCCCTACCAATAAGCGAAGGGAATTCTTGCAATGGGCTCCCTGGGCTCAGCTTCAAACAAGTTTGGCATCTCCAAGTCCAGGTTTGGATCATCGACAAACCTTCGTTGTTACTCCCGCATCTTCTCCTATACACGAAGAGCTTTCGCTGCCACTTGGTCCTAGTTCTTGGGCCTAGAAGTATCGCCTTTGTTTTGGGAAGAAGAGAAAGAGATTATACTCAGAGACGAAGGAATAAAAGAATGTAATTCACCCAGAAACAACCTATTTATAATAAAAATCATATACATTTAACCCCTACTTAATCAGAACCGCATTAATAGCAAGTCTTTAATCCTCCTCCTCCAAAACTCAATAGTCCAACCTCTTCAACTTCCCAGACATAACCGTTTCATCAGAGCGCGTATTTAACCCTCTTTCTTTTTACACCCTCTAACAACCCCTACGATACAAACCTCGAGGATCAAGTATTCAGAAACAGTCATTCATTGTAACCGACTGCCAACCTATTTCCTCAACCAACACATTATAACTCGAAGTCAATTTTTCCCAAAGGTAACCGTTTCTATATATTAGCATTCAAGGAAATATGGCCGATACCGCGCCTACTATATATTCGCATATATGGATTATCAGATACAAGCATAGAATTTCAGTAATGTTTGTTTCTTAATGCACTACTTCAAAATACAGAAATAGAGGAGACCTCCTAGTACAGTCATACAATATTCTTCCAAGATCAACAACATAAGAAACTTTCAAAATGCAGCCCTAACAAAAATGAGGGAAAAAACCATCACCACCACCTCGCCACCACTTTTAGAAGAAGCCGCCCTATTTTCAGATGGGCCAGTTCTACTCGCCGAGCCTTGTTCCTCCCACAACTCTTCTGCTTGAATGAGACATTCGGCCAAAGCCATCAGGTAGTGGCAACATTCTTCAGCAGTAGTTAAATGAAACTTAATCTGCCTCAAGATGTAAGAATAAGACTCCCTGTTGATGGGATCCCCAGGCTCCAACTTCACTAGGTCTGGCATGTCCCAGTCATGTTTGTGGTCACCGAAAAATTTCAACTCCAGCTCGGCGTTCTATCGCCCTATCCGATGGCCTCTAGAAAATCCTATTTTCTGCTGGTAGCAAGTGTTAGGTGTGGTATCCATAACGTTTTTCACGAAATATAGGAAAGGAGAAAAGAAATGCGGAGTAATTTAGAGTATACAGTGTTACCACCTTTATAACCCACACTTATAGCCTCATTTATTACTCCATAACCACCAACATTCCTTTATTACCTCCCTCGAAAGCCTACAGTGAACTGTTCAACTTCCAATTGCAAATAGTTTTTATCTGCAAATGCCTCTATACCTATTTTCGAGACCCTTACTGAGAGGGGGCGAATGTAGTAGCCTACTCGCAGCCTTCTACCCTAGTCAAGCACTTGATGAATACCTCGACACCTACCCAAGCAGCTCAAAGACCACTCAACCCATGAACAAGCCTTTCAAAGATTATCCGAAGATGAAGCTTCGATTCTGAACAAACTCTCGAAGACGAGCACCACAACACATCAGAAATACTTCAACCATATTTGTACATGGTCGAAGTATGACAAGACAGATAGCCAGATCACTAGAGAAGACGACGGCGATGTTGGTCCTTACCGCTATAGTGACAGACCCAGCAACTGCTACAGTATCACAACACAATGACAGATCCAACAGCTGCTACAGTGACAGATCAGATATTTCTGGTGTCAATACCAACTCCAGGATACCCGCAAGATATCCGAATGGTACCCTTGTAATGTGACCTAACCTTGGTGACTCAACCCTACTT
The DNA here is from genome assembly GCA_014058105.1 of Kingdonia uniflora. Taxonomy (NCBI): domain Eukaryota; kingdom Viridiplantae; phylum Streptophyta; class Magnoliopsida; order Ranunculales; family Circaeasteraceae; genus Kingdonia; species Kingdonia uniflora. Next base: position 264,945 of record JACGCM010001897.1, on the reverse strand, counting down.
ATGTTCTATAAATAGGAGAGATGGGGAACCAAAGAGAGATTATAAAATCTCTCCCTTAAGCCCTTACAGTATATCATCGATCACCTAGTAAAATTCGATAGTCAAACCTTCGGCTACTCGGCAGCAATACAAACACTCTTAAAAATCCCCATAAGAGGTCTTGAAGAGTCACATTCTAGGCCTTCACGCAAGTATATTGTCAGTAGATTAATTAACATATAGATTATATACTTGATCTCATTTGATAAAAGATTAACCCTGTGGTGTAAGAGCCGACATCCCCCTCTTACGGAGTTAGGCCCCTACACGTATGATAATTTAATCAAAGCATATATTTAGCAAATGATAAAGTACTTCAATAATAAATGACAAATTTTGTTTTCTTATATAACAAATTCTGCATTATATTATATTTGTGGCACAAATTTTCTTAATGGTAAAGTAGTAAAAAAAAAAGACCCCAAAAATTACATAAATATAGTTGCCTTGTTGGTTTGAATTGATTGACCTCACCATAAGTCAAAGGTTTCAATCCACCATGTTTACACATTTTATTATGAATTATGTAATATATTCTCTCTATTACACACATACTCGTTATTATACATTACTGATGTATGATAATTTAATCAAAGCTCGTATTTACCAAATAACATGAACTTCCATAATAAATGAAAAATTATGTAATATATTATATCTATACCACAAATTCTCCAAATGGTAAAGTAGTACATAAAAATGGCCTCAAAAATGACATAAATGAAGTTGCCTTGTTGACTTAAATTGATTGACCTCACCAAACGTTAAATGTTCAAATCCTCACCTTGTTTACAAATTTCAATACAAATTCTACAATATATTTTATTTATGGCATGCACACATACTAGTTATTTTACGTTATTAGCATATGATAATTTAATCAAAGCACTATGTAATAGATGACATGAACATCAATAACAAATGACAAAATTTGTATAGTAAGGTAACAAATTCGGTAATATATATGTTTTATGTGGCACAAATTATCCAAATGGTAAGGTATACATAAAAAAATGTCCCTACAAATGACATAAATTAAGTTGCCTTGTTAGTTTAAATTGATTGACCTCACCATACGTCAATGGTTCAAATCTTTACCATGTTAATTAATTCTGCAATATATATTATCTACGGCGCGTACACATACTAGTTATTTTACTTAATTAACGCATGATAATTTAATCAAAGCACTTATGTAACTTATGACATGAACTTCAATAACAAATTAAATATTTTGTATAGTGAGGTGACAAATTCGGTAATATGTTCATCATGTGGCACAAAATCTTCAAATGGAGAAGTAATACATAAAAAATGACCCCAAAAATGGCATGAATGAAGTTGCCTTGTTGGTTTAAAATTATTGACCTCACCATACGTCAAAGGTTCAAATCCTCACCTTGTTTACAAATTCTGCAATATATATTATCTACGCCGCGCACACATACTAGTTATTTACATTTTTGACATATGATAATTTAATCAAAACACTTTTGTAAGAGATGGTATGAACTTTAATAACAAATGACGAATTTTATATAGTGAGGTAACAAATTTGGTAATATATTTTATATGTGGCACAAAATCTCCAAATGGTAAAGTAATAATACATACAAAATTACCCCAAAATGACATAAATAAAGTTGTCTTGTTGGTTTAAATTGATTGACCTCACCATATGTCAAAGGTTTAAATCCTCACCTTGTTTACAAATTTTATTATAAATTTTGTAATATATTTTATCTACGGCGCGCAGATATACTAGTTATTTTACATTATTGACTTATGATAATTTAATCAAAATAAATAGGTAATAGATGATATGAACTTCAATAAAAAAAGATAAATTTTATATAATAAGGTGACAAATTTTGTAATATATTTTATATGTGACAAAATCTCCAAATGGTAAAGTAATATTATAAAGGCTAGTTTTCTGGTTGGTTAACTTCGCCAATACTTTAGTGAAGAGATTACTATTTAGCAGTAAGTAAAGACTAGGATACAACAAATTTTACCTGGAAACTCAGCAAAACTTAAGAAAAACCATGATCTCGAGGAGGATTTTATGACCTAATGCCTCTATGTGCTAATCTATTGTACTAGTAGAGAAATTGATGAGAGTATTATAATGAATTTTAGACATATAATTCTAAGAGTATTGATATATGCTCTGCCTGTATTTATAAATGGATACCGGCTGTTACAAATATTTTCCCTATCTTTATAGGTGGGGGGCAATCATCACGGATCATGTGCAATGGCTCTATTTGACCAAGTATAAGGGCTACTTATGGAGGACCTAGATCTATAGTTTTAGTCTTGATATCTTCTCAAATAATCGAATAACTTCGACATGATTTTGCTAGCTTGTCCTTATCGAATCTAGGGAATATGCTACTGCAAGTACATATAAAATGACCGCAAAAATGGCATAAATGATGTTACCTTGTTAGTTTAAATTGATTAACCTCACCATACGTCAAAGGTTAAAATCCTCACATTATTTAATTACAAATTTTATTAAAAAATTAATAATATATTATATCTATGGCGCACACACATACTAGTTATTTTCAATAACAAATGAAAATTTTGTATAGTGAGGTGACAAATTTAGTAATGTTTTATATGTGGCACAAATTCTCCAAATGGTAAAGTAGTACATAAAAAATGGCCCCAAAAATAATATAAATGAAGTTGTCTTGTTACCTTAAATTAATTAATCTCACCATACGTCAAATATTAAAACCCACACATTGTTTACAAATTCTGTAATATATTTTATCTACAGCATGCATACATACTAGTTATTTTATATTATTGATGCATGATAATTTAATCAAAGCACTTATGTAACAGATGATATGAACTTCAATAATAAATGGCAAATTCTGCATAACGAGTTGGCAAATTCGGTAATATATTCTATATGTGGCACAAATTCTCTAAATAGTAAAGTAGTACATAAAAAATGGCTTCAAAAATGATAGAAATAGAGTTGCTTTGCTGTTTTAAATTGATTGACCTCGCCATAGGTCAAAGGTTTAAATCCACACCTTATTTACAAATTTCATTATGAATTTTGTAATATGTTCTATATATGACACACATACTAGTTATTATATACTATTGACATATGATAATTTAATCATAGCACGCATTTACCAAATGACATGAACTTCAATAATAAATGAAAAGTTATGTATTGTGAGGTGACAAATTTGGTAATGTATTATATATGTGGCACAAATTGTCCAAATGGAAATGTAGTACTTAAAAAGGGAAGCAAAAATCACATAAATGAAGTTATCTTGTTGGCTTAAATTTCAAGCGTTCTAAACCAGATATTCATGGTTTTCTCAAGGATAAGAGATGATGGAACCATTTAATTAAGTTATATGTCCATGGGGATTCACGGGGAGCTGAACCAGAAAAGTTTACAATCAGAGAAGAATGACGCAAACTCGAATAATATTAATGAAGTTCAATTTTTGGCGGGTGAATCTACAACCCGGTATAAAATCCCTGACCCTGTTAGTGTAGCTATAAAAAATGTCTTTATGGATCATGATGTAGATGGAAAGAATGAGGATAAAGATACTTATGGAAATGGATAAACCAAAGCCTTTTATGCTGATACACTTAAGGGTAATAATGTCTCAATTAACATTGAAGATCTTCCAATGTTATGATGAAGTGGGGAATACCCAACCATTGAAATTCATACTGCAGCTCTTTCTAGAGGAATAAGAGCATTCAAGTTCAGCCTTATAGGCAGGATAGATACGCAAAATCTTAACTACACAGAGATTAAAGAGAAGACGCCAAAATTGTAGAAATCGAAAGGAGTTGTTTTAATTATTAGTATGGATAAAAAATACTTTACAATTAAACTAGAAAATGAAGCAAAGAAAGCGGTACATTTGGATCAAAGCACCTGGGTTATTGATGGTGTTCTACTCAGACTCAGGCCTTGGAGTAAGAACTTCAACCAAGAAAGCCAAAAAACTACCAATGCTCTTATATCGGTTAAGCTGCCTGGTTTGAGCAATTAGTATTATGAACCACAAACTCTTATGTCAATTGGAAGAGCTCTGGGAAACCTTGTCCAGATTGATGAAGCCACTAAGAAATTTGATTTTTGATTCATTGCAAGCATTTTTATTGATATAGACATGTCATCACCAATCCCAAATCAAATACTTTTCAAAGTAGATGGTGTAGAGTTTTGGTAGGAGGTTATAATTTCTTGATTTATAAATTTTATAGCCATTGTCAAATGGTAAGGAATCAAATGGGGGAATGCAAAGCTTAGAAAAGTACCATGAGGCAACACAAAAAGAATATTGAGAAGAAGAAAACCAAAAGTAAGAAATTTGAAATTCAGTTGGAAGTTTATGAGGATGGAGGCATTCTTAAAGCTAGGGTGGTCATGAAAAGAAATGCTTCAGGAAGTATTAAATTTACTAAGCATATCCAACAACCAAAGCCACATCAATAACAAAGAGATCATAACAGTAAAGAGAAATCTCATGAAGTTGATACAGATATATGTTAAGAAGATAAGGAATCTCACATTATTATGTTTCCAGGATTGGAACATTTGGCTAATAAATACCCCAGTAGTAGCAATAAAAGTAAGGACCTCCGAACCAAATTCTAACAAGATCTACAACTAGTGATATAAGGAAGTGAGGAAGCTATGGCTATGACTGTTTATGATACATCAAAAAGGGAGATTATAAAGGAAAAAAGGGCAATATCACAAATGGGGATAATAGTGAACCCATTGAGTTAGTTGTAAGACTTTGTGGGCAAGGTATAAGAAAATATATAAATAGGAGAGTAGAGGTATTTCAGGTATAAAAGTATCTATAAAGGGAAGGTTTGACGAATGTTTCCATTCGGGTAAGATTGTATTAAAAAATATTTTGTTGGGTAATTTCTGATATAGAAATGCATATTTATCCTTTTTTGGGCTATATTTTTCCTGGAATGATATATGGTTACCATTTACTCGGGGACGACCCCGCTGTAGTAACATATTCCCCAGATTCGATATGAAAGAACTATTAGAGCCGCGCCATCGGTATTTGATCATTCGAGAAGATTTCAAATCTACAGCAATAGAGCTCGATCATCTACATTAGCCGCTACACTTGGTTAAATATAGTCATTGCACGTACTCCAAAAAGTTTGCCCACCTCTCATAAATTTAGTGTAGGGGCCAAGTTTCATAGAGGGGAAACTAGCTCCTACACCACTGGATTATCTTCGCATAGGGGTTTACATGTATCTGATATAATAGAAAATGATACTAATATACTAACACACTTGCGTGGAGTCCTAGAATAGGATGCTCCGCGACCTCTAGCAAGGATTTTTAGGAGAACTGATATATATATCGAGCTAGTCAAAGGTTCGAGGAGTTGAGTGTTGCAGGGTATTCGAAAGCAATCTTCCAGGGCTCTGCGGGAAAATTTTTTAAACCCCCTCATCGATCTTCCTCTCTTATATTTATAGAACATTGGGAGGGTTGAGACACCATGGGAGGTCAAGTTACATGCGTATCCTTAAGGGACAGCTGACTGGTACTCGAAGTCGGTTGTGACATTGTAGATGTTGGTTCTGACACTATAACATCTAGTTCTGGCACTATAATTATCGAGCGGCTTGTTTTACTATTTTATCTAGTGAGCTGGCTGTCAGACTTGTCTACCTTCGACCCTGTACATCCATGGTCAAAGTATTTCTGGTACTGGTACTGAGTTTTGGCGCTACCTACCTATCTTCGGCTATGGCAGTAAGCTTTAATGGTCCCTTCGAGTATTGGATTAGTCTCAGAAAGCTTCGTGGACTTATTTACCGTCTTGCTGAGCTTTGAGTCTCTAGGTAGGCTACGATGTAGCCTTTAAGTATTCGACTGGTGCAAGAAGGCTACGAGTAGGCTGCTACATTTGCCCCCTCTTAGCAGGGCCTCAAAAATTAATGTAGAGGCACGTACTGAGAAAATCAGTTAGGCATAGGGAGTTGAAATGTTGACTGTTGAATGTGGGCAGTTCCGAGGAGATCAATTAAGGATGGTAAATAATGTGATTGGTGATTATGGAAGGGTTAAATGAATCTGCACTCACATATAAATAGGGGATGTGAGGGGATTTTCAAACTACCTTTGGCTTTCTCATCTAGTAATCGAAGACATGGACGTCACAGCGAATACAAAGCACCAGAGGAGGATGGCGGAAAGGGAACGTCGTATCCGGGCGATGACTCTCGAGATGAATTGGTGATCGAAGTTTGGACTGGGAGATGCCAGATTTAATCGAGCTAGAGCCAGAGTAGCCAATCAGTGGATGTCGTACGCACATTGGTGGAGGGTATTGCAATGGATGAACCAGCTTGTCAGCAATCGGTACTTCTTTCTGAAAAGTTGGTCCAAAGATTTGGTGGACGCAGAAGACCGAGTTAAAGATGAGGAGGTCAGGCTCTGCAAGAACTGCCCCACCTGTAAATAGGGGAGTCTTGTTATATGTATTGACACTAGTTTTGGGTAGTGAAAAAGGAAGTCATTTTGTTTTGCTGATGACATTTTTTTTTCGATACTTGTATATTTTGTTGTTATTTTATTTTTATTTTTTATGGGGATGCATTTGAATGAAATAGTACTATTTTTAAGTATACCCTTGTAAATGTAATAATCATGGTAGATGAAAATATGGTAGGCGCGATAGCTCTTTGTCGAAAGTCGAACTGTAGTACTGAACACTAAAAAATGGTTAAAAACTTTAGTAATGTCGAATAATCATACAAGAGTGACTGAAGGTTCGAGTACTTAATTTGTGTGGACGACTGGTCAATGTTGAATATAGACGATGGTTTACAAATGAGATCTGGAGTGGTTTTCAAAATTTTTGTTGTCGAAGGCATGAAGGCTTTGACTGCATGATCTGACAGCCGTAATCGCTGACATGTAAGAAGCGGTACTGTTCCGAGGGCAGAGTGCCCTATAGGTTACCATGATATTTCCTCTATTTATGGAAAAAGGTGACGTGTAGGATTGAGGTGATAACTTCGGGTAGGGTGCCAGAAGGTTCGAGAGACTTAAAATTTTTTGAGGGGGGGAGTGCGCGAAATTCACGTGGGAGTAGTTGAGGGTAAAATTGTAAATATGCGTCTCAGCCAAAAAATAAGGAGTGGAGGAGTGGTAATGATGGCGAGTGGGGAAGCTGAGGTAGTTTTATTTTTCTGAGGTGGTATTTATAGGGAAAAATGAGAAATTTACTTTTCCCCAAATAATCAATCATTGAGTGAAATAGAGAAAAAGAGAAAAAAGCATACGCCATTGTGGTTGTAGAGGTTATTTGAGGAGAAAAAAAACTGTCGTTGTTCCAAAGAGATCTGAACCATTTGAACAAGTATTTCTTCTGACCTCTTGTGAAAAGTATGCGATTTTTTATTTCTGCTCTGCCCTTTTACCTTCAACATCTGTATTTGGTTTTATAATGTGGGGTCAATATTGCTAGGGTTGTGTTTGTACTGGTATGGACGAGGAAGGGGGTAACCCATGTGGCCAGAGGTCTGGCCCATTGGTGAATTGGGGATATTGAGGGGCTTATTGGGACTATGGTCAAACATTTGATTGTGGGTTGGGCGATTAAGAGAGGGTAGAATAAAATATGATATCAAAATATGATAGTTTAATTTATCGATCTAATTGCGTACCTCTTCTTTTTTAGGATATAATGTGTACCCGTTAGGCTTCGAGGATGAGGCTGATAGATAAGGAGGTCAAAGTGAATGAGCTGAGTGTATCTGGTCATGGCTGAGGGGGTGAGAGCAGTGACGTAGAAGTGCTAGACATTGCAACAGAGGCCCCATTAGCAGTGGCAATACCAGAAGTTGGGGATTCCAGTAAGAACCATCTTAATGCTCGAGTTATTAGGGAGAGTGATGAAGAGGAGATGGTGGGAGGGGAGGAAAGAGGAAACGAAGGTAGTATTGAGCCTTCGGTGGATGAGAGAGAAGAAGGGAAGCAGAGCGATAATAATGATTGTTCGGTTGGTGTTAGGCCCGCGATGAAGATAAGATAAGATGGTACTTCGACAGGCCCAAAGAAATGGTGAAAACAAGGTTGGTTCACAAGTTGAACTATGTGGTGAGGGGGGGGTGCAGCAAGGAGTGACAGGAACCGTAGACTAAGGCAGTTTTTGAGGTGTCGAGACAGGTGAGCAAGGGAAAGGGCAAGGCCATTCACGACCCTTCAAAAGTCTAACAGACGAAGACTACTCAGCGTAAAAGGCCTCGGGAGCTGTGGGTTGATGATGCAGATAATGTAAATAAGGCACAATGCGAAGCCAAACTTGAGGAGGATGCTCGAGCAACGACTGCGTCTATGGCGATACTCTATGGAAATGACCTAGATGAGGCTGGGAAGCAGATGAATAAGGCTCTGCATCAGGTAACTGTTTTTTGAGATTCTGAAATTATGATAAAATTCAATATGCCTCAAGAAGCATTGATGGTTCGAGTATTCTAGCAGGTGCATGCTTGGGCCCAAGCTTTTGCCAAAGCCAAGAGGGTTGCAACTAAGTAGCTGAAATTGGCAAGGGACAATCTGGAGCTTGCTTAGGGGACTATTATGTCGCTTTAGACTGAGGTTAATGTTTTAAAGGGGGAGAAGATGAATACTAGTGTTGAGTGTGTGAGGGAACTCAAAGCTGAGGTTGCCAACAGTTCTCACATTTGAAAGATACAGGAGTCGAAGGTGGCTAAAAAGGTAAAGGAATTAGAAGAACAGAGGGTATCTTTCCAAGAAAAATTTGATGAAGAGTATGACAAGACCATATCCTTGTAGACCTTCATAGATAGTTTTGGGTATAATCCCTTGACATTCGAGCGCTTTCCATCAACCAAAGGACTTGCTATCGAAGATGTCAATCAGACAGTGGGGATACAAGTGGATCCTTCTGGCAGAGGGATTGGAGGTGATGTGGAGGCTCCCATGGTCGAAGTGACTGTTTTTGTTACTGTAGTTGATGGTATCGTGGATGCTTAAGGACTGGACCCTGCTAGAGGTGTTGTTGTCGAATATCTTGTGGGAAGAGTTGGTGCGGCTACTACTGTATGAGTTGAATGCAGGTAGAAGGTGTGTTTCCGTTGTCTGGTTGCTGTAGCAAACTCTATCATCTTGCTTTGCTGTAATGTTTACATTTGATTGAGTTGTTTGTTTGTAATTGATTTGAATTGCTTGTATGTACTAAATTTGAGTTGTTGGTATATAATGTACTGAAACTTCTTGGATATAATTCAATTATTGATATTCTTGTATGCTTGTCCCCATGTGTGCGATTAGAAGTATATAATGCTTGTATCAGGGTCTGGGCTAGAACCGCGAAGAGCTTTGATGTCGTCTCCGAGTACCAGTCAAGTCGAAGAGGTGTACCGAGTCGAGAAGTGTATTGTACCACAAAGGTCTCCCCCGGTTATATCCATGGATTTGAGCCTGATCGTAGCATTATGTGGTTGCCTCCAATGCATTTCTGAGGGGCTGGTCTTTCGATAATTCATGCCTCTCGAGTTTGCCCGAATTGGAAACTTGAAAAACTTTAAAGTTGCCTCCAAGTATCAGGGTCGAAGGGTGGACGTGATACTTAGGTTTGGCCAAGAAATTTACTGGACTTTGAAGGTTGCCCCCGGGTCTGTCCGCGCGGTGGAGCCTAAGCGAAGCATAATGCGGTCGCCCCTAATACATTCCCAGAGGTCCGGTTTGTAGACCACTCATGCCCCTCGGGTTCGCTCGAATTGGAAACTTGAAAAACTTTGTGGTCGCCCCCAAGTATCAGTCGGGTCGAAGGCCTGACGTGATGCTTAGGTTAGACCAAGAAATTCACTGAAAGATAAAACATGAAGCTCAGAGGATAAAAAATATGTTCATTATTTATACTGTATTTATATCAACTGAATAAGGTTGTGGCCGCGGCCTATTGCATGCGACTAACTACATGGTATTCCAAGGATTGGGTAGAGGCTCCTCCACTTCTGTCATTAGATAATACGAACCTTTGTCAGTTTTGTCATACAGGACATAAGGTCCTTCCCAGGACTCGGATAGCTTGCAGACATTTCGAGGCTTCGAAGAGGCTGTGACTCGTCGAAGAACGAAATCTCCAATATTGAAACTGCGTGGTTGAACTCTTTTGTTGCATGACTTCTAAAGAGAGAGGTGGTAACGGTCGAGGTTTGCTCTGGCTTGGTCTTTGGTTTAGTCGGTCCATAACATATTGTATCCAAGTTTAAACTCATTATCTTCGTCGGGGAGGTCGGGATCGCGTGTTGGTATTTCAATCTGGGTTGGCAGTACAGCTTTAATACCATAAGCCTGGTGTAAAGGAGTGCAGCCCATCGCCTTTCTTGGTCTGGTGCAATAGGCCCAGAGTACATGTTGTAATTCTTGAACCCATCGGCCTTTCTTCTCATCGACGCGCTTCTTGAGACCATCGATTATAGTTTTGATGATTTCTTGAACTTGACCATTCCCCTGGGGGTAGTAAGGTGTTGAGAGGGAGAAGATGATGTTGTACTTCTTGAGGAAATTGCTGACTTTGTTCCCAACAAACTGTAGACCTTTATCGCATCAAATCATGTGAGGACAGCCTAAACATGTGATGATATTTTCCCATAAGAACTTGATGACTCCATCTCTAGTTTGACACAAAGGCACGGCTTCGACCCATTTAGCAAAATAATCTGTGGGCAGTAGAAGATGTTCACGTTTACCCAAAGCCTTGGGAAAAGGGCCCACTAGATCAATGGCGCACCGCTTGAATGGTCAGGAGACTTGGCTGTAATAGAGGTCTTGTGATGGGCTATGGATATCATGGGCATGACATTGGCATTTGTCGCAATGTTTTGCGCACTCTTCAGCTTGTTTCTTCACATTAGGCTAGAATAAGCATTAGGATATGGCTCAAAGAGCTATAGATCTACTTGAAGTGTGTGCACCGCAGGTAACTTCATTGAGTTTGGTAATAATGGTAGTAGCTTCGTTTTGGAAGATTCATCGGAGGTGGACGCTGTTTTTGAATTTGCAATTTAACTCGCATTTGAGAATGGTGTCTCTACGGCAATTTTTGAGTAACGAGCATTTGGCTTTGGGATCATCTGGGAATGCTAAACTCTTGAAATAAGCAAGGAATGGTGTTTGCTAGTCATCTGGATCGAGACTCTCGCCCTAGTATTGATGGAATTGATTTCCATCTCACCAATACTTGGGCGTTTGAGAATTTCAATATGTAGTATTCGAGATTCGGATTGGCCTAACATGACTGTTATGTAGGCGAGGGCATTGGCATGTCTATTTTCGCCTTGAGGGCAATGTGTAATGGAAGATTGTTCAGAGAATGATCCATTCTCTGGCAGACAAGTATAGCATACAAAGCCATGCAACCGTTGGCCTGATTTTCACCAGAGTACTATCTCTGAACAAGTTGGGAATCTATAAATACTGCAATTTTGGGATAACCAAGTTTGAGGGCGAGATTGAGGCTTTATACTCAGCCTCGTTTTTAGAGCATTCGAAGTTTAATTTGACAGGCTTCTCGATTTTGTCGCTAGAGAAGGTAACCAAAACAACAAAGATCCCCGAATCATTAGGTCCAGAGGATCCATATGTAAAGAGACACCAGCCTGTGTTACGGATCCAAGGGTCGTTCTGTTTGGGCTAGTCTTCAGGTAAATCGTCTTCATGGTCTTCCCAGTCGATGTATTTGACAGGGAAGTCAGCAAGAAAATTAGCGACTTCTTGGCCTTTTTGAGATAGCTATTTTTCAAAGGTAATGTCATGTTCACCAAGATTGACGGACCACTGTTGTACCCGTCGGGATTTGTCCTTCTTGCTGAGGATTTCTAGAAGGGGGTAGCGAGTGATAACTCATATGGGGATAGTTTGGAAGTATTGTTTGAGCTTTCAAATGGTGTAAACAAGGCTGTGGAGCAATCACTCGAGCTTGGTATATCGAGTTTCGGCAGGTATCAGTGTAGTAGCCTACTCGTAGCCTTTGACAGTCGAAGCCCACTTCACAGCCAACTCGAATGTATCGAATCCTACTCAATCCCTAAAATAGACTTCCCAGAGAACCCCTAAAGACTAAGATTCGACACCAGACAAAGCCTCGAGGACGTATTAACACATCGCAACAGACATTCTTTGACCATATCAATACATGGCCGAAGTGTGACAAGGCAGACAGCCGGTTCACCAAATAAGCCATTGTAATGATTGGCCTTTAAAGCAGCAATGGCAGGCAGACCACAGCGTCACAGTGCTGAAGTACAGAGACACGTCAGAGAGCTATCACAGTGACAGTGTAGACAGAGCCAGCACCCATATCCCGCCGGGATTTCCTCACAGTAATCATGTAATCCTGACCAACACTTGGTGACTCAGCTTCTTATGACTCTATTAATAGAGGAGAGGGGAAACCCAGTGGGGGATAGAAAAATCATCTCCAGCCCCTTACAATTTAACTTCGACCTCCCTGTGCATACTGTATTCAAACCCTCTAATTACTCATTAGTAATATAATTTTTTATTAAAATCCTCATCAAAGGTCGTAGAGTGTCACATTCGAGCCTCTACGCAAGTATTCATCTTTACTTAGTTCTTACTTTAGACCTTATGCTTAAATCCCTTTGATAGTAGATTGATTCCACGTTGTAAGAGCCAACTTCACCTCTAAACGAAGTTAAGCCCCTACAATTGGCACCGTCTATTCTTCCCAGCCTATCAATCTTTTTTTCCTTTTCTTCTCCCTTTATTTCTCAACAATCTTCTACTCCTCTTCAAATGCCGCCTACATGCCGTTCCAACTCTACCCTGGCAGGCAACTCCATTGATAGAGTAGCTGCCCAAATAGCTTTATTATCTCAATAAGTCGCTCAGGCAAAGGAGTGCCACCAGAACCAACTTAACCAGGAGCGTGAAAGCCACCGCCTAGTGATGGAAACTGAACAGAATCGCCGCTTAGACGATGAAAATAGACAAAATAGAGCAATTAATTAGTTGCACAATAACGTCAGAGAGCTACAGAATTTCAGTCCTTAGAACGTGCTCGCCCGTACCAGGTACCACACCCATCGCGCGAATCTAGCCGCGCCCGCCTAAGACTCTCACCAAACCTCGAGATACCCACAGTTCACATCGATGCCAAAGGTATTCCCCGTACAATTCCCTCAACCGGCACTATCCACCTCAGGATCCCCCCACAGAAGAGTCTTCTGACTCTACCCTCTGCTCCTCCCGACACCCCAAGCACCATCCCGCTCGAGAGCAACTTGAGGAACGCAGTCCTGAATATATGCCACATACTCCACCTCACAACCTTCAAATTCGTCAATCTCCCCCTCATGCTGCATATGTTACACAGTAGGTCTTCGACCACAAAATACAACCAGTCATTCGCATTAGCGCGAGCCCAGCCACCAACTCCAGAAGCCGCCTCAATAACCTGATTTGTCCCAAACTTTTAGCTATCGAAATACACTCCAACTTCCGGGCTCCCAAACTCAGCAAGTACCGTAACTCGGACCTAATATCCCACATCCTTAAATTCTAAAATGCCCTGAGCCTCTACTTCACGGCTGACTGCATGTTATGTCACATTTTTCCATCAAGCCTTACTGAGAACTCCCTTCGATGGTACCACAACCTCCCAAATGGATCGATACGAAGCTTCGAGCAGCTATCACAACTTTTCATTACCCAGTTTGCCTTCATAAAAGACAGAGAGGTCAGAGTTGACGTTCTATTCAATTTCCAAAAATCCAGTAATAAGACCCTCTAAGCCTTTACCATGAGACTCCTCGACGAATCCCAGAAAATAGAAAATCTCGACTGCTCGAATGCTATTTAGGCATATTCAAATGCTTTGCCCGATCACGGCCAAATAAAAGAACACCTAGTTCTCCACAAACCAAAAACACTCGAAGAGATGCTCTCGAAGGTCAATGGCTATATCGATCTCGAGCGACTCCAAGAATCATGCATACTGAGCCAGCCTTCACAGACTGCAAACTTTAGTAAACCTCGGCAACACTCCCACTCTACTCTAACATTCCTGATCGTTCCTGTCTCACAGGAGACTGGGAGTCGCAAATGCACTAGCATTGATAACAGCGCCGAAACTCACATGAAGCAACCAAGGCCCATTTTGCCTACACTCACTGCCCCCCTAACCACCCTTCTACCACATATATAGGCAGATCCCATTTAGCGTATCCCTTTACCAATCGAAGTTAGACCAGGCGAATCTTACTGAGCTAATCACAAATACAACTGCCACCATACCAACAAATGTTTGCCCTCTAGCACTCTCTCAATCTTATCTTCAGAGCAGGATGTTTGTATTAGTATATTGCTCATCTGCCAAGCTATCTCGACGGGTCTTACCTTAAATCTCTATCCACCCCTACTACTGACCCAGCCGAGGTGTACATCTGCAGAGTCAATTTTATTGAAGTCAAAAACACAGACAGTGGACATTCCAAGAGCAAACGAAAGTGCATCGAAGAATGTTACAAGCTCACCTATCAAGAGAAATTTCCTACCCATCTGCCAGAATCAAGCTGTCACCCCCGTCTCAAAGGTATTTTTTACATCGACTGTGACACTTCACACGTTCATTTCACCCATTCCAATCCATTAGTCTTCATGATTAAGATCGAGAACCTCATCCTCCATACAATGCTCGTAGACACAGAGAGCACAGCTAATGTCATCTTTCTCCAAACAATCCAAACCATGAAGAAAATATACCTCATAACCGCTGCCAATGTCGAACTGGAAGGTTTTAATGGATCAACCGAAGTCGTTGGTCGTATCAGCTTGCCCGTCACCACAAGACCTATTACCCTTCAAACCAGCTTCTTTGTCATTGACAAGAAGTCCGAATACCTCGTTATACTCGAACGATATTGGCTTCACGCCATGTGAGCCATACCATCGACCTAACATCAGACCCTTCGTTTCATCAATCATGAGGGTACTTGGAATTTAAAAGGCTCTCAAAACCTAGCCCGCTCATGCGAGCACCAATAGATTGACCAAACCCAAAAACTTAACAGCCGCCCATAACAATCACTACATCTTTTTATCCCATCAACTTTGACAGATACCTCCTCACCTATCGAACCAATTGTTTATATCAAACTCGACGGTCCTGGTCGAGGTACATTAATCAAAACCTTCCTCAATGAGTCAGAACGCCTCAAACTTTTAGAATTCCTTTAAGCAAACAAAAATATCTTTGCCTGAACTTTTTAGGAGATGCTTGACATCAGCCCCATTCTGGCATGCCATCGCTTCGATCTCATCCCCCACTCCTCAGCTATAAACAAATAAAGCGTAACTTGACACCACGTCTTTGAGAAGCAGTGAATCTTGAAGTAAACTAGCTCATAGCTGCAGGCTTTATCAGGGAAGTGAAGTACGCAGACTGGATATCAAACATTGTGGTAGTTCCTAAAAAGAATAGAAAGATTAGAATCTGCGTCGACTTCGCATACCTCAACATGTACACACCAAAGGACAGTTTCCCCTTACTGACTATCTCTGCACTCCTCGATGCCACTGCAGGACACGAGGGACTATCAATGATGGACGCGGCTTCGGGTTACAATTAGGTACCCCTCCACCCTGAAGATCAACTAAAAACTTCCTTTATAACTGAACAAGGCCTTTACTGTTCCAATGTTATGCCCTTCAGCCTTCAAAATGCCGGAGCCACCTACCAGCGTTTTGTCACAGCCATGTTTAAACCTTTGTTTCGCAAGTCTGTCGAAGTTTATATCGACGATATGTTATGTAAGAGCCTTCAGAAAAGCACCCATATCCAAGACCTAGTATAAATCTTCACAATACTGTGCACGTATAACATGCAACTCAACCAAGATAAGTACCAATTTTACGTGTCATCCGAAAAAAAATTGGGC
Source organism: Kingdonia uniflora (assembly GCA_014058105.1). Lineage (NCBI taxonomy): Eukaryota > Viridiplantae > Streptophyta > Magnoliopsida > Ranunculales > Circaeasteraceae > Kingdonia > Kingdonia uniflora. The sequence continues at coordinate 248,916 of JACGCM010001897.1, read as the reverse complement.
CACCTTATCAGTAAATGTGGTATAGAGATTGACCCCACCTATATTCGAGCCCTCATAGACATGCCTTCGCCTCAAACCAAAAGAGATGTCCAAAAAGTAGCCGGCAAGATAGCAGCCCACAATCGTTTCATTTCTAAAACCTCAGATCGATGTGCTTGGCTCTTTTCCCTCTTATGCAATTAGGGTGCCCACAAAGCAAAAAAGTAAAAAAATCTCGAGATCAACTGGATACCTGAGTGCGAACAAGCCTTCCTCGAACTCAAAACTTATCTTGGTCGTACACCTATTATCAGCACCCCTATCAAAGCCAAAATACTCTCTTTATACCATGCTGCCACAGAAAATTTTATCAGTTCAGTACTTATTAGACTTGATTCGAACATCGAAAAACCTATATATTTCATCAAGAAAACTTTAACCCCCGCAGAAACTCAATATCCAAAACTTGAGCGTTTACACCTCACACTTGTTTATTCAGCCCGTAAGTTCAAACTATATTTTCAGGCTCACCCCATCCGTGTTATTACAAGTTATACCCTTTGAGAAGTACTCAACAAAAAAGAAAAATCTAGACAAGTGCAGCAGTGGTCTGTATACCTTTGCGAACACGACATTACCTTCGAGAAGCAAATATCTCAGAAAGGCCAAGTAGTTGCATACATTCTAGCCGACTTTCCAATTGAAAATGTCGATAGGGAAGAACACGAAGATAATTTATCAGCAGACCAACCCGAAATATAGATCCCTGGGACCCTCTCACTGACTAGTAATTATTCACAGCTGGATCCGCAGGACCTAATGGCTCAGGAATTGGTATTGTCTTGGTAACACCCACTAATGACTGCATAGAGAAAGCCGTCGAACTTACCTTCGAATGTTTGAATAACGAAGCAGAATTTGAAGTCTCGATCCACGGTCTCGACCTCGTACTCGACCTCGGCATTCCCAAACTTGAAGTCTTTACTGATTCCCAACTCATTTAGAGACATTACACAGGAGAAAATCAAGCCAACGGTCGCATGGCTGACTACGCTCATTTAGTGCGACAGCGCATGGACCGGATCCCCGAATAATCCACAATTACTCATTGCCCTCTAGGATGAAATAGAGATGCATATGCCCTCGCCTACATAGCAGCTATGCTCGGGCAATCAGAATCTCGGATCCTCCATAACGAAGTACTCGAATGCCCAAGTATCAACCAGATGGAAATCAATGCTATCAATACTGGGTACAAGAGTCACGATTTAAACGATTGGCGAATACCGTTTCTTCATTACCTCAACAATGTCACACTCCCAGATGATCCTAAAGCCAAACGGTCGCTGCTAGGAAACTGCGGCTGATACACTATCGGCGAAAAAGAATTACATCGCAAATCCCAAAATGGCATCCTCCTTCGATGCATATCCCAAGCTGAAGCATCTATTATCTTAGCCGAACTCCATGAAGGAACCTACGGTGCCCAAACTACTAGTTGTTCTATGTCCCTTCGTACTGTCACTCAAGGATTATTTTAGCCCGATATGAAAAAACAAGCTTTAGAATATGCAAAACACTGTAACAAATGCCAGCGTCACGCTCATGACATCCATTTCCCTTCTCAAGACCTCTATTTCAGTCAAGTGTCCTGGCCATTCAAAAGATGGGCCATCGACCTCATTGGTCCCTTCCCAAAATCCTCAGGTAGTTGAGAAAATATCCTTGTCGCAATCGATTAGTTCACCAAATGGGTCAAAGCTGTACCTCTATGCTGAACCAGAGAAGAAGAAGTTATCAAATTTTTATGGGAAAATATTATCACTCTCTTCTGCAGCCCTCACATGATTCGGTGCAACAATGGTTCCAAATTCCTTGGCAGAAAAGTTAGAAACTTCCTTAAAAAACGCAATATCATTCTCTTACCCCCACACCTTACTATCCCTAGGGCAATGGTCAAGTCGAAGAAATTAACAAAGCCATTGTCGATGGTCTTAAGAAGAGAGTCGATGCAAAGAAAGGATGATGGGTTCATGAGTTACAACATGTCCTCTGGGCCTATCGAATAACCCTAAGAAAATCTACAGGATGCACCCCCTTCCTACTAACATATGGAACCGAAGCTGTATTACCAACTCAATTCGAAGTACCCACTTGGGACCCTAAAATTACAGACGAAGATAATAAGTTTGAACACGTTTGCAACATGTTTTGGATCGACAAAACAAGAGACCGGGCTATTGCCAACCTTGGCCGCTACCACACATCACTTCAGAAAGCCTACAACAAAAGAGTTCAACTACAAAGTTTTAACATTGGAGATCTAGTACTTCAACATGTTAATCAATCTTCGAAACCTCAGAATGCCGGTAAGTTAGCCGAATCTTGGGAAGGACTTTATGTCGCCTTTGATAAAAATAGATAAGGGCTTTTATTACTTAATGACGGAAGACGAAGAGCCTTTACCAAACCCTTGGAATACAATGTAGGTGGTCTCCTATAATAACCCACGTCTCTAACCATGTACAACTGATGTAATCTAGAACATTCAATAAATATATTTTTCCACCCTTACTTTGTCTCCTGTTTTATTTTGAATTTCTTGGTTTAACTTAGGTATCATATTAACCTTCAACCCGACTGGTACACGAGGGTACTCTTGAGATTTTTGAAGCTCCCAATTTCAAGCAAACTCGAGGGGCAAGGATGATCGACAGACCGGACCCTCGAGCATGCATTGGGGGCGATCAGATATGCTTCGCTGTGCCTATGGCCTTCGAAGTCCAGTCCGTTTCCTGGTTTCTTCGATGTATCACATCAACCCTTCGACTCAACTGATACTTGGAGGCGACCTTGAAATTCTCAAGTCTCCAATTTCGAGCAAACTCGAGGGGCAAGGATTGTCGAAAGACCGATCCCTCGGGGATGCATTGGGGGCGATCAGATATGCTTTGACTAGGCTCTGAAACCGTCGAAGTCCAGTCTTTTTCATGGTTTACCCCGGGTATCATGTCCACCCTCGCCCCGACTGATACTTGGGGATAACCTTGAAATGCTCAAGTTTCCAACATTCAAGCAAACTCGAGGGGCACGAATGGTCAAAAGACCAGGCCCTCGGGAACGTGTTGGAGGTGAACACATATTGCTTCACTGTGGCTTAGGCCTTCGGAGTCCAATAAATTTTTGGATTTTCTCTTGGTATCATGTCCCCTCAGCCCGACTATTACTCGGAGGCGACCTGGAAATTTTTCAAAATTTTAAAAATTGCGGTGGCTTTGGCATTCGACGTCCAGCAAAACATTCAGGGTTATATCTACATATCATCGACACTCATCAGGGCTCGATCACACTATAGTCATTCAAACAGCAACTATATACACAAGTACTATCTACAATTCTGCCAAGTGCAGAGAACATTCAGCACATTATCCATCAGAGGAACAGTCGTAGTACAATTTAAAGACTATTCATCAACAGTTCAAAGAAAGCAAAACCATCAGAATACACATCCAAATTCCAACAATTCAAGGCCAGAGCTAGATAACACAATCAATCAGAAAATCAGATATCAAATCAGAAGTTTAGAATCAGTATGTTCATAATCAGTATATGCATAATTCACTTCAGAAATACGCATCAGTATATTCAGCATCAACTTCAGAAGTTAGAAAAAAATCAAAGACAGAGACCAACAACAACATAGTTCAACATATTACAGCTCAACATCATACCAGTAGAAGAAGACATGAAACCCCAGCCCCAAATACTTCATACCGGCACGGTTACGCCTTCTTCCTCAACAAATCCACCAGCCTAAGCAGCTTCATTCGAACCTTCGTCGTCTCGGTGATCACATCTAACACTTCTACATCGCCTTATTGTACTTCGTTCTACATTTGTGTTATTACTCCCCCACAAATTGATGGTGGAATAAACATCAATTTGGATCGATGATAAGGAAAAGCTGAACGTGGTAACCCTTTTGTGAAAATATCTACATGTTGTGATGATGAGCGAATAAAGAAAACTAGAAGAATACCATTGACAACATGTTCACGAAAGAAATGATAGTCCACCTCGATATGTCATGTATGAGTGTGTAATACCAAATTTCCAGCCATATGAGTGGCACTTATGTTATCACAATGCATGATCAAGGATTGTTGGAAAGGAACATGGAGATCAAAAAGTATGTAGGAGGGCCATAACAATTCTGAGGCATAGACTGCATCTGTGTTGTATTTTGCTTCAGCAATTGATCGTGATACTATAGGCTGTTTCTCAGACCCCCAAGATATAATATTAAGGCCTAAGTATGTGCAGAAGCTTGTAGTACTTTGACGAGTATCTGGACAACCCGCCTAATCGGTATCCAAGTAAGCAGCCATAAGAGAGAGAGTACTCGGTCGGATGATGATTCCCATACCAAGAGTGCCTTTAATTTAACGTAAAATACGCTTGACTGCCTGAAGATGCTCCGTGGTTGATGCATGCATAAATTGGCAAACTTAGTTAACAGAATATATTAAATCTAGTCGTGCAGGTGTCAAATATTAAAGAGATCCAATAAGGTGGAGATATTCAGAGGGATCTGATAAGGGAATCCCCTCTCTTGAGGAAAATTTATAACTAGAAATGGCGGGAGTTGTACAGGGTTTGCAACCAGTCATATTTGCACGTTGAAGTAAATTAAGGGAGTATTTTGTTTAAGTTAAAGTGAGGTGACAGGATGATGGAATATCTTCAATACCCAGAAAAAAAAATTGATATCACCAAGATCAGTTAATGTAAATTTAGATGCAAGTTTGGAGATGAAGAAATTTATGAGAACAAAATTATCTCCTGTTAATATGATATCGTCAGCGTATAGAAGAAAGATAAGGGTACCTTCTTTAGAGTGAAATACAAATATAGATGAATCAGCGGAGCTGCGATGAAATCTAAATTAAAGAAGAAAGGATCCAATACGATCAGACCATGCCTGAGGTGCTTGACGCAAGCCATAAATTGCATTATGAAGTCGACACACTTTTGTTGGGTGCTCCCCATTTACAAAACTGGGAGGTTGATGCATATATACCTCTTCACGACGTACCCCATAGGGGAAGGTATTTTTGATATTCAATTGTCAAATATGCCAATTACGGGATATTATAATAGTGAGGACAATTCGAATTGTTGTAGGTTTCACGATGGGGCTAAACTTTTCGTGGAAGTCAATTCTGGGTTGCTGATTGAATCCTTTAGCCACCAAATGTGCTTTGTAGCATTCGATAGAACCGTCACTTCGCCACTTTATTTATATGTCCACTTACACCCCACAACATTCATTGTTGGCTGACTTGGGATAAGAGACTAAGTATTATTGCAATGTAATACGCCAAACTCGTCTTGCATGGTTGATACCTACTTGGGATTTTTTGAAGCTGATCTATAAGTGGTTGGTTTGAAAAGGATAAAGTCTATAGTAACAAGTAATGCACGAGGAATTGGATGTTTAGTAGCAAGAAGGGATAGTGGAACTTTGATCTTTCGTGTACCATCTTGATTTCGAGTAACCATGTGGTATTATCTAGCTTATCTCGTTGAAGAAAATGGTTCTGAAAGAACAGGATCCCAAGAATTTAATGTCTGCAATAAGAGAGAAAGAGGCAATTGTTGATCGGGTATTGAAGGGGTTATAATTTATGTGTGATGTTGAGAATAATTTGGTTCATTGGGTGGTGAAGAAATGGTTGTGGACATATATACAAGGATATGAAGGACTGTGGACAAGTTTACAGTGGAGAGAGGAAAAATGGGATCTTGTTTATCAACAAAGGGAAAGACAGACTCGTAAAATTTCACATGAGAGGAAATATATATTTTGCCACTTTTGAGATCGAGACACAGATAACCCTTGTAAAGTTTACTATATCGTATAAAGATGTATGAAGCTGACTTAGGGCAGAGTTTATTTTGACGATATGCACGCAAATATGGAAAACATTAACAACCAAAGACCTTAAGATGTGAATAATTTGGAGATGAACCAAATAGAACCTCTTGAGGAGAAAAGGTGTTTAGTGCGGGTGTAACAAGTCGATTAATAAGATAAACCGTTGTTATATATGCTTGAAGCCAATAATTCTCCGGCATTCCTATAATGGCCTAATTCCGGGATTTAGACTTAGCCTTTACACCAGATGTGTTTAGATCACCCAAAGATAGTAAGCAATAATCAACAATATGATTTAGCGTGGAAAATCTTTGAATAGGTTAAAAACCACAACGTCTCTTAAAGATTTTGAGAAAGGGTAGATGATCTTATTGAGCTTGCTAGCTTATTACAATGAGTACTCTGAGTATGTAGAATTTCGGAGAAAGGATCTTTCTGTCTAAAATTTTCTTTTCGTGTAGAATTTTGGAGCAGGTGCTTGAGAGCTTGGTATTCGTAAAGATAAGAGGGTAGATTATGTTACTCCCAATGTTCAGCGGGCTCACGACAAACGAGTTATAGTTGAGGGGAAAGCTTGTTTGATAATTGGTGATATGCTTAGTTTTCTACCTCCTGCACCTCAGACCACCCAGCGGTCTACTCAGAGATCAGGGAAGCTAGCTCTGCAGAGTACCCCATCTACTGGGGTGGCAACCATAGAATAGAAGATCACAAAGACTATATTTGGAGGTATGGAGGAGAGACTAGAAGTGAGTATGGTTGCTCCTGCCAAGGTCGAGAAGAGCTCGATTAAGTAAAAATGGCATAAGGAAGAGGGCAGTTATCAAACTAATCCTCATGCTGCGGCCAAGAGGAAAGAGCTGGAGCTAAAATACTATCTGATGGCTGGGTCGGATCTGAAGTAGCTCAAAGATGGGTATCAAGAACATACTTTCGTGATATGTGTTGAAAATTGTTAATTATCTTTGTATTCGGACAAAAAACTATTGTACTAAATTTTTCATTGTGTATATTTGTACTGGCAGCTCTTAAAGCTACTAAAGGAGGTATGAAAGTGTCTGGAAAAGAGAAGCCAAAAGTTTGGAGCTCTTACGGTAAAGGTTGAAGCTCAATCTGCTCATATGAATAAGCTCAAAGCTTAGCTCAAGCCAGAGAAATAGATGAGAGATGAAGATGCTACAGCAGCTGTAGAGCTCGTAGAAAAGCATAAAGTACTGGCGAGGCATGATGATGTGATGTCAAAATCAGTCGACGCCCTTTTAGTGGAAAGAGATCACTTCGTCCAATCTTATTATGATTTTGGATTGAGTCCAGCAGATGTGGATCTTGGCCGGGCCGGTAGGTATAGTGAAATAGTTTTTCATTAGAGGAATTTATGGCTGATGGAGGTGTTTCTCTTGAGAAAACATTAAAACTTCCACCAGAAAGTGCTGAGCAACTCCGAGCGGCTAAAAAATTATTGGATCCTCTTTTAAAACATATTGATCCATCCCATCCTGTTGGGAAAGCATTGGATCTTCCATCTAAGGTAGAAATGATCAGAAATCCTCAAACATTCTCTGTGGTATTCTTCTATTGACTTGATTTGGGTGTGATTGTATACTATATATGTCGTACACTATTTAAGTTTGATTGATGCATTGAAATATTCTCTTTTTGAATGTCTGCATGATAACAAGATATTTGCACTATGTATAGAAGATAGAGCGATTGAGAAAAACTAATTCCAAACTGGAGAGAACGTTGAGTTGAGCGAGGGATATTGTGGCTTGTATTCAGCAGGTACTTAATAAAACTGAATATGAGATAAGGAAATTTAAGTTGAATTCAGAGAAAACTTTGAAAGAGTTATATGACCTCCAGTACATATATACTAAGATAAAAATAGAAAAGAATAAGGTATTAAGAATGGAAGAGGAAAGGGGGGGGTATAAGTTCGTAAACCAAAGGAGTTGACCTGTTTTAATGACCCGAGTGATAACACTAGTTGTCAAACTATGTTAATAGCTCTGACATTGTATTTCAAGGTCGAAGTCGATAGTAAAAAAGGTTTAAAAGAAGCTTATTTAGAGCTTTTGAATGATAAAAGTACAGTTCTGGGCCTAAATCCAGTTATGTTTTAAGCTCAAGATTTACGTAATCGTCATGGGTTAGAGGCGAGTAAGTATTCTGCTCGAGCTGGTGTTTCTATTATATGGGGCGATGTAGAACCTTTATCTGATGTATTTGGATTTATGTAGGATCGGGGGGCCATGAGAATTGTATTTTTCTGGATAAGAAAAGAGAAAATAGAGGTTCAAAAGCAATTATAGGGTAAATTAAAGGAGTTCGGGATAAGTTATTGCAATATGTTGAGTAAAAAATGTCTTTATCAACGCGATTATCTAAAGAAGTAACTGTTCGAATAAAGGTAGAGGCTGATGTGAGGGCATTAGGGGTATTGCAAAAGGAAACGTGCCAGCAGATACATAAGGCGCGTATACAATTGAAGGAGTATCTATATCTGTCGCGAGCAAAAGTCGTTGCTCGAACAGAACTGTCATATAGATAGTGTCATTGATTTTTATGGAGGAGAACTATGGAGGGTAGATAATGAATTTAGAAAGTTCATAACGGATTATGGGAAGGATTTTGATGTGGAGAATGCCAAGGCTGAGAATATGCGGTTTACCAAAGAAGATGGGGAAATTGTTGGTGAAAAGCCTATTCCTAGGTCGAGTAAACTGTCATCAGAAGAGGATGAGGAGGTGGTCGAGAGTCTAATACCTCAATCGCGGTACAAGCAGCACCAACAGATGGTGGTGACCTTTAAAGCCCCTATAGACGTTCAAGTAACTAGTAGAAAGAGTTCTTGAGATAAAAGGCAGTCCTCTCATGTCTTGAAGAAGCAAACTAGCCAACAAGCCATCAAACTAAGAAAGATAAAGGGTTTAGAAGAAGTGATAAGGAAAAAGGGCGTTAAAGTAGTAGGTGCCTCTGAACAAACTAGCCAACAAGGGGCTGAATTGATATCTGTTAGAACACGAGTTACAGAACTGTTGGCAATGTTTGAGGAGGAAGGAAAGAATGTGAAGGACCAACAAGTTCAAGTAAATGTGCTCGAGGCGAAGATAGCTGATATGCGAGCTCGTGCTTGTAAGTATGAAGCACTTGGTTGGTTGCTGATGTGATGGTAAAGAAGATGGATGAGGCTCGCAATCAACAGAGTGTGTATATAAACAGGGTCTGAATTAAAATATATACGTTAGAGCATATCGTGCAATTACGGCTTCTAGATATCTAGGAGCACCGATCAGAAAATAGAAAATTAAGATAAGCGAATATGAAGCTAGATTCTGACCTATTGCGGGCGAAAATACGTATTGATAAAAGGAGGGTAGATTATGAAGGTCGTGAAGACAAAATGAAGGGGTTAATATCTTTGATTTATCATATGGAAAAATTCATGACATTATTGGAATCTCATAATTCTTATATTGGGGATGAAAAATGACGAGTGGATAAATGTTGTGATCATTTGGAAGCTACGCTGAAAGAAGCTCAAAGTAAGCTTAGCGAGCTTATTCTTTTAAAATAGGTAAAAAGTGAGGCAGGTGATGCGCACGAGAGAGAAATGATAGCAGTGATTTCGTTCTTCGTAATAAAGTTCAAGAGACATGAAGTAGAAAGTAAAATTGTATATGATGGCTTAGTTGCAAAAGATGTGCAGTATGACATGGAGTCAATACGATCTGAGTATCTAGATCCCATGATGGCCAGAATTGGATTTTCTTAAATAGAGTATGGTTAGAGATGGAAAGAAAAGTATTATTGGGAGAATGCTAGAATTTATGCGTTAATGCCTATATAAGGGTTATGCACGTGATGTTGCAGGACCTTCTAATTTAGGCAATGATTAAAGTGATAGCTCTAGTGGAGAATGAGGCATAATGAATATGATAAGGTTATATGAATACTAAACAAATATAGTAGATAGAGTGTACGAAGAGATGACTAATGACAAAAGAGTGATCTGTACTAACCTTATGAGGACCCAATGATAATGTATGAGTTGGATATATGTTTTATAAAAACTTTCGTTGAGTAGATGGTTGCTGAGGTAACAAACGTAGAAGAACATTGAAGATTGGTTTAGCTGAAACCATAAACGACCTGCAATGTGATGTTTGATCAGTTTGGCCAAAGCAACAAACGATCTGCATTGTATAAAGGATCAGTTTAGCTGAAGCTACAAATGATCTTTAATATAATAGATGATCAGTTTGGCTGAAGAAACAAACGATATGTAATATATAGATGATCAGTTTGGCCGAAACAACAAACGATCTATAATGTATAGATGATCAGTTTGGCTGAAGCAATAAGCGATCTGTAATGTATAAATGATCAGTTTGGCTGAAGTAACAAACAATCTATAACGTATAGACAATCAGTTTGACTAAAGTAACAAATGATCTGTCATCAGTATATAGAAGTAGTTACTAGATATATTAGATAAGTACTATGATATAGGGAAATTGAATACTAGTATTTCATTGGCGTAAGATTGACGTACGATGAATGTGTGAGATAGAGTACCGAACGAAATAGTAGAAAATACTCAGATATATGGGGATTAAACATAAGTCTTTCATTGATGTAAGATCGTCATAAAAATTGATATACTGATTGCACAAAAGTACACTGTGATAGATTATTATCTATGATATAACTTCCATCTCCTCGTGCTCTAGGGATTAGGTTTTCCCTCTCCATGTTCAGTAGAGAGATCGCAAGAACCATCGCTACTTTTTCTAATAATGACAAAAGGACCTTCCTAATTTTCGGACAGTTTCCCCTCATTTACTTATTTTCAGTGTTTAGGAATTTCTCGTGAGACGAGATCTTTGATTTTGAACTCTCTATGACGAACGTGTTTGTTGTAAGATTGGGCAAAAGCTTGGTGGTATCTTCCTAAATTCATGATTGTTTTGTCTCTAGCCTCCTCGATCCAATTCCTGTTACATGCCAACTGGAATTTATTTTCTTCATCTGTCATGGTATGGTCGCATATTGGGTGATGATACCGAGTGGGGATGATTGCTTTTGAATTATAATCCTGAAGGAACGATGTGCATCAAGTTGATACGCGAGGTGTTGTTCGATATGCCCATAACACATGTAGAAATTCTTGGACCTAATTACCCTTTTATCTGTCAAACACTTTTTGATTCCATCCACAGTAGTACGATTAATGATTTCAGCCTGACCATTTCCTTGTGGGTAATATGGATTTGAAGTAGAGTGTATGATGTTGTGCTGATTAAGGAATTTGATGACTTATGAGCCATCGAATTAAGATCCATTGTCAATTCTGATGAGATGGGGCAGCCAAAATTGATGATGATGGTTTACCATATAAACATTATGACTGATTAGAGGTTTTTATGGCTTCAAGCAAAATACTCGCTCAAAGTACGATTGTCGAATTGTAGCACAGATAAGTGGGATCAAATCCACATGGAGGTTTGGGAAAACAAATACTTTCTATGTCGAATTGCGATTTTATAATTGATAAATCAAAAAGAAATAAATAAAAGTTAATTATAAACTTTAATGAGAGAGAGAGTTAAGGTTCAAACTTGGCCTCTTCCTTTCAAAGCACTAATCAATATTCAACTAGATCCTAATATCTCCACCTATCATATGTTCGTGTTAAGACACATACGATGTTGTAAAATAAACCACCAAATCTATGGTCAAACATTTAGTGGTTCTACTTTTAAGTGATGGTGGAGAGTGCCTTAAAAAAATTTCAACTCAACCATCAGACTTCATTGCATTAACAACAAATTATTTATAAAAGAAAATAAAAGAGAGAGAAGACAATTAAATAAAACTAAGACTTTATTTCTTCTAAACTTGCTTTAATATGAGATGCCCAATTATAATGGGGGGATGGTTCCTTTTTATAAGAGAAGAATCCCAATTTAGAAACTATACATTAAATTCTAAACAATATTTTCACAATAATATCTTCTAATATTACAACAAATCACATAATATTATTGCATATAATTTCCTTAAGTGATGCAGAGATCTTTCTTCATGAAAACTCTTGCATATATCTTCAATATAAAATATCATCAAGGATCTTGGATGCAATATATATTCTTTGATCTTATTCTCCAAGAATATTTGTGTATATATTTCTTTAATCTTGATACAAAATATATTGTGTCTTTAACATTTTTTGCTATGAACTGCTGGAGTCACTTTTACTTGACTTTAAGAATTTGGTTTCAAATATCGATCTCTAATAGCTACAATCAAACAAACGCGCATAAGTGTCTAATATTAAATATAAAGGATGACTAAAATACTTGTTCGGGTATATTAAAAATGCCATAATTATGCACTCATCAAATACCCCCAAACTTGCCTTTTCCTCGTCCCGAGTAAAATAAAATAATAGCCACTTTCCCAGGGAACACGATTACCTTTTGCATATGCAATAAGCCATTGAACCACCAGGTTTAGCCTGGTGGACGAGTATTGTCTCGTGAGGATTTGCAGTGACTATACCCGCAAAAATCAATAATGACATTTTAAACAATTCTAGAATTTACAAGTATACTAAAGAATATTATAAGCTTATCCGAAACTAGAGGTACTACCTCAAAATTAGAAAGAGATTCAAGTCTTTTGCTTGAACTATATTTGAGTGTACAATAAAAATAGTTTTATCGCCTTATACGTTGTCTAGAATAATTTACTCAATTTTTTTAGTAGTCTAGTTTTTAATGGAATAATTTTAACGGTTAGTTCGACCAGTGCCTCAGTCAATTCATCTTCCAAGAATTTTACTTTTTTCTTTTCTTTTGCAAGCCTTTTCTTATTGAGTATATTATTTCTTAGTGAAGCCTCCGTCGCAAGGAGTTTTCGGTCGACAATATCCGCAAGTTAGCTAAGGTTGTTAGGGTGTGTTGCCCCATCATGACATAGACTCAAGATTCTCACAAGTAGCATTTTCTTGTGCTCCTTTTAGATAGTTCATGGTCAAACTTGAGATTGGTAATAATGATTCTATTTTCAGCTCTTAATCATGCGAGTAGTCTTGCAGCGTAAAACTTTTTAGAATTCATTTAGCTTATTATTTATTCTTAGGAATGAACTTATTCTTAGGCAGTTGTCTCCTTTGTAGCAAACTATTCCTAGCGTAAATGCTAAATTTCCCTTATACTGAGCAAAATTCTATTGAAGGTATTAATTGCAAAACTACAGTGAAGTGCAGGTTTTCAAAATATGCCAAGTTAACTTGAATTAATCGCTAATAAAAAGATAGTACATTTAGCTTAAGATAGTCTAAAATATTCTAGTGTATTCTTGGTATAATTTCAAAATTTAGGTATTTTCATAATATTTATGTCAAGGTAAAATCAGTTTAAGTATTTGGAAATTTGTCAACAATATATCATAAATTTTCAAAGTGCCATTATTTCACTTTTCTTCCAAAAGTATTTAAATAAATGGTTTTCTACCCCCAAACTTAAATGATACATTGCCCTCAATGTTTAAGATCATAAAAAAATGGAGGATAAAAACATGAATTTCTCACCTGAATGTGTCATGGGTTGCCTCCCAAGAAGCGTTAAGTTTACCGTCTCTCAGCTAGACGAATGTACCCCCAAACTTAGAATTTTCAATATGACTAGAATGGAATGAAGTTGAAAAGGTGATGTACTATCTAGGTTGCAAATTCTTTTTCAAAATTCAGACAACACATGAATGGTGATCATCAATATTATCCCCTAATTGGGCAGATATAATATGTAAAAACCAGAGATAGTTTAAAACTAATTCTTTATGAAAAAGATTTTTTTTTTAAACTTTGCCTATCATTTGATGATTCCAAGTTAACATTTTTAGACAAATTAAGAAAAACCATTTTCTCCGAGATAAAGCAAACACATACCCGGGGAACATATTTTCCTTTAGAATTTTCAATGCAATCATATGATTACTATGTGTTGCAATAAATAATAAGATTGGTATACAAATATTTGTCCCCAAAAATGTACTAGATTCAAAACTGTATTTTTCGAGAAAGATATTTTCTTTGAATTTTTTTAAAACCACCATATTATCGTTGATATTCTAAAAAATGTGATAGGTGGTTCTTACAAAGCAAGTCCGTGAGGCATCCTCAAAATTATAATTTTTAAAATAAATATTATTGTTTAGTGGAAGAAAAACTATATAACATATTTGTGGATGTGGGGATCGGGGAACAATTAACTCTAACAAACATTTAAAATTTGTGTGCCTAAAATCACAACTTATCTCATGGGACTCATCCTGACAATTGACGTGGATATTCATTGGCTTAGGGACATGGCCAAGTTGAAGCACGTTTTCAGGTTCCAATGATTGTACCATTTCACAAATCTCAGGATTATTCGAATCCTCGAAATAATTTAAACATTCTTCAACAAAAATGCAACAAAAGTTATCTCCATACAAGTCCTCAAAATCGTTTAGGGTCATGGTACCCCCATTAGGCTCAGGCGATAGAGGTATGGATTCAGGAAATAGAGATGAAGAAGGTTACATTGGTTGGGATAAAGATGGAGCTTGTATTTTCTCAAGGATCGATGTTGAATTCACACTTCTAAGAAATTAGTCATCATCCTCATCATCTGAGAAATTATCTAAGAATCTGGAAAAATACTCACATTCTGTCATGATATCATTTGTGAATTGGTGGGGTTTTATCGGTAAAGGGATGGATAATGACATCGGTAGTTAAATGTAGATGGCGGAATTAGGATGTGATTGAGAAAGAATTTTATTGAACATGTTAGCCTCTTCTTTAAGATATTATTGTGACATAGGACCGTCAATCTTAAAATGCTCATCTTCTAAATCTGTCTCATAATATGGTATCCATTTACCCCACGGAAAAAACATTCCATGATTACGCTTGAATTCATCATTTTTTAAATCACAAGGGGATTTAACTTCAAGTTCTTCTTCTTCATTGTTTGGAAGTTTTTCACGCTCTATTTCACTCCACATGGTTGACAACTGAGTTATCTGAGTTTTGAACCTATAGATAGATTGGGTCGCAGAAGTTTGATTCACTAAAGTCTATTGTTGGAATTATATCATTTGTTACTGAAATAGTAACACTTGTTTTTTACTATCCATAGATTATTGCATGAAGAGAGCAAGGGTGTCTTCCAAAGATGGTTTTGATGGGTGGAGATATTAGAACCTAATTAATATCAACTATTTCTTATCCAAGAAGAGGCCTCATCCTAGCCTTAGCTAGGAGATTAGCCGTTCATCTTTGCCTTTATCACATTAACATCTAATTATTTACAAAAGAAAATAAAAGAGAGAGAAGATAATTAAATAAAACTAAGACTTTACTTCTTCTAATCTTGCTTCAATATGAGGTGCCCAATTACAATGGGGTGGGTTCCTTTTATAGGTGAAGGAACCCAAATTCAGAAACTATACATTAAATTCTAAAAAATATTTTCCCAATAATATCTTCTAATATTACAACCAATCACCTAATATTCTTGCATATAATTTCCTTAAGTGATGTAGTAATCTTTCTTCATGGAAACTCTTGCATATATCTTCAATATAAAATATCTTCAAGGATCTTGGATGCAATATATTCTTTGATCTTATTCTCCAAGAATATTTGTGTATATATTTCTTTAATCTTGAGACCAAATATATTGTGTTTTCGACTTTTTGTGCTATGAACTATTAGAGACACTTTTACATGACTTTAAGGACTTGGTTTCAAATATTAATCTTCAGTAGCTACAATCAAACAAACGCGCATAAGTATCCAATATTAAATATAATGGATGACTAAAATACATGTTCGGGTATATTAAAAATACGATAATTACGCGCTCATGAATGACTTTGTCTTCTCGTGTGCGTCACAGAGGGACTGCTTCCACCTATTTTGTGAAGTAATCCATTGCTACTAAAAGGTGCTTTCATTTGCCTGGTACAGTGGAGTTCCAAGGATGGTATGGAGTTCCAAGGCTGGAGCTCAAATTTGGGGGCCATATCTTTTGCCTGCATCCTACTTACTTGCGAGTTCAATGGCTTCAGCTTTTATTTTAGACCAGAGACTCCTTGGGTAAGAGCTCGATTGGCTAGAGATCTTCCTGCTGCGTGAGAAACATAAGGACCTTCATGGAGTTCATACAATAATTTTAGAGCTTCTTTGCTGGATAAGAATTTAAGATATGGTCTTAGGACCAAAATTTTATATAGGAGATTATTCTCCATGATGTATCATTTTGTATTATCAAGTACGCGTCTCCTTCAGCAGGATCTTTAGGGAGTTTGCCGTCAAACGTATCTTTTGTTTCAATAAACTTGAGGAAAGTTCATCTTCAATCGTCCTCATCCTCTTTAATACTCCCAGTATTGATAGAATTTGAGCTTATGATGTTAATGCTGGGTGTGGATAAGATTTCCATCTTGAGGTATCGAGCTTCTGTGCCGAGGATTCCTACTAGATAAGTGAGAAAATTAGAATGTTTATTCTTTCCACGTGGTAAATGTTCAATAGTAATCCTTTTGAGTCAGTGCATTCTATCTGCTACTACTACTACTGCATAATCAATCATCTTTCCGTTCTTCTGAAACTCTTTTGTGTAATTGTTCACAATGAGTAAAATATCTGTATACACAGATAACTCAAAAACTTTAATCTCCTGAGACATAACTAGACTATGAATCATTACCTCATATTTATCCTCATTGTTGGTAGCTTTGAAATTGAGTCTAATTTCCTTTTCGGTACTATCATTGGAAGGTGTGATAAATACGATTCCGACGCCTGATCCTGCAGGTCCAAAAGATCCATCAGTTAAAAAATGTCATCCCTTTTAAGTTATCTAGTCTAATTTTTCTTCAAACTATTCTTTATTAGTATCTGTACTATCTTCTTCACACTAAGTATCTTCTACTAGGAAGTATGTGAGAAAATTTGCTACTGCTCGATCCTTTTCAGAATGTCTCAATTTAAAATGAATGTCATGTTCGCCATGAGTGACCGACCATTATTGTACTCACCTGGATTTTTCCCGTTTCAATAAGATCTTTCGTAAAGGGTAATTTGTCATTACTCGAACTGAGTGGGATTAAAAATATTGTTTCAGTTTTTGCAACGTATATACGAGAGCTAAGAGCAGTTTCTCGATCTTGGTATGCTGGGATTCCGCTGGAGTAAAAGTTTTGTTAATGAAGTAGACAGGTTGATCTATCTTCTAATCAAGTCGAATGAGAGCAGAACTTAATGATTTATCGATAACTGCATGATATATGGTGAGTTCTTCCCCTTCTTTAGGTGCTCTCGTCATTGGTGGTGTGCCCAAGTAAGGTCTGAGCACCTGAAATGCTACTTCATACTTTGTTGTCCACTCGATCTCAGGATCCTTCTTAAACTTCTTTTTTGTTGTTCCTTCACGCAATAGGTTGAATAACCATCGATATAGATCTGAGGACTTTGAGACAAAACAATTTATTGTTGCAATCTTGCCTACAAGCTTCTGTACGTCATTATTTATTTTAGGAGAAGGCATAGATAATAGTGCGTAAATCAGATCTGGATCGGCTACTATGCCTCTCTTACTAATCAAATATCCCAAGAATTTACCTGATTGGACCCCGAACTAACATTTTTAAGAGTTTAGTCTCATCTTGCAAAAACAGAGAATTTCAAAAATAGTGTTTAAATCTGTGATATGGTACTCCTTCTAAATGCTTTTATTCAAGTATATCATCAATCTAAACTTCCATCATTTTTCCTAGGAGATCTTTAAACATATGTGTCATCAATAGCTAATAAATGACTACAGTATTCTTAAGACTGAATGGCATGACCTTATAGCAGTATAGGCCATGTTCTGTAATGAAAGATATTTTGTCTTGATCATCAGGTAGCAGAGGTATTTGATTTTACCCTGATGCCGCATCCTTCATGGATAGGAGTTCATGTCCTGTGGTAGAATTGAGCAGATGGTTTATGATAGAGAGTGGAAAGATATAATTTTTAGCATGTTTGTTGAGGTTTGTGAAATCCATGCAAGTCTGATCTTGCCATTCTTCTTTGCGACGGCTACAATGTTTGAGATCCATTCTGGGTAATTGGCCTTCGGGTAAAGACAACTTCGATGAGTTTGTCGATCCCTTATTTGACCTCTTCTCGACGTCTTAGTGTTAAAGTCCTCTGCTTTTGTTTGACGGCTTCAGCTTTATCATTCAAATTGAGCTTATGGCAGGCCTAATTTGGATCAATGCCTGGCATTTCGTGAAACGTCCAAGCGAAGACATCACTATTGTTTTTAAGAAACTGGATGAGAGCATCTCATTATGCTTTAGGTAGAATAGTACCAATATATGTCCCTTAATTGTCTCCACTAAATTCAATATACTTTTTGGCTTCTGCAATTGGCAGATGGTTCTCTGTAGTGTTTACTATATAGTTTTTTGCAATGTTTATGTTGTTTTCTATAATTGCTATATGAGTTGAGGCTCTGATAGTTCTTGTACAATGGCAGCAAAATTTTCTCATGCTTGAGCTAAGTTCTGACTTCCTTTAATTTCATATATGCCACCATTCTTTTCAAATCGCAGCGCCAAATGATTGGTTGATGGAATAGCTCGTATATTGTGAAACTAGTAATGTCCCATTATCCATAAATAATAGGATTTTGTATTGATAATGTAGTGGCTTATTCTACATCTTGAGCTCATACCTCATCTTTGAACAACATATGAACTTTTGACCTTAACAACAGAGCACGTGGCACAATCACAAACATGTACGGAATGAGTTTCTTAACTAATACTACTTATTCCAAGCGACACTCATACAATTGGTTGAGAGTCGTTTAGTAATAGCTTATTTCATATCTTAGACTTAAACCCCATCCTCGATCTCATCAGTAAACGGGAAGCTCTAGTAAAGACGTAACCAAACTTTCCCTAGTTCGGAACATCACTTTCGACCTCTACACCAACAGTTTAACCTGCGCGAAGTACACAGTTAGCAATAGAGCCATTGTACAGCAGCAAAGTTCGGAACGTTACATAATCTAGTCAAAGAATATCTCACCCTCACTTTGTAATATCCATAATTTAGGGACTTTATGGTCGTTAAACGGTCATATTTGAGAACCTATAAGAAGACCTGGAGAACTGAATATGAAGGATGAAGCATTCACCATAGAAATATTCTAACCCAATTATCCTATAATCTCATAGCGATCATTATAATAAAATAATAATCTCAATAAGATCGTCACTATCACAAAATCATCAGAAGAGGTCATGGTTTTTAACCTATTCAAAGGTTTTCCATGCTAAATCATTTTATTGCTTTTTGTCTGTTATTCTTGAACATTCTTGTAGGGACCTAACCTGGTTCAGATGAGAAGTTAGTTCTTACAACGTAGAATCAATCCTTAATCTAAGGAGATAAGAATTTAACTTAATGTAAGATCTAATTATAGGCAAATACTTGCGTAGAGACCCGAATGTGACTCTCTATAACCTCTGGGAAGATGACCCAGACGAGGCTTCGAAGGAGATAAAGAAACACATGTTTTAGGTAACTATATACGACTTGTTGTTGTGGTACTTTCCAATTTCCTAAAAATTCTTTGAGTTTCGAGTTGCACTGATTTCTTAAAAAATTTAGCAGACGAATTCTTGGGTCCAAACTAGCAGCAAGGGAATGAAGGCGGTGAAGGAAAAATTAAAGCAAGCAAATGATAATCTGAATCTTTCTCGTGGAAATGAGGTATCACTGGTGTCTAAATTCAGGAAGTTGAAGCAGGATTTAGGGGTGCTTACTGACTCTAATGACGAGAGGTTCGAGCTATAGCGGTCAAGGCCAGAGCGAGAGTGGTTTGCGAAGCTTGTGGCGTGTGAGAGGGAGAAAGCTGAGCAGAAGGTGACTTTCCAGCGGCAGTATGATGGCGAATGCAAGGCAAATGTTAAGTTGAAAAGCTTTATAGATGTTAAGGGGCATGACCCTGAGACATTGGAACCTTATTCTGTGTCTCCAAAACATGTTGAAGGGGATGATTTATAGGTGATGGGAGGGGAGGCAAACATTGTTGAAGAAGCAGTTGGAGGTACTAGGGGTGCTGCAGATACTTCTCTTGATGGAGTGCCTATTGGCAGAAGTGTTGATGGTTTGATTGTCGAAGGCTCGAATAAAGTTGATGGGGGATCTATGGAGCTAGAAGGTATAACCGCGCCGATATGAGGTATTTGGGATTGGGGTTCCATGTCTTCTTCTGCTAATTATAATGTTGAGTTACAATATTTTGAACGATGTTGTTGCTTTTTTTTGGTCTCTGAACTCGGTAGGTTGTTTGGCTTTTGTTATCAGTTTGAACTTCTGAAATTGATGCTAAACATATTGATGCGTATTTTCTGAACATATAGGTTCTGAACTTCTGATTTGATATCTGATTTGCTGATGGATTGTGTAATCGTGCTCAGACCTTAAATTATTAGAATTTGAATGCACATTCTATTGAGTTTGCTTATTTTGGACTCATGATGATTGGTCTTTGAATTGTACTGCAACTATTCCTCTGATAGATAATATGTTGAATGTGTTCTGCATTTGATAGAATTGTAGATAGTATTTTTGTATATGGTTGCTATTTAGAAGTGTAAAAGTTGGATCTGTTTGAGTAGAAATTTCATCTGTATGAATGACTGCAGTGTGATCAAAACCTGGGGAGTGTCGACGATTTATAGATCGAACACTGAATGTTGTTCTAGACATCGAAGGCCGAAGCCACAGCGATGTTGAAATTTTGAAGAATTTCCAGGTCGCTTCCAAGTATCGGTCGGGCCAAGGGGACGTGATACCTAGAGGAAACCCCAAAATTAATAGGACTTCAAAGGCCTAAGCCACAACTAAGCAATATCTGATCACCTCCAATGCATTCCCGAGGGTTCGATCTTTCAACCATCCTTGCCCCTTGAGTTTGCTCGAATGTTGGAAACTTGAGCAATTCAAGGTCGCCCTCAAGTACCAGTCGGGGCGAGGATGGACATGATACCCGGGATAAACCATGAAAATGACTGGACTTCGACGGTTTCAGAGTCTGGATGAAGTATATCTGATCGCCCCCAATGCATCCCCGAGGGTCCAATCTTTCGACCATCCTTACCCCTCGAATTTGCTCAAAATTGGATACTTGAGCAATTCAAGATCGCCCCCAAGTATCTGTTGGGTTGAGGGTGGACGTGATACTTAGGTTTAATCAAGAAATGGACTGGACTTCGAAGGCCTAGACCACAGCGAAGCAATATCTAATCGCCCCCAATGCATCCCCGAGGGTCCAGCCTTTCAACCATTCTTGCCCCTCGAGTTCGGTCGAAGTTGTGATCCTGAAAAAATCTCGAGGTTATCCTCAAGTATCAGTCAGGTCGAAGGTTAACATGACACCTGAGTTATATCAGTCAAGTCGAAGGGTTGAAAATCTTGCCTATTGAATGTCTTGGATTACATCAGTTGTACATGGTTGGAGATATGACCAGTTATAGAAGACCAGCTACATTGTATTCTAGGGGTTCGGTAGAGGTTTTTCATCTTCAGTCATTAGGTAATAAGAACCCTTATCTGTTTTATCGCAGACAACATATGGTCCTTCCCAAGATTCGGCTAGTTTGCCAGAATTTTGAAGTCTCAAAGATTGATTGACAGGTCAAACTACCAGATCTCCAATGTTGAAACTCCGTGGTCGAACTCTTTTATTGTAAAAATTTTGAAGTGATGTGTAGTACCGGCCAAGGTTGGCGATAGCTCGATCTTTAGTTTTATCTATCCATAACATGTTGTAAGCAAGTTCAAACTCATTATCTTCGTCTAGGAGGTTAGGGTCTCGAGTGGGTACATCGAATTGGGTTTGTAATGCAGCTTCGGTTCCATATGTTAGGAGGAAGGGGGTACATCTTGTAGATTTCCTTGGGGTTGTGCGATAGGCCCAGAGGACGTGCTGTAACTCTTGAACCCATCGTCCTTTCTTTGCATCGACTCACTTCTTAGGACCATTGACGATGGTTTTGTTAATTGCTTCTACTTGGCCGTTGCGTTGGGGATAGTAAGGTGTGGAGGGTGAGAGGATGATGTTGTGTTTTTTTAGGAAGTTTTTGACTTTGCTGCCGACTAATTGGGAACCATTGTCGCATCGAATTATTTGGGGACAGCCAAAGCGAGTGGTGATATTTTCCCATTAAAATTTGAAAACTTCTTCTTCTCTGGTTCAGCATAGGGGTACCGCTTCGACCCATTTTGTTAAGTAATCAGTTGCGACGAGGATATTTTCTCTATTACCCAAAGCTTTTGGGAAGGGTCCAATGAGATTGATGGCCCATCTTTTGAATGGCAAGGAAACTTCACTGAAGTGGAGGTCTTGAGAGGGGCTATGGATGTCATGAGCGTGACGCTGATATTTGTCACAGTGTTTTGCGTAGTCTGAAGCTTGTTCATTCATACCGGGCCAAAATAATCCTTGGGTAACAGCTTGAAGGGCCATAGAATGACCTGCAGTATGAGCACCGCAGGTTCTTTCGTGAAGCTCGACAAAGATTTGAGAGGCTTCGGTATGGGATATGCATCGAAGAAGGGCGCCATTTGGAGATTTTCAATGTAGTTAGTTTTTGTGGATAATGTATCTGCAGCAGTTTTCTAGCAAGGACTGTTTGGCTTTGGGATCATCTGGGAGGGTGGTGTTGTTGAGGCAATGAAGAAACGGTGTCCGCCAATCATCTGGATCGTGACTCTCGCCCCCAGTATTGGTGGTATTGATTTCCATCTGGTCGATACTTGGGGGTTCGAGTACTTCGATATGGATTTTCCGAGATTCTAATTTTCCGAGCATAGCTGCTATGTATGGGAGGGCATATGCATGTCTATTCTCTCCACGAGGGTAATGTGTGATTGGGGATTTTTTAGGGATTCATTCCATGCGCCATCGCACAAAAAGATCGCAGTCTGCCATGCGGCCGTTAGCTTGGTTTTCTCCTGTGTAATATCTCTGAACAAGTTGGGAATCTGTAAAGACTGTAAGTTTGCGAATTCCAAGGTCGAGGCCGTGGATTAAGGCTTCATATTCAGCTTCATTATTGGAACATTCGAAGGCCAGTTTGACAGCTTTCTCTATGCAGTCATTAGTAGGCGTTACCAAGACAATACCAATTCCAGAGCCATTTGGTCCTGCTGATCCGTCTGGGAATAAATGCCAGCCAGTGACAGGGTTCCAGGGATCCAGGGATCGATTATTTTTGGTTTGTTCAGTTATAAATGAAGTTTTAAGTTGATCTTCGGGGAGGAGGGGTACCTGATTGTAACCCGAAGCCGCGTCCATCATAGATAGGCGCTCGTGTCCAGCAGTGGCATCGAGGAGTGCTGAGATAGTTGGGAGGGGGAAGCTGTCCTTCGGTGTGTGCTTGTTGAGGTTTGTAAACTTGACGCAGATTCGAATCTTGCCATTCTTCTTAGGAAGTGCTGCAATGTTTGATATCCGGTCTGCAAACTTCACTTCTTTGATAAAGCTTGCAGCTATGAGCTTGTCTACTTCGAGGTTCACGACATCACAAAGGCGTGGAACTAGTGTACGCTTCTTTTGATTTTCTACTGAGGAATAGGGGAGGAGATCGAGGTGATGGCAGGCTAGGCTGGGGTGACGCCAGGCATCTCTTGAAATGTCCAGACGAAGATGACTTTGTTTGCTCGAAGGAACTTAGAAAGTTTGAGGTGCTCTGATTCATTAAGGATGGTTCAGAGAAATGTACCTCGACCAGGACCATCGAGTTCAATATTAATAGTGGGCTTGATGGATGGGGTGGTATCTGTCGAAGTCGAGGGGATAGAAAGATGTTGTGATTGCTATGGGCAGCTGACCAGATTTCAGGTTTGGTCGATCTATGGGTGCTCGCAGGAGCGGGCAAGGCGTTGAGAGCCTTTCAAATTCCAAGTACCCTCGGGATTGCTGAATCGAAGGGTCTGATGGTAGTTTGAAGGTATAGCTCACATGGTGTAAAGCCAATCTTGTCCAAATATACCGAGGTATTCAGACTTCATGTCAATGACGATGAAGTTGGTTTGAAGGGTAATGGGGCATGCAGTGACGGGCAGGCTGATACGGCCAATCGCGACTTCTGTCAATCCGTTGAAACCTTTTAGTTCAATATTGGCAGCGGTTATGAGGTCTGCTTTCTTTATGGTTTGGATTATTTGGAGAAAGGGGATATCAGCTGCACTCCCAGTATCTACGAGCATTGTATGGAGGACGAGGTTCTCGATCTTAATCATGATGACTAATCGATCGGAATGGGGGAAATGAACGTGTGAAGTGTCATAGTCAATTAAAGAAATTCCTTCAAGTCGAGGATGACAGCTTGATTCTGGCAGAAGGGTAGGTAATTTTGCCTGATAGGTGAGCATGAGACATTCTTCGATGCGCTTTCGTTTACTCTTGGAATGTCCACTGTCTATGTTGTTAACTTCGATCATCTTGACTCTATAGATTTGTACCTCAGCTTGTTCAGTAGTAGGGGTGAATAGAGATTTGAGGTAGGACCCATGGAGGTAGCTTGGAAGATCAGCAATATACTTGTGCAAACGTCTTGCTCTGAAAATAAGTTCAAGGGAGCGTTGAAGGGCAAAGCATTTATTGGTATGGTGAAAGTTGTACTTATGGATGGTGCAGTAAGGTTCGCCTAGTTTGACATTGATGGGGAAAGGGATGCGCCAAATTGGGTCTGCCTATATGTGTGGTTGAAGGGTACTGAGGGGGGCAGTGAGTATAGGTAAAACAGTCATTGGTCGCTTCTTGCGAGCTTCGTTGCTGTTATCAATGTTGGGTGTTTATGACTCCCAGTCTCCTGTGAGACAGGAGCGATCAGGGGTGCGGGAACAGGGTGGGGGTGTCGCTGTGGTTTATTGAAGTTTGCTGCTTGCGAAGGCCGGCCCTGTTTGCGAGACTCTTGGAGGCGTTCGAGATCAATATAGCCATTGACCTTTGAGAGCATCTCTATGAGTATTTTTTGTTTGTGGAGGACTAGGTACACTTTTACTCGGCTGTGGTTGGGCAGGGCATTCGAATATACCAAAATAGTATTCCAGTAGTCGAGATTTTCAAATTTTTTGGATTCGTCGAGGAATCTTCTGGTGAAGGCTTCGAGGGTTTCACTGCCAAATTTTCTAAAATTGAAGAGAGCGTTAACTCTGACCTCTCTGTCTTTGTTAAAGGCAAACTGGGCAATGAAAAGGTACGAAAGATCCTCGAAGTTACGAATCGAGCCATTTGGGAGATTGTGGTACCATTGAAGGGGGTTATCGGTAAGGCTTGTTGGAAAAAGGTGACATAATAGGTAGTCAGCCGTAGAGTAAAGGCTCATGGAGTTCTGGAATTTGAGGATGTGGGATTTGGGGTCTGTGTTACGGTATTTGCTGAGTTTGGGGGCACGAAGGTTGGAGGGTATTTTGATAGCCAAAAGTTTGGGGCAGATTGGGTTATTGAGGCGGCTCCAGAAGTTTGTGGCGGGGCTCGTACTAATGCGGATAAGGGGTTGTATTTTGTGGTCAATGTCCTATTCTGTAACATATGCACGACGTGGAGGAGATTGATGAATTCGAAGGTTATAAGGTTGAGTGTATGATATAAATAAACACTGCGTTCGCCGAGCCGTTCCCGAGCAGGACAACGTCTGGGGTGTCTGAAGGAGCGGAGGGGTGAGTCAGAAGAGTCTTTTGTGTGGTAAATCCCGAGGTGAATGGAGCCGATTGGGGGGATAATGCGGGGAAGACCGTCGGCACTGGTGTGAACGGGTGGCATCTCGAGGCTTTGCGAAGGTCCGAGGCCGGCATGAGAAAAACCGCGCGATGGGCCTGGTACCTAGGATGGGCGAATAGGTTCCAAGGGTTGCAATCTTTGTAGCTCTCGGACGGTGATGCACAATTCATCGATTGCTCTGTTCTGTCTATTTTTATCATCCAAGAGGCAATTTCACTTAATTTCTAGTGTCAAGCGGTGGTTTTCACGCTCTTGGTTTAGTTGGTTCTGGTGGCGCTCCTCTGCCTGAGCGACTTGTTGGGATAGTAAGGCTATTTGGGAAGTGACTCCGTCAATGAAGTGGCATGCCTGGGTTGAGCTGGAGCGGCATGTGGGTGCCATTGAGGGTAATCGGCTGAAGTGGAAAACAAAAGGAGGGGAAGATGGAAAGGAGATTGGTAGGGTGGGAAGCACAAATGGCGCCAATTGTAGGGATCTAACCTCGTTCGGATGGGAAGTTGGTTCTTACAACGTAGAATCAATTCTTAATCTAAGGAGACAAGTATTTGACTTAAAGTAATATCTAATTATGGACAAAACATGCGTAGAGGCCCAAATGTGACTCTCTACGACCTCTAATGAGAATTTTTTAAGGCAGATCGTATTACTGAAGATTAAATAACAGGGTTCGAGTACAGAATATCTGGGTGGTCGAAGGTAAAATGCAAGGGGCTGGAGATGATTTTTCTAACCCCTTCTTGGTTTCCCTTCTCCTCTATTTATAAAGATATAGGGAGCTGAGTCACCAAGTGTGGGTCAAGTTTACATGATTACTGTCAGGAAATCCCGGCGAGTTATGGGCGCCGGTCGTGTCGGTACTGTCACTACGACATTTATTGATGATGTCTCTGAACGGCGCGGTGGTTGGAGCTGTCACTGTAGTTGTACGGGCCAATCAATGCGCTATCTAATCTGATGAGATGATTGTATGCCTTATCTTGCCTCGATCGTGTGTTAGTAATGTCGAGAAAAAAAATCTGTAGTATAATAGTTCGTTCTCGAAGCTTTGTCTGATGTCGATGCCTCGACTTCGGGGGATCTTTGGGGAGTCTGTTTTAGAGATTTAGTGGGCTTCGATACATTTGAGTAGGCTGTAAAGTGGGCTTCGGCTGCCTATCGAAGGCTACGAGTAGGCTATTACAGTTCTAAATACATTTAGTGTAAAGGCTAAGCCCGGATCCCTGAACTAGGCTATTACATTTGGCACTGTATCTCGGAATCAAAATTCTCAAACCCATTGTCTAAATTGCCGTTGATCACCTTCTCTCAGAATGTCACCTCCAGGTCAAAGCACGCCGATCGTCCAGGTAAAAGAAAATGCGGCTTTAGCAGACCTGAGGGCCACTCTGAAATCTGAAACAAAAAGGCGCGCAACCCTGGAATTACAACTCGCATGTGTACAGGACGCGTTAAAAGGTCTTATAGGGTCAACTAGTCACCTCCCAGAAGAACAAAGATGTATAACCCGAGGGCTCGCGGAATTCCGTTCATGACAGAATCGGGCCTCCTCCAAAAGGTATTCACGCAGAAGGTGCGCTTCAATCGAACCGTCAACAACAGGACATGGATCCCGCCCCTATCCAGGAGATCCAGCAGGATGTTGATGGGGACCAAGCAAGAGCCAGACAAACTAAAAATCTACCTCGAAGAGTTCGAGTCTCAGTAAAGGATCATCTAAGTGAAGGGAGTGGGGAGCACAACCCTAGAAAAGGGCACGTCACATGACCAACCATCACAGCTTGACAATATGTCACTTAGGAACATGTTGAAAGGCGAATCAAAGAATTGCTCAAAGCCCACACGCCGACAAAGGGGATCCACAACAGATTATTGAAGAGCTCGATTGCCCAAGAGCTTTTGGATGGAGAGGTCCCCACTGGGTTTCACACTCTGAAGATTCGAAAGTACAAAGGGATTGATCCAATGGAACACGTTCCAGAGTTTCAGAACGCTCTTGGTCTTCATTTCACGTCCAACCACATTTTATTCTGGCTCTTTCCTACCAGCTTGTCAGGTGAAGCCCTACAAGGTTTCCACATATTGCATGAAGGATCCATCACAACTTTTAAATAGTTGCGCTAACTCTTCGTTAACAATTACTCCCACAAGAGGGATAAAAAAGAGAAATTATATTCTCATTTCGGCCTCAAACAGATGCCAGGAGAAAACCTCGAGACGCTTAACAAAAAGTTCATAGAATTAGCCCAAAAAGATGATCGACTCGACCAAAAGTTTACTATTTCTACTTTTACCAATGCTTTACTCATCGATGGCCGAGCGAAGGAGTACCTCGCTCTCAACAAGCCAACAATATTGGAAGACATGATCGAAAAGGTCAACGGATACATCGACCTAGAGTGGATGTGTTCGACTGGCAGAAACCTCAAAAATCAATGCTGACAGCCCAAGATCAGTAAAACCATTCTTATTTTAATTAGACATCAGATCAAGGGGGAGATAGGAAAAGAACCAAATCTAACGACGAACGACCTCGGAAGGGGAATAACTTGCCTTGACCTTACCTTTCAAAGATGAATGTGACTATAGCCAGCATAAATCCTATATTGCAGAAAGACAGATTCTTCTAAAATAGACTGTACCTTCAACTGATTAAGAACAAACCATACTGCATCCACCATAAGGTCCGACATCATAAGGCAGAACAATGTTTTGCCTTATAGTTGTTGTTGGAGTACATCTTCGCAGATGGACGAATTCCCGAGTAAATAGTGGACGTGGAAATTTATAAGAATGGGAGATATAAAAACCCCACTGAAGTTGTACAGGTCAAAGAGGCCGCAACCGAAAAAAAATTGTGCCATATCTCGCTCTACCATCTCGTGGAGGACCAGGTCGTCAAAGAATCAAACAGAAGCAAGCGAAGGCGTGCCGCCCAATATCATGACTTATCCATGCAAGATAAATAAGCTCATTTAATTCCAGTATCCAGCTCTCCGCGAACTAGGATCTCTTTAGATAATTGCAATGTTCGGCATGTCAACTATCCTCACCATGACACCTTGGTGATCATGTTAAAAATGCAGAAGGTGGTGCTTCATACGATAAAGGTAGACACCGGCAGTACCATTGAGCTCTTTCTTCAAAACACGACCAGATGGGTCTGACCGACAAGGTCCAACCCAGCGACGGTTATATTTGTGGTTTCAATAGTTCTAAGGAGGAGCGCGTAGGGAAGATTGTACTTTCAATAACCGCAGGGCCGGTATCACTCGACTATGTCTTTTACGTCATCAATACAAAATCCCGTTATCTAGGGATCCTAGGACGTTGTTGGTTGCACAATATGCACGCAATTCCATTAACCTACTACTTGGCATTACATTTTGAGTGGGAGGGTAGCATTTATGAGATAAAAAAAAGTCAAAAATTAGCACGAGCATGTGAAAATTCCATCGTCATTGGACCAGAACCTTCTGAACATCAACTCGCATAACAATTACAGAAGACAATAGGAAACATTACAAAAAACTATGCAACCAATGCAGCAGGGAAACATCTACCCATCGCAGAGAGCACAAAATGCATTGAAATCATTGGACCCAAGCGTGGGACATATATTGGCACCCATCTACCCTTAGCGGAGTGCGATACTCTCATCCAGTTCCTTAAAGAAAATAGTGACGTCTTCGCCTAGACGTTTTACGACATGCCGGGTATCGACCTAAACCTGGCCTGTCACAAACTCAACTTGAAGGAAAGATTCGTAGCTACATAACAAAGACAGAGGACATTAGCACTCAGACTTCGCGATGAAGTCAACAAGGAAATCAAAAAACTTATCAATGTTAGTTTTATCCACAATGCCAATTATCCAGAATGGATATCGAATATTGTAGCGGTACCGAAGAAGAATTGGATGATCAGGGTATGCGTAGATTTCACCGACCTGAACAGGCATATTCCGAAAGACAGTTTCCTACTATCTGTCATAAATAAGCCGCTCGACTCTACATTAGGATACTAGCTCCTGTCTATGATGGATGCCACATTAGGCTACAACCAGATACTTATGCTACCTGACGACCGAGAGAAAAAATCTTTCATTATAGAGCACGGCCTATACTACTACAAAGTCATGTTATTCGGTCTCAAGAACGCTAGAGCTACTTACTAGTGATTGATGACCCAAATGTTCAAAGATCACCTTGGAAAAACAATGGAGGCCTATATAGATGATATGTTGTGCAAAAGTCTTAAGAAAGAAAACCATATTGTGGATTTACACACGGCCTTCAATATCCTCCGTTTCTATAAGATGAGACTCAACCCTGACAAATGGTAGTTTGGACTTTAGATACCTATTCTACCTGATGTCCAAGAGAAAATAGCTTTCATTACAAAACACGGCCTATCCTGCTACAAAGTCATGCTATTCGGTCTTAAGTATGCTTGAGCCACATACCTGCGACTGATAACCCAAATGTTCAAAGATCACCTCAGAAAAACAATGGAGGTCTATATAGATGATATGTTGTGCAAAAGTCAAAAGAAGGAAAACCATATTACGGATTTACACACGGCCTTCAAAATCCTCCGTCTCTACAAGATGAGACTCAACCCTGACAAATGCAAGTTTGGAGTTCAGTCAGGAAAATTCTTGGGCTACTTAATCAGCAAGCGCTGTATTAAAGTCGATCTGGAAATGATAAAAGACGTATTCGCACACTATTATCTATGCCTTTCCCGAAAATGAAAAAAAATGTCCAAAAGTTAGCAGGAAAGATTACCGCAATAAACCGTTTTGATTCATAATCATTCGATCGCCGTGGATAGTTGTTCAACTTATTGCGTGAGGGGATAACAAAGCAGAAACCTAGGAAAGACCACGAGATCGAACGGACAGCGGAGTACAAAATAGCTTTTCAGCAGTTAAAACTTTACTTGGGTTCACCACCAGTGATGAGTAGACCTAGCGATGAGGAAGAACTCACCATCAATCTAACAGCCACAGAAGAATCATTAAGTTTTGTTCTCATTCGACTTGATGAGAAAACTGAGAAACCTGTCTACTTTTTCAATAAAACTCTCACCCCAGCAGAAACCCGATACGACAAAGTCGAGAAACTACTTCTGGCTCTCGTCCACCCCTAGAAAAATTTGAGATAATACATCCAAGCCCACTCAGTGCGAGTAGTAACCAACTACCCTTTGCGTGAAATGTTATCCAAACAAGAAAAATCCCGACGAGTCCAGCAATGGTCAGTCACTCTTAGCGTGCATGACATCTGATTTGAGCCCAGACATTCTGGAAAGGGTCAGGCCGTAGTAAATTTCCTTGCGGACTTCCCTGTAGAATATCCTGACAGGGAAGAAGATGGCACAGATATTCATGAACAACAGCTCGAAGATAAGGTAGACTGGATAACGCAAAAGGGATGTCGTCTTCTAATTGATGGATCATCTGGACCCACATGATCAGGCATTAGAATCGTATAAATCACACCTTCTAATGATAGAATTGAAATGGCAATCCGATTAAATTTCAAAGCTACCAACAATGCAGCAGAATACGAGGCAATGACTCATGGTTTAGATATGGCTCTAGATATTAAAGTGCCCAAACTGTCTGTATATACGGACTCTTTGCTCATTGTAAACAATTACATAGAAATTTTTGAAAGAATGTCAAAATGATTGATTATGCAGTAGTAGTAGCCGGTAGAATGAGTAGATTCAAGAAAATTTCTATTGAACATTTGCCGCGTGGAGAAAATAGACATTCTGATTTCCTCGCATATCTTGCCGGGTTCCTTGGCTCAGAAGCTTGGAATCTCAAGATCGAAGTAATATCAACCCACAACATTAACATCATAAGATCAAATTTTGTTAATACTGGGGGCATTGAAAAGGATGAGGATGATTAGAGATGACCTTTCCTCAAGAATATTGGTACACAAAGCACATTCAATAGCAAACTCCCTCAAGACACCACTGGATAACGCCAAACGCTACATCGTCAAAAATAGTCTCTTACGCAACATTTCAGTTACTGGGCCGTATCTTGAATGCTTATCTTGCAAAGAAGCTTGAAAAATCTTATACGAACTGCATGAAGGCACTTGGGGTTCCCACGTAACAGGAAGATCACTAGCCAACCGAGCTTTAACCCAAGGTGTCATCTGGCGTAACATGAAAGCTCAAGCAATTGAGCTCGCAAGAAAATGTGATGCCTATCAATGTCATGGTCCCCAAATACGAGCTCCATCTTTAGAGCTACATTCTAGCAACGTTGTATGGCCATTTACAAGATGGGCCCTTGACCTTATTGGCGAGTTTCCTACTGTACTAGGAAAATGGAAACATCTCTTAGTCGCAACGGATTACTTCACTAAATAGGTAGAAGCAGTCCCTTCCTGCAGTACACGAGAAGATGAAGTCATCATGTTTATCGGGGATAACATCATCATTTGTATTGGCTGCCCCCATCTCATCAGGATCAGCAATGGACCTCAGTTCTTTCACTTCAAAGTCGTCAAATTCCTCAATCAACATAACTTCATACATTCCCCTTCAAATCCATATTACCCGTAAGGGAATGGCCAAGCCGAGATCACTAATCGCACTATCGTTGATAGAATCAGAAATTACCTAACTGAAAAGAAAAGAAATTGGGTCATGGAGCTACCACATGTGTTATGGGCATATCGAACTATGCCCCAAGTTTCAATTGGATGCACGCCATTCCTTCTGGCTTACGATACCGATTTAATCTTCCCTACTCATTATCATCACCCTATTCGTGACCATATCATGACCGATGAAGAAAATGAATTCCAGTTGGCATGTAATTCAAACTGGATCGAAGAGACACGGGACAAAGAAATCATGAAATTGGGAAGGTATCACCAAGCCCGATCTTACAATAAACGCGTTGGGCATAGAGAGTTCGAAATCAAGGATTTGGTCCTCTGAGAGATTCCCAAGCATCTCAAAGAGCTCAACGTAGGGAAATTATCCAAAATTTGGGAAGGTCCTTTTATCGACATCGGGAAAAGCGGCCTCAGTTCTTACGACCTCGCCACTGAGCATGGCGAGCACATACGTAATCCTTGAAACACAAGGTGACTGAAGTTGTATCACAAATAACAAATCTGTCACAGTGTACTTTTCTTCAAACCAATCTATCATTTCGTATGACGAGCTCACATCAATAAAAGATTACTGTGCGATCAAGACAACTAACTATTTTCTACTATGGCACGCAGAATGCTTATACATAGATTACAGATCGTTTGTTTCTTGGGCCACATGATCATCTAAGCACATTACAGATCATTTATTTCTTTGGCTAAATTGATCGTCTAAATATGTTGCAAATCATTTGTTGCTTCGGCCTAACTGATCTATTTTACACATTCATTGTACGTCAATCTTACACCAATGAAATACTTGTGTTTGATTTCCCAAAAAATCTTTTATACACAGATTTCATATCATTTGTTGCTTCGGCCAAATCGATCATTTAAATACATTACTAATCTTTTGATGCTTCGGCCAAACCGTTCTATCTAACACATTTGATGTACGTCAATCTTACACCAATGAAATACTTATGTTCAATCTTCCTAAATAACTTCTATACATAGATTACAGATCATTTGTTGCTTTGGCCAAACTGATCATCTGAGAATATTGCAGATCATTTGCTGCTTCGGCCAAACTGATCTATCTAATATATTTGCTTTACGTCAGTCTTACACCAATAAAATACTTGTGTTCGATTTCACTATATATAGTATTTCTTCTAATATATCCAACAAGTACTTATATGCATAGATTACAGATTGTTTATTGCTTCGGCCAAATCGGTTATCTAAACTACACAATAGATCATTTGTTGCTTTAGCCAAATCGATCATCTAAACTACATTACAGATCGTTTTGTTGCTTCGGCCACACAGATCAACTCATACATCGCAGATAGTTTACTACTTGAGCTGAACCGATCACATATCACGCTGCTTTGCATACATTATCGTCGGTACCTCACATGGTTAGAACAATTCACCCTTCATCCTTAACTATTTCTTTATACACCCATATTTTTTCCTTGTTTGTATATATACAACATAATCACATTCCTCATTCTTCGCTAAATCTGCACTTAACTCGCTACCCAAATTAGAAGGTCCTGCCACGCCATTTACATCACTCCTATGTAACTTCTGACACATAAATTCTGGCATCTGCCCTACAACAATCTTCTCTCCCTCTCTAACAATTCTCTATTTAAACGATCCAATTCGGGAAATCATGGTTTATATATATGCAGTTCGGATTACCTCCATCTCGTATTCTATACCTTGGGCATTCAAGCCATCATATATCCTCTAACTTTTAGCTTCCAATCTCTTTAATTCACCCGCAAAGAATGATATTACTCCAATAATTTCCCTCTGGTGACTACTACCCAGCACATTTTTTACCTTTTTACTGAGAAGGAGTTCACTCAGCTTATACTGCACTTCCTTTTGTGCATCTTCTAGTTGCTTACAGTGATTGTCCACTCACCATTTTGTATAATACACATTCGCATTCCGAGCTTCCAGCACTGTCATGAATTCGTCCATATGATAAATCATCGACATCGAATTTTCATAACCTGCACATTCTACCTACTCTGAGTCATAACTTATCTCCAACCGCAACGGATCCTCATCCTGCTTCGCATTTGCACCTCGAAGTCTGTTATTTTCAGACTGGTATTCCAAGATGTCTAGATGCTGCGACTGCACAGTCCGCTCTGGCTCACATATTTTGTTCCAATCCTTTTTTATGACTTCATTTTGTTCCGACGACTTTAGGTCAAACTTATGAGCACGAACTCGAACTTATGAGCACGAACTCGAACATCGCTTATCTCTGCTTCAAGCATATTAACTTGGAACTGCAACTCCTTCACATTATTTTTTCCCCTTCTAACACAATCAGTAGTTCTGAAATTTGCCTTCCCGCGGCTAACAATTCAGTATCTTGTTGACTATTCCGTCCCAAGACACTTCCAACCCCAACTCTCCTTTTTCTTATTTCTTCATCTAAGCACACCATCTTTCTCAAAATGATAGACATTACCGCCTTTTTTTCTTGAAGAGTTTCACTCATCTCCGCCCTCAATTTTTCTACTGCCTTAATAGTACTTTATCCAGTTCCTTGACTCGATTTAAGCTCAGTACGTATTTATTCATTCTGAACATGCAACGTGTCGCACTGACCTTGCATAGCATGTAGTAGCCAACTCGTAGCCTTCGACAGATAGCCGAAGCCCACTTCATAGCCTACTCGAATGTATCGAGGCCCACTCAATCCCTACAACAGGTTCCTCAGAGATCCCCCAAAGACGAACCATCGACACCAGACAAAACTTCCAGAATGGATCAGTATATTACAGCAGACATCCTTCGACCATATCTATATACGGTCGAAGTTTGACAAGACAGACAGCCAGCTCACCAGACAAAACTTCGAGAAAGGATTAACATCCTAACAACAAATATCCCTCGACCTCACTATTGAACGGTCGAAGCAAAATAAGAAGACAACTACCTCATCAGATGAGACAGCGCATTGATTGGCCCATGCGTCTGCAATGACAAGTCCAACCACTACGCCGTCCAGGGCCATCAATAATAAATACAGCAGTAACAGTACCGACAGGACCGGCGCCCGTCACTCGCTAGAATTTTCTGACAACATAATCATGTAAACCAGACCAACGCCTGGTGACTCAGCTCCCTATGCTTCTATAAATAGAGAAAAGGGGAAACCAGATGGGGGTTAGAAAAATCTCCTCCGGCCTTGGCATCTTTACCTTCGACTGCCCATTAAATCTTTACTCAAGCCCTCTTATTTACTCTTCAGTAATACAATCTGTGTCAAAAATGCTCATCAGAGGTCGCAGAGAGTCAAATTTGGGCCTCTACGCAATTATTTGCCTTTAATTATATCTTATCTTGGTCAATTGCTTGTTCCCTTTGATTGAGGATTGTTTGTACTTTGTAGGAACTGACTCCCCGTCCGAACAGAGTTAAGTCCCAACAATTGGCACCGTTTGTGCTTCCCACCCTACCAATCTCCCTCCCTTGTTCCCCTCCATTGTTTACCCCCCAGCAGATTATCTTCAATGACACCCACACGCAGATCCAATCCCACCCAGGCAGGAAATTATATCGACGAAGGCACTGCACAAATGGCATTTCTATCTTAACAAGTTACTCAGGCCGAAGAGCGCCACCAGAACCAACTAAATCAGGAGCGAGAAAGCCACCGCTTGGCGTTTGAAACAAAATGGAGCCGCCGTCTCGATGATAAAAATAGGCAAAACAGAGCAATCGATGAGCTGCGCAACACCATTCGCGAGCTACAGAGATTACATCCCTTAGAACATGCTCATCCGTCCCAGGCACCCGACCCATCACGTATTTCTGCCCACACCCGCCTTGGCCCTCCTTAAAACCTCGAGTTACCCCCAGTTCACACCAGGGCCGATGGTATTCCCCGTACTATTCCCCCATCCAGATCTATCCACCTTGGGATTAATCCCACTAAAGACTCCTCTGACTTAACCCTTCGCTCCCCTAGACAACCCAGACGCCGTCCTGCTCGAAAACAGCTTGGGGAACACAGTGCTGACTTTATACCCCATACTCGACCCAACAACTTTTAACTTTACCAATCTCCCCCTCATCCTGCATGCGTTACATAGCAGGACTTCGACCACAAAATACAACCACTCATCCGTATTACCACGAGTCCAGCCACCAAATCCTGGAGCTGCCTTAATAACCTAATCTGCCCTAAAATTCTGGCTATCGAAATACCCTTTAACTTTTGTGCTCCTAAACTCAACAAATATCGTAATACAGATCCTAAATTCTACATCCTCGAATTCCAAAATTCCCTGGGCCTCCAGTCCATAGCTGACTATCTTTTATGATGCCTTTTTTCAACAAGCCTTACTGATAATCCCCTTCGATGGTACCACAATCTCCCAAATGGCTCGATTCGTAACTTTGAGCAACTATCACAACATTTCATCGCCCAGTTCGCCATCAACATAGATAGAGAGGTTAGAGTTGATGCTCTTTTCAATTTCAGAAAGTCCTGCAATGAAACCCTCGAAGCCTTTACCAGAAGATTCCTCGACGAATCCTGCAAAATTGATAATCTCGATAGCTCGAATGCTATTTTGGCATATTCGAATGCTCTGCCCGATCACAGCTGAGTAAAAGAACATCTCGTTCTCCACAAACCCAAAACACTCGAAGAGATGGTCTCGAAGGTCAATGGCTATATCGACCTCGAGTGCCTTCAAGAGTCCCGCAAACAGAGCTTGCCTCTACAAATAGCAAATTTCAATAAACCTCGGTAACACACCCACTCTGTTCCAATACCCATGATCGCTCCTATCTCACAGAAGACTGAGAGCCACAAACGCCCCATCATTGATAACAGCACCGAAGCTCGCAAGAAGCGACTAAAGCATATTTCACCTACACTCACTGTTCCCCTCAGTACCCTTCTACTACACATACAGGCAGACCCCATTTGGTGCGTCCCTTTCCCTAGCAAAGTCTGACCAGGCGTATCTTTCAGCGCCAACCACAAATGTAATTGTCATCATACCAATAAATGCTTTGCCCTTCAGCGCTCTCTTGAACTTATCTTCAGAGAAGGACGTTTACACCAATATATCGCTGATCTACCAAGTTACCTCGATGGGTCCTAGCTCAAATCCCTATCCACCCCTACTACTGACCCAGCCGAGGTGCACATCTACAGAGTCAAGATCATTGAAGACAGCAACATAGATAGACTACTCACAAAGAACAAGCGAAAGCACATCGAAGAATGTTACAAGCTCACCTATCAGGCGAAATTTCCTACCCTCCTGCCAGAAGCCAGCCATCACCATCGCCTTGATGGTATCTCTTTTATCGACTGTGGCACTTTACACGCCCATTTTCCCCATTCCAATCAATTAGTCATCATGATTAAGGTCGAGAACCTCGCCATTCACTCAATGCTCATAGATACGGGGATCGTAGCTGATGTCATCTTTCTCCAAATAGTCCAAACCATGAAGAAAGCAGACCTCATAACCGTAGCTACGTCGAACTAAAAGGTTTCAATGGATCAACAGAAGTCGTTGTTGGCCGTTTCAGTTTACCCATCACCACAGGTCCCATTACCCTTCAAACCAACTTCATAGTCATTGACCAGAAGTCTGAGTACCTTGGCATACTCGGATGTGACTCGCTTCACGTCATGCGAGCTATACCTTCGACCTATCATCAGACCCTTTGATTCAGCAATCACGAGGGTACTTGGAATTTGAAAGGATCCCAACGCCTTGCCCGCTCATGCGAACACCCAGAGATCGACCAATCCAAAAAACTTATCAACTGCTCATAGCAATCACAGCATCTTCATATCCCTTCGACTTCAACAGACACCATCAAACCCACTATTTATATCGAACTCGACGTACCTGGTCGAGGTACATCTATTGGAACCCTCCTTAACAGATCAGAACGCCTCAAACTTTCTAAGTTCCTTCGAACAAATAAAGACATCATCGCCTGGACATTTCCAGAAATGCCTGGTATCTACCCCAACCTCGCATTCCACTATCTCGATCTCATCCCCTATTCCACAGTTGTCAAGCAAAAGAAGCGTACACTGGCACCACGACTTCGAGAAGCTGTGAACCTTAAAGTTGACAAGCTCATTAACGCTGGGTTTATCAGAGAAGTGAAGTACGCAGAATGGATATCAAACATCGTGACAGTACCTAAGATGAATGGAAAAATCAAAATATGGGTCGACTTCACTGACCTCAGCAGCATACACCGAAGGACAGTTTCCCCCTCCCAACTATCTCAGCACTCCTCGACGCCACTGCTGGACATGAACGCCTATCTATGATGGACACGGCCTCGGGTTATAATCAGGTAGCCCTCCTCCCTGAAGATCAACTTAAAACTGCATTTATAACCGAACAAGGCCTTTACTGTTTCAATGTTATGCCCTTCGGACTTAAAAATGCCAGTGCCACCTACCAACACCTTGTCACAACTCTATTCAGGCCCTTGCTTGGCAAGTCAGTCAAAGTTTATATTGATGACATGTTATGCAAAAGCCTTCATAAGAATACCCATATTCAGGACCTAATAGAAATCTTCTCAATACTTCGTACGTATAATATGAACTCAACCCAGATAAGTGCCAATTTGGCGTATCATCCAGAAAATCTTTGGGTCACCTTATCAGTAAATACGGGATAGAGATCGGCCCCACCCACATTCGAGCCCTCATAGACATGCCTTTGCCCCAAACTAAGAAAGACGTCCAAAACGTAGCTGGCAGGATAGCAGCCCTTAACTGTTTCATTTCGAAATCATCTGAACGATGTGCTTGGTTATTTTCCCACTTACGAGATCAGGGTGCCCACAAAATAAAAAATAAAAATAACCCTGAGATCAATTGGACCCCTGAGTACGAACAGACCTTCCTTGAACTAAAAACTTATCCTGGCTGTCCACCAATTATCAGTACCCCTATCAAAAGCAAGACACTCTCTTTATACCTTGCTGCCACAGAAACTTCCATCAGTTAAAAGCTCATTCAACTTAATTTCAACATCGAAAACCCTGTATATTTCATCAGCATAACCCTAACCCCCGTAGTGGCCCGGTATTCAAAACTTGAGATTTTACGCCTCACACTTTGTCTATTCATCCCGTAAGCTCAAACCATATTTTCAGGCTCATCTCATCTGTATTATTATCAGTTGTCCCCTTCGAGAAGTACTCGGCAAAAAAGAAAAATCCAGAAGAGTGCAACAGTGGTACGTGAACCTTGGCGAACACGGCATAGCCTTCGAAAAGCAAATATCCTAGAAAGGCCAAGTAGTAGCAGACTTTCTAGCCAACTTCCCGGTCGAAGACGTAGACTGGGAAGAATACCAAGATGATTTAGCAGACGATTAACCCGAAGAAATAGATTTATGGGACCCTCTCACTGGTTGGCACTTATTCACAGACGGATCAGCAGGACCTAATGGCTCAGGAATTTGTATTTCCCTAGTAACACCCACTAATGATCGCATAGAGAAAGACGTCAAACTTGCCTTCGAATGTTCCAATATCGAAGCAGAGCATGAAGCCTTGATCCACGGCCTCGACCTCGCATTTGACCTCGGCATCCCCAAACTTGAAGTCTTCATAGATTCCTAACTTGTTCAAAGACACTACATAGGAGAAAACCAAGCTAATGGTCGCATTGTCGATTACGCGCTTTTTGTGCGACAGCGAAACTTTTTGTGCGACAGCGAATGAACCGGTTCCCAAAAAAATCCATAATCACACATTACCATCGAGGAGATAATAGACATGCAGATGCCCTCGCCTACATAGCAGCTATGC
The DNA here is from genome assembly GCA_014058105.1 of Kingdonia uniflora. Classification (NCBI taxonomy): domain Eukaryota; kingdom Viridiplantae; phylum Streptophyta; class Magnoliopsida; order Ranunculales; family Circaeasteraceae; genus Kingdonia; species Kingdonia uniflora. Next base: position 208,666 of record JACGCM010001897.1, on the reverse strand, counting down.
TCGGCTACTCAGAATCTCGGACACTCCATATCGAAGTACTCGAATGCCCAAGTATCGACCAGATGGAAATCAATACCATCAATACTGGGGGCGAGAGTCACGATCCAGACGATTGAGAAACACCGTTCCTTCACTACATCAACAAGGCTACTCTCCTAGAAGATCCCAAAGTCAAACGGTCTATCTTAGAAAATTGCCGCAAATACACTATCCACAAAAAATAATTGCATCGCAAATCCCTAAATGGTGTCCTCCTTCGATGCGTATCCCAAGCCGAAGCCTCACAAATTTTAGCTGAATTTCATGAAGGAACCTATGGTGCTCATACTACTGGTCACTCTATGGCCCTTCGAGCTGTTACCCAAGGATTATTTTGGCCCGACATGAAGAAACATGCTTCAGACTATGCAAAACAATGTGACAAATGCCAGCATCATGCCCACGACATCCATTACCCCACTAGGGACTTCCATGTCAGTCAAGTTTCCTAGCCATTCAAAAGATGGGCCATCGATCTCATTGGACCCTTCCCAAAAGCCTCAGGTAGCAGAGAAAACATCCATGTCTCATTGGACCCTTCCTCTATGCCGAACCAGAGAAGAAGAAGTTATCATATTCTTGTGGGAAAACATCATCACTCGCTTCGGCTACCTCCATATGATCCGATGCGACAACGGTGCCCAGTTTGCTGGAAGAAAAGTTAGAAACTTCTTCAAGAAATACAACATCATTCTCTCACCATCAACCCCTTACTATCCTCAGGGCAACGGTCAAGTCGAAGCAATCAACAAAACAATTGTAGGCAGTTTTAAGAAAAGAGTTGATACAAGCAAAGGACGATGGGTCCTAGAGTTACAACACGTCATCTAGGCTTACTGCACAACACCAAGAAGATCTACAGGATGCACCCCTTTCATCCTGACATATGAGACCGAAGCTGTGCTATCAACTCAATTCAAAATACCTACCCGAGACCCTAACCTCCCAGACGAAGATAATGAGTTCGAACTTGCGTGCAGCATGATATGGATCGATGAGACCAGAGACCGAGCTATTTCCAGCCTTGGCCGCTACCATACTTCACTACAAAAATCCTACAAAAAATGAGTTCGGCCAAGAAGTTTCAACATTGGAGATATAGTGCTTCTACATGTCAATCAATCTTCGAAACCACGGAATGTTGCCAAGCTAGACGAATCTTGGGAAGGACTCTACATCGTCTACGTTAAAAGAAATAAGGGTTCTTACTACTTAATAACGGAAGACGAAGAGCCCCTACCAAACCCCTGGAACACAATGTAATTGGTCACCTATAACAGGCCATATATATAATCATGTACAACTGATGTAACCCGGCATATTATATAAAACAAGTTGTTCCATTCCGACTTCGTCTACTATTTTTTTTTTATTCTTGGTTGAACCTAGGTATCATGTCAACCCTCGCCACGACTGATACTTGGGGACGACCTTGAATTGCTTAAGTCTCCAATTTCGAGCAAACTCGAGGGGCAAGGAAGGTTAAAAGATCGGACCTTCGGGGATACATTGGGGGCGATCGGATATTGCTTCATTGTGGCTTAGAACATCGAAGTCCAGTCCTTTTCTTGGTAGAACCAAGGTATCGTGTCCACCCTCGCCCTTACTGATACTTGGGGGTGACCTTGAATTGCTCAAGTCTCCAATTTCAAGGAAACTTGAGAGGCAAGGAAGGTCGAAAGATCGGACCCTCAGGGATGCATTGGAGGCGATCAGATATACTACGTCCAGGCTCTGAAACCGTCGAAGTCCAACCCTTTTCTTGGCTTACCCCGAGTATCATGTCCACCCTCGCCCCGACTGGTACTTGGGGGCGACCTTGAATTGCTCAAGTTTCTAGCATTCTAGCAAACTCGAGGGGCAAGGATGGTCGAAAGACCGGACCCTTGGGAATGCGTTGGAGGCGATCAGATATTGCTTCGTTGTAGCTTAGGCCTTTGAAGTCCAGTTAATTTTTGGGTTTCCTCTAGGTATCATGTCCCCTCGGCCCGACTGATACTCAGAGGCGACCTGAAAATTGTTCAAAATTTCAACATCGTTGTGGCTTTGGCCTTCGATGTCCAGCTGAATATTCAGAGTTCGATCTATATATCACTGATACTCTTCAGACTTTGATCATACTACAGTCAAATAAATAGATTAACTTCCTATTTCGAATAGATCAAATTTCTACTTCAAACAGATCAACTTTCTCCTTTGAACAGATCCAATTTCTACTTTAAAAATACAAAAGTACTATCTATAATGCCATCAAGTCAAGAGAGCACTCAACATATTATCCGTCAGAGGAATAATTATAATATAATTCAAAGATCAATCGGCAAGAGTCCAAAACAAGCAAAATCAATAGCATGTGCATTCAAATTCCAACAATTCAAGGTCAGACTACGATAACATAATTCATCAACAAATTAGATTTCAAGTCAGAAGTTCAGAATTAGTATGTTCAGGAAATAAACATTAATATGTTCAACATCAACCGCAGAAGTTCTACAGATAACAAAAGAAAAAAAAACCCTATTGAGTTCCAATACCAACAGAAAACAACAAACATCGTTCACAATATTACAACTTAACATTACAACCAGCAAAAGAAGACATGCAAATCCTACCTCAAATACCTCATGTAGGAGTGGTTGTACCCTCTGACTCCACAGACACCCTAGCACCACCTGCCTCAGCAACCTCATGCGAACCTTCGACCAGACCATCAACAGTTCCACCAATGGGCGCTCCAAGAAGAGAAGTTTCAACATCACCCCCAGTACTCCTAATTGCCACCTCAACAACGTTCGCCTCCCCTCCCTTCATGGGCAATTCATCCCCCACCAGAAGTCCCAGAGAAATAGGATAAGGCTACAGCATATCGGTATCATACCCCATACCATAGATAAACTTCTTCAACCTCACATTCTCCATGCATTCCTTATCATACTGTCGCTGGAAACCTACCTTTTGTTCCGCTTTTGCCTTCTCACACGCCTTCAGCTTAGTTGACCACTCTCGCTCCAACCTTGACCGCTGTTGCTCGAGCCTTTCATCATAAGAGTCAGTAAGAACATTTATATCTTGCCTCAGCTTCCTGACTTGAGATACCCATGATGCCTCCTTCCCATGAGAAAGATCCAGATTTTCCTTTGCTTGTCGCAACTTCACCTTTACCGACTTCATCGCATTGCTACAAGTCTCTACCCAGACTTCTGTCTGCTAAAATTACTCAAGATATTACTGAACCACAAAACTCGAACAATTTGCAAGTAACTTTAAAATATCACTACACAAAACTATATATAGTTACCTTAGACATGTACTTTTTTATCTCCTTCAAAAATTTGTCAGGGTCATCCTCCCAGAGCTCGACCATCGAAGCCTGCTTCACCACAGCCTGCTCCTGCTGTTCAGCCTCCATAATTTCTGCATCTTCCTCCATTGTATCATCCTCCCCCAGTATCTTACGTCTCTTACTTTGAATAGCCTTCGATTGCTGCACCTTAGGGGCTATGGGCACTACTCGGCCCTTCCCTTTCTCGGCTTGAGAAGACACCTATTTTGCTTTTATCATCAAAGCCTCTCCACCCCCTTCAGACACTAGTGCCACTTGCTTCTCACCCCTCCGCGACCTTGGCACAAAGTGATAGTTCCTCAGTAACTCTTCACCTCCCATTTCCTTTTACTCCTTCGAAGCACCTACCCTTCTTTTTCTCTTTGGTCACATCGGCGTAACGGGTATGTCCCGAAGCTGGGAATTAACCTTTTCACTCCTTTGCCTTTTAATCTTCAGGCTCTCAAACACCGAATTTACCCAGTCTTCACTAGCCTTGAGCAGAGTATCAATATAATTCACCGGATTATTCTAAGACAAACTTTTCAAACCTGCAGAGTAAAGCAAAAACAAGCCCTTCGACAGTAAACACATCAACAACAAACCCTTCGACGGTAAACTTACATTCATTATATACTCTATGATGCAATATATATGGGTCATCATTATCTACATTCACATAATTACCCCTTACTATCAGTAAATCTTTATTCCAGCCCCGGCCTGTTGAGCAGTGATCAAAGAAGCAAGGTTTCTAGGGGTGACATTGGATTTGATAGCTCCCCGGATTTTGACTAGCCTTCCTCGAATAAAAGGTGAAAATGTCGAACCATTTGATCAAACTTCGACCCCCACCAGCCAATTTCATATACATCCCCTCTATCACCCTCATCATCTCATAAAAATTACCGTTCATCTGCACCGGAGCAACCGCCCATAAATTCAGCACTTCTTTCACCAGTCGTCGAAGAGGAAGTTTCAATCCCAAATGAATTTGGCCCCTATAAGCCATAATCCCTTCCCCAGGGTCCAATTTAAAGGTCAACCCTACCCCCGCCACATTCAGTTGTACCCCCACCTTTGAGAGTTCTAATTTTGTGGCAAACCGATCTAACCAAATCCTATCTTTACCCGAAGCGGCACCTTTCACATCATCCGACTCAGTCAAATCCTCACTATCGCCCCACTACCCCAGCTTTTTGGCTCCAATGCAGTTTGACCACTTTACCCCGCGCACCTCCCACATGCGCACAACACCCTTACTACCATCTTCTTGAAAAACCTGATGCTTCTCAAACCTTTTTTCTCCCTTACTCGAAGCCAAACAGCCCAGTCCAAACAGCCACATCATTACCTTTTTCCATCATACAAGAAAAATAGCATCATTACATTTTGCACACTGCCCCAGGCGCTCGTACCAGTCTGACTGACCAACCGTCTGGGTTGTCAAAACAGCTAGTCAAATTAAACTCAATCTTCGACACACTCCTTTACTCGAGTACTCGACCATTTCATGCCTCAAAAAATCCTCAGCATCTAGCCTCAACAAAAATCATTTCAATATATTGGCCTTCGACATCCAGCACGCCCCTTAACTCAAAAAATTTGACCCTTCGACCTAATACAGTCGTAAGTTCGACCAGTCAAAGACCTCAGCCCTACAGATAATTTTTTCAGCCCCGCCACTGTTTTCTTTTCCCTTCGACAAATCTATTTTTATCTTTGAAGAACACAAACTACACAATTTGACAACTGTATCACCCATTCCATATTAGACTGGATTACAATTACCCAAAGTTCGACAACACGAGTTATTCAAAGAATCCATTTTCATTCAAAAAGGAGCCAACATTACAACCCTCGTACAAAAAAAATAGCACAAACCATCAAATAAGAGACAACAGAAACAGAGGAAAATAAATCAACAACACCATCATATCACTGAGGACCATAGCTATTAGCGGGCTGCTCCTCTTTGACAATGGCCGCTGCATCTGTATCCTCCTGGTCAACAATATCCTCTACAAAGCCTTCTAAGAAAGATATCCGATAACCGGGGAATGGCCCCATCATCTACAGTATCCCCCACCAGTATGCGAATGGCATCTCAAGAATTGGAGCTCCGGGTTGTACCTCAAAAAGATTCGGCATTTTTGCATCAATGTTCTCTTCTAGGCCAAACCGCCGTCGCCACCCCAGCAAGGCCTCCTGTATATGCCTCACTCTCACAGCAGCAGGGTCCTCTTGAACCGGAATATTTGCCGCCTTTTCAATCCAAGCAACGAAGAAAAATAACAAGAAAAACATATAGCAGTTCCTTTTGTACTTGTAAACGCACCACGACTTTCCCTCTTCCGTAACTAAATTAATGGCAACCTTTCATATCCAACCATGAAAAATCAACATGCAACCTCTCCAACTTCCTAGACGTAACTAATTCATTGGCGCATGCATTCAAACATCATTCCCGGGGACCTCTATTCAAGTACAGCACCCACATCGAGCATTCGGCCATTATAACCATCGATTATTGCAGGCAGCATTTTATCATACCTTCGGCTATAGTTCATTCTGACCATCATAACCCAGATAATAATAAACTTCGCCCATCAATACCTTCGAGCACATCACTATACCTCGCGCCTATAAGAGTATTCACTTACATTCTTCTACATTATCAATCAGACATAGCAATATAAATACGGAGAAAATACTTTGTCCATTCCAAATTGCAAACCCAACAGACAAATTATATTTCTACAATCACCCCAACATAGCAAAACAAAAAACCTATAAAAATGCAAAATAGCCCCACCATCAACCAGAAGCCCTACTACCGAAAGGACCAGCCCCGCTCGTCGTATTTTGCTCTACGATGATCTCCTCAGCACAAACGAGTCTTTCAGCCAGCGCCATTAGAAAGAGATAGCGCCGTTCAGCAATCGTAAATTAAAACCTCAGCTGTTCCCACAGATAAGAATATGGGTCACCATTGAAGAACTCATCAGGCCCTTCTTCCACAAGGTCCGGCATGTCCCAGGTCAGGTCATGTTGCCCAAAAAACTTCATATATAGTTCCGCCATTTTTCACCCCACTCGACGGTCCCGAGCAAACCACATCCTCTTCTGGTAACGTGTATTTGGCATTGTATCCATCCAAATGTTTAGAATATGGAGAACCGAGCAGAAGACTATTCTAGATGGAAGAAGATACAGTGTACCTCCACAATAGCCCACACTTATAGGCTTCAATGCATTTATTACCCTATAACCAACTACATCCCTTAAAAAACTCCTTTTTACTACTCTCCCGAAAAACATGACAGTCAAACCACCTAGATTTCAAGACCGAAAAATTTCCTTAGCGAACACCTCTCCATCTGGCTTCGAGACCTCTGCTGAGAGGGGACGAATGTAGTATCCTACTCGTAGCCTTTGACAGACAGTCGAAGCTCACTTTATAGCCTACTCAAATGTATCGAAGCCCACTCCATCCCTACAATAGGTTCCTCAGAGATCCCCCAAAGATGAACCTTCGACACCAGACAGAACTTCGATAACGAATCAATACATTGCAGTAGACATCCTTCGACCATATCTACATACGGCCGAAGTATGACAAGACAGACAGCCAGCTCACCAAACAGAACTTCGCGAAAGGATTAACATCCTAACAACAGATATCCTTCAACCTCACTATCACACGGTCAAAGCAAGATAAGATAGAGAACAACCTTATCAGATGAGACAGCGCATTGATTAGCCCATGAGTCTACAGTGGCAAGTCCAACCACTGCGCCATCCAGGGCCATCACCAATAAATGCAGCAATAACATTGCCGATAGGACCGGCGCCTGTGACTCACCGGGATTTTATGATAACGTAATCATGTAAACCAGACCCATGCCTGGTGACTCAGCTCACTATGTTTTTATAAATAGAGGAGAGGGGAAACCAGACGGGGGTTAGAAAATCCTCCTCCAGCCTTTGCATCTTTACCTTCGACCACCATTAAATCTGTACTTGAACCCTCTTATTTACTCTTCAGTAATACAATCTATCTCAAAAATCCTCGTCAGAGGTCGTTGAGAGTCACATTCGGGCCTCTACGCAAGTATTTTCTTTTAATTATATCTTATCTTTGATCAATTGCTTGTTCCCTTTGATTGAGGATTGAGTTAACTTTGTAAGAACTGACTCCCCATACTAACGGAGTTAGGTCCCTACATAGCAATCAGTTCCACCTATTCATAACATATTACATTTATAATAGTTTTTATAACAAACAGAACACATATAATAGTTGACAAGACTACATCAAGAATATAGTATCTGAGTAAGTTAGATACATCATTCTGTTCTCACAAACATACAGATTACATTTATCATCAAACACTATGAAGGACTAATCACAAAAAAACAAGATTAATTTATTCGCGACTCTTCCGGATAGGAGACAACTATCACTTATCTCTCACGACTTTTCTATTCAATGCCTGCACATCTATCGGTGTAGTAAAGGTCACAACCTCTTATTGGCATTGTTTATACCACGTTTGAGGTATCAGACGTTCAACCTCTTCCTCTTCTAACGACTCCTCCCACGACCTAGGGTGGAGGTGGTCACCAACAATTTCCTCTTCACCTCGGATAAACCACAAGATTTTTACTTTGGCATTTTCCACTTTAAAATCCTTCCCACATTCCTCTACGATCTTCCTGAATGCGTTCTCTACCCTAGACAATTCTCTCCCGTAAAACACAGTAACACTGTCTATATGACGTTCATGCTTCGTTCGAACAGTGACTTTTGCTCGCGATGGGTATAAATGCTCCTTCAATTAAATTTGCGCCTTGTGCAACCGCTGACACGTATTTTTCAATAGCACACTTAAAGCCCTCATTTCCGCCTCTACCTTCATTCGAACAGCCACTTCTTTCGACAGCCGCATTGCTAAAGACATTTTCTACTCCACGTGCTGCGATAGCTCATCTTGTAACCCCTTCACCTCACCCTTTAATTACGTTTGAACTTCTATTTGTTCTTTCCTTATCCTGAAAAATACAATCCTCATGGCCCTTCAATCTAACATAAAGCCAAAGATATCAGATAAAGGTTCTACATCACCCTATCCAACAGGCACACCAGCCCGAGCTGAACATTTTTTTGCTTCTAAACTATGACGATTGCGTATTTTTTGAGCTTAAAGCATAACTCGAGCTGGGTCTGGAACTACACCTCTCTCCCTCAAATGTCCTATATATGCCTCCATTAACCCTCGTTCTCTATCTACTTCAACCTCAAAATACAAAGTCAGAACTAATAACATACTTTGACACCTCGCCTTATCACTTGGGTCGTTAAAACAAACCAACTCTTTCAATTTTTTAACTAATACCCCCATTTTCTCTTCCTTTCTTAATAGTTTGTCTATCTCTACTTTTATCTTAGCATATTTACATTGCAGATCATATAACTCTTTAAAGGTTTTCTCAAAATTTAACTTAAATTGCCTTATCTCATATTCAGTTTTGTTAAGTACCTGTTGAGTACGGGCCACAGAGTCCCTTGCTTTACTCAAGGACTTCTCCAATTCGGAGTTCGTTTTTCTCAAACGCCCGATCTCCTACACATATTACAGATATCTTATTTCAATACCAACATTCATGAAAAGCATATTTCTAAATATTACTAAAAAAGAAAACATTATACGATTATACAGAGTACTAGTACATCCAAGTCACGCAGGCTAAAAAATAGAAGACGGGATACCATAGAGTGTTTAAAGAGGCTTGCTAATGTCTACCTCGGAAGGATATTTCAGAATTTCTATGGAGAGAGAACTGTTTTAGCACGTTCCAACAGAGGATCCACTGCTTGCTCAATCGTATGGACTGGCTCAGCACTTCCTGGAGGAAGGTCTGACACTTTCTCAGACACGTCAGAAGCATCACCAAAAAATTCTTCCTCATCAGCAGGGAATTCAACCTCTGTATATCTACCATTCTGCGTCAGCTCCACATCATCAACACTCAACCAAAAATAATAGTAAGACTTGATAAAGTGGTCTTTTTCTACTAAGACTGATGCAACCGCATCAGACATGAGCTTATCATGCATTGATAACTCATTAAACTTTTCCATAGCTGTTGTAGCATCTGCAGCCCTCCTCTCCCACCCCAATTAAAGGTCAACCTCAAGCTCTTTCACGCCAGCTGACTTAGCCTTGAACTTTGCCATCAGAGCATCAAATTTTTGGCCCCTCTTGTCCAACCACTATCTTGCCCCCTTTATTAGCATTGACAGCTACCCAATACAGCAAAAATAAGAATCAGTTCGACAATTTCATTCAGTTCAAAGGAAACATCAAGTAACAGTTTTTCAACCACATTCTGCGAATGTGTGCTCGAGATACTCATCCTCAAGCTTCTGCGTGTTCGTCCCGGTCATATGACTGTATCTCCGCTCCAACTCTTTCAACTTGGCAGCAGTATGAGGGTTAATTTGGTCACTGTCCTCCTGCAAACGCCGTTTCCTCATCAGAATCTTCTAAATGTCCCCAAGCGAGCACACGCTCACTTCAGATTTTTCCAATATGCCACTAGCGGCAGACATTACGATCTCATGTTCTGTGGCCATAACCCCAGCTGCTGAGGTACTTTTTTGCGCTAGCTTTCAAACTTTATGATTGACCAGTCTGGTCGTCTGAGGTACAAAAGGTGGAGGACTAAGCAAGTCAACAACGGTCTCTATAGCTTTTCCCTCTACCATAGCTTGTTTATCTTGAGCTTACAGAACTCTAGGCACCACTGAGTCTACTCTTTTGTATCTTTGGGTACCCAATTCACTAAGTACCTCCGTAAGCTCATCCTTATCGCGCGCAACTCAATCAAACAAACTAGTCTTATCTAGAGTAGCCAACGGTTTGGGCTCTGCCAATAAAAAGGAACATAATATCAGTTACACAACCTGTGGACAAGATATAAACTATACGAAGGTTGGTCAACATTACTTACTCAGATTATAATATTTATAGTTCAGCTCGAGCGTCGGCTCATCTAAAACCTACAAACAGCTACCCTCAACCCACACAAGGTGGTCATTCCATGGTCTACCCGTAAACTCAAAATTAAAGAATTTCGGCCTAGTCGAGTCAATATACAGGTAACGACTATTTCTACCCTCCATATACTTAAACTTGTGAAATTTCAAAACATTTTCAGCTGTAAACTACTTAGCAGTCTTTCCTTTCCACATTTTTCGTTCAGCGCCTCACATGCCCTCATCATCTCATACACATTCCCATTCAATTGGGTAGAATAGTACTGCAACGCATTCATAACCCCTTTCTGAAAGTTGGTCTGCAGAAATCTAAGGCCATATACGACCTGATTTAAGATACATAAAAAACCCCCACTTGGGCCTGATAACCCAAACCCATTGTAAAATGAGAGCCTAACCCCCTCACTAATTCCTCCATCCTTCTTCCACTTTTCCAAACAGGGAACTTGATAATACATTGCTTCCCTCCCTTTTTTGAAGACATAGGCTCTGAACAAAGGACCTTGGTCATCCACATACCTACCCCACTCTCCTGGGAATTTCTTTTTATACCTTAAGTACTCTTTCCCTACATCTACCACCACTGCGTATATGACAATGACTCTCACTTTCTCCCTTTTTCCCTCCTTCTCTTTCACGCCAATAGATCTATTGGGCCCCACCACCTCTATCGACTCCCCAACACTTTTAACAGCTTTATCAATTATACTACATTCATTTCCCGTCCCCGTAGACGACATTTCTTCAGAATCAGACGAGACTACAACCCTACTAGCAGGAATACTAGGCTTAAAATGAATACTAAACCTATATATATAGAGACATTTTTTATCATTATTACAACGATACAAATGGAACAAACAGACACACCTTCTGCCCAGTCAACACGTCTATTTTCCTAAATCCCATAATAAAAAACCAAAATCAAATCATTTCAAATTTCCCTCTTCTTCACCAACAAACATATTTTCTCTCTCTAAGAAAATATATACCACAAATCCAACATTACAAAATTTCTCTCATTTTTATTTTTTCAAAATCCCCTAAAATCCCCAGATTCTAAAACCAACTATACTGATTACTAACATTTACAGATTACTACAAAACACAGAGTACTTACAAAATCAAACAAACAAGAGTTTATCATCATAAACCTGTACTTGCTGAACATCAATCCTCCGCTTTACCTAGACGTCTCTTCGAAAATGACCGGTCCCATCGTCTCTCCGACAACCTCCTATTTCTCGATGAAGATGTCTTTCTCAAAATGCAATTAGCACTAAAATGCCTCATCTCCTTGACAATAATATGCATACAACTTTTTTCTCTCTCTGAAATTATAGACAATTTATGAGGGAGGGAGAGACCAGTTTTTATACTCACCCACGGTTTATGAAACGATGGCTCCCTATGACACGTGACAGTCATCCCCATTGTTACTACAGGCACGCCTTTTTGTTTAACAACATCATCATGACTTTTGTGATAATGTTTGCCACCTTCACGTTTATCTCTGTTATCAACTATTACCAACCTTACACCTCATCTCAGCCCAGTACCAAAACGACCAATCATCATTCTTATACTCTTCCAAGATCGTACAAACATTCCTAAAATAGCTCAATTTTAAAATTTTGAAGATATCCCTACAGTTGTTAAAATCCAATAGTTGTCATACACAGCATCCGTACATAATAAATATAAAAAGAATACTTTATTCAATCAGATAGGTATATCAAATACTTTATTCTCTCATGAACTCTCATATTACATTTATTCAAAACTCAACCACAGAATACCACCATAAAGAAGATTACATTTAACAAATCTCAAGACCTCGAGCTCACCGAGCTCCCCAGTTACATCTAAAGCAACCCCGATGGTCCGGTTGCCTGTGCAGAATTATCTCCCCATTCGCTACCCATACATCCTCCTCTACGATCTTATAGTATGCGAGTTGTCAAACAGCCAGTTATCGCACGCGGGGATCCAACAGAGGCTAACCAAAAATGTTGCACCAAACAAAACGATCATGCTCGACACGCCTTCCTTCATCATCCAAGCCAACCAAATTTAATGGCCATTCCAAAAGAACAGCATCATTCGGCAAGTGACGAAAATAGTGTTCACATAGTTCAGCAACCTTGATATGAAGCCGGCCATTCGTCGCCTGCTGTGTACGCTGAGAACAAGTCCTCACCATGCTCGAGCACAACAAATTCAGTACAATATAAATAATAAAAGTAAGGAATCCTTATTTATAGATAAAAGAAGATCTTCACAAAATAAATCACCCCACAGATTTTCCTTAGAAAATATTAGTACGAACATCTCTGGAATAGTAGAATATATATACTGAATATCGTGAAAAATCATTTCCCTCGTAGTACAAAATATCCCCTCAGACGCGTACATGGCAATAGCCACGATGACAGCTAGAAAAATAGTCACACAGACAGCTCCATCTCAACCTGGTCCCACAGCTCGCATAAACACGAGACTTCTAGTTCGCACCAACAACTCGACCTTCCCTAAATTTTACCTCAACTCTCACTCCTATTTTTTTCCCTTCATACCCATGATACCTACTTCTCAATATTTCCAATGCTTATGGTACAAATAGAAAGGGAAAACAACCAAGCTCGAAGACACACTATCATCATAACAGAAAGCATATATTTTATTCAGTCCAAAATTACTCTTACAGAATACTTTACAATAAAGATTTTACAGATTACTTTAATTTGCATCAAGTATCAGAACAAAATCCTTTTCCTGGCATGAGCAGTCCACAGAAGAAACAGACCCTAAGCTTCAATTCCATGCTACAAGACGCAGGGAAGTCAGAAACAAGGATCATAGAAGAAAGATCTTCTTTATGGCCAAAGAACTATGGCCCATGGAAGAAAATGATCTTCTGCATCCTCCTCACCTCCCCGCATGCTAGAGACAGGCGAAAGGCCTCAATTCATCAACAAGACCTACTTATTAGCAAGATATCGACAAGACTCCCTCAGCTGAATGCCTGCCACTTCATCTTCAGTTGTAACAACCTCCACCGCCAGTAGATGAAGACTTTTACGGCATTCCGCCTCAGATGTCCCCAAGTAAAGAAAACGTACCATTTGGCAGTAATCATCCTCTGCCTCCATCACTTCTTCATAAGACATACGATGAAAAGTGGGAGACCCAGGAATTGGAGTAGGCAGATGCAGCAGTTTATAACCAAAATACCAGATACGCAATTCTTCCATTTTCCTCCGGATCCTAGACTCTCGGGCCCTGAGTCCTAGTCGTCACCATTGTTACCACAAGTAAACAATGAGGAAGAAATTAGAGACGAAGGCTTTTCTCCTCAAAACTCAACTCAGAGTACCTTTTATACACAAATCAGTATTTAATGTAGACTCTACAAATTCCCAACGACAAATAGATTCCCTATGTAACAATATTTTACTACAGTCATTGGTTCAAGGAAGCCCAACAGATGCCAACATAGATTCATAAATTAACATTAGAAAGGATCCATCAATATAACTACATCATTTAATGACTCTTCTCAACCAACACCACTCGCCTACAATCAATCTCGCACTATTGGCTAAGAGGGGGCGGTTGTAGTGGCCTATTCCATATCTCGAACTCATGCTTCATCTTCGAACTATAAACGAACTTTTGACCTCAACAATAAAGCATGTGGCAACAAACTATAAATGAACTTTCCCCAGTTCGAGACATCACTTTTGACCTCTATACAAATAGTTTGACCTGCGCGAAGCACACAGTCGACATTAGAGATGTTGTATAGAACCAAAGGTCGGAACGCTATACATTCTAGTCAAAGAATATCTTATACTCACATTGTAACGTCCATCATTAATTGACTTTATGGTTGTCAAACGGTCATATTTTAGAACCTATAAGAAGACCTAGAGAACTGCAGATGAAGGACGAAACATTCACCATAGAAAAGTTCCTACTCTATCATCCTATATTCTCAGAACGATCATTGTAATAAACTAGTAATCTCAATAAGATCATCATTTGCTCGAAATCCTCAGGAGTGGTCGTGGTTTTTAACCTATTCAAAGGATTTCCATGTTAAATCATCTTGTTGATTATTGTATGTTATTCTTAAGCGTTCTGAATACATTTGGTATAAAGGCTAAGTCCGGATCCCAGAACTAGGCTATTATAGATAACATAAAAGATAATGTCAAGTGTTACTGGTCCTGCCATAATAGGAAGTATAATCTTTCCTACATGTTCTTCTATAGATCTGTTGAATCCACAAATATCAATGTCACTGGGTTATACCTTATCGGCCAGTCCAATCTAATCAATCGTGCTTTGAAAAATTAGTTTAATAGTACTACCAGTATCAATCATCATCGTATGAAGCACCATGTTTCTCATTTTTAATATGATCGCCAAAGCATTTTGGTGAGGAAAGTTAACATGACGAACATCGCAATCATTGAAAGAAATTCCTATTCGTTGAGAGCTGAATACGAGAAGTAAACGAGCTTCTTTATCTTTTATGAACAGGTTGTGACATTGGCCGACACATCTTTTTTTGCTTCATTTTGATTGGTTGACGATCTGAGTCACAACGAAGTGGCAGAGTGATATCTGGTATAAATGCTTCTCCCCTCCCGGCGCTTCAATTTGTATAGCTTTGGTAAGATGTTTGTAACTCCCATTCTTGTAACTCTCAATGTCTATGATGTATTCATACATTCGTCCATCTACGAAGATATACGCTTATAGTCATTGTAAGGAAAAACAATGTTCTGTCTCATGATATCTGACCTTGTGGTTAATACAGTATGGTTTATTCTCAATGGGTTGGAGATATTGTACATTGCGGAAAAACCTACCCTTCTGAAGTATAGGATAAATTCTTGTTATGGTCACATTCATCTTGGGAAGGCAGAGTTTTGGCAAGTTACTACCCATTCGAGGTCGTTCGTCATTAGATTTTGTCAATTTCGAGCCTTCTCCCAGATAAGCAGCATAGTTAAAATCTTAGCTTATTGACTAATCTCGAGCTGCTAATATTAACTTCTGGGATTTCTGCCTGTTAGAAACCATTCTTTCCTGGTTGATATACCCGTTGACTTATTTAATAATGTCTTCTAGAGTTATTGGCCTGTTTAGGACGAGGTACTCCTTCTCCCTTCCATCAACGAGTAAAGCATTAGTTGTAGTAGCCTACTCGCAGCCTTCTACCAAAGTCAAACACTCCAAGGTTACATCGAAGCCTACTCGAATATCTCGAAGCCCATCCAATCCTTAAATAATCCTTCCAAAGATTATCCGAAGATGAAGCCTCGACTCTGAACAAGCCTCGAAGAAGAACTCCACATCAGCAGCAAAAACACTTCGACCATATCCGTACAGGGCCGAAGTGTGACAAGACAGACAGCCAGCTCACTAGATAGGATGTCGGAGTTGTTAGTCCTTGCAGCTATAGTGACAGATCATGGTGATAGGTCCTACATTTTTTACTTCAACACCAACTCCGGGATATCCGCTCGATATACGGAGGATACCCAGATTGTACACTTGTAATCTGACCTAACCTTGGTGACTCAGCCCATCCTATGATTCTAAAAATAGGAGAGATGGGGAACCAAGAAAGGGCTAGAAAATATCGCCCCATACACCATTCAGTTTACCTTCGATCACCTTGAAAACCCAGTATACGAACCTTCGACCGCTCGGCAGAAATAAAAATACTCTTAAAAATCCTCATTAGAGATCGTGGAGAGTCACATTCTAGGCTCCACACAAGCATATTGTCAATTAATTTTCTGCATTCTAGGCTATATACTTGAATTCCTTTTCTTGAAGTTTAAACCCCATGGTGTAAGGGCCGACTTCCCCTCCGTAAGAAGTTAAGCCCCTTCATTTGGCACCGTCTGTGCTTCCCACCCTTCCAATCTCCTTTTATTTTTCCCCTACCTTTATTTTCTACTTCCACAAACTTTTTTTCAATGGCACCCACACACCGTTCCAGTTCTACCCATGTTGGCAACTCCGTCGACGGAGTGGCCACCAAAATAGCCTTACATTCTTAGCAATTCGTCCAAGTTGAGAAACGCCACCATGCACAACTTCACCATGAGCTTGAAAAGTACTAGCTGGAGTTTGAAGCCGAATGGAATTGTCTCCAGGATCATAGTTGTAACACCGTCCAAGAGTTGCTAAAATAACAGCCTCTAGAAGCTGTTCGGCCATCACAAGCACCAGACCCGTCGCGCGTGTCTGCCCGCGCCGGTCTGGTACCCTTGCCAAATCCCGAAGTACACCCAGTCTATATCGGAGCCGAAGGTGCTCCCCACACTATTCCCCCTACCGATTCCATCCATCTCGGAATCTACTCCACAGAAAATTCCTCTGATTCTACCCTTCGCTCCTCCAGACATCCTAAATGCCACCCCACCAGAGAGCATCTTGGGGAACGCAGTGCAGAAAACATACTACATACTCTACCTCATCACCCTCGAATCCTTCGATCACCCCCTCACCCTTACTATGCCGAATAGCAGGACTTCGACCACAAAATACAACCCTTTGATCGCATCAGTGCGAGCCCAACTCCTAACTCCTAGAGTCGACTGAATAACCCCCTTTGCCCCAAACTTCTCGTTATCGTGATACCTCCAAATTTGTGTGCTCCCAAACTCAGTTATTACCGCAACACAGACCTTCAGTTGTACATTCTCGAATTCTAAAATGCACTGAGCCTCTATTCCACTGCTGACTACTTCCTATGTTGCCTTTTTCCTACCGGCCTTACGGACAGCCACCTTCGATGGTATTACAATCTCCCTAATGGCTTAATCCGGAGCTTCAAGCAACTTTTACAACTTTTCATCACCCAATTTGCCTTTAATAAAGACAGAGAAATCAGGGTCGATTCCCTGTTAAATTTTAGAAAATCCAGCAGTAAAATACTCGAAGCATTCACCAAGAAGTTTCTCGATGAATCACGAAAAGTCGAGCACCATGACTGGGTAAATGTTGTGCTCACGTACTCAAATACTTTACCAGATCACAGCCATGTTAAAGGGTACCTGGTCCTCCACATACCTCGAACCCTCGAGGAGATGCTCATGAAAGTCAATGGTTATATCAATTTTGAACGCCTCCACGAATCACAAAAATATGGGCAACCTTCAACCACCAATTTCAATAAACCTCGACAAGGCCCACATGCAGCTCCAACACCCCTGATCCCTCCTGTCTTACATGAGACTGAGAGCCGTAAACACTCTCATAACGACTATATTGCCGAAGTCCACAGAAAGAGACCAAAGCCAGTCCTACCCACACTCACTGCCCCTCTCAGTATACTTCTACCAAATATACATGCAGACCCCCTCTGGTGTATCACTTTCACATTCAAAGTCAAACCGGGTGAACCCTACTAAGCCAATCACAAATATAACTGACACCATACCAATAAGTGTTTCACCTTGCAGGGCTCCCTCGAAATCATCCTCAAGGCAGGTTGTCTACATCAGTATATGGTCGACCTTCCCAGTTACTTTGATGCGTCCTACCTCAAACTGTAGGGGCCTAATTTCTTTCGGAGGGGAAGTTGGCTCTTACACTACGGGGTTTTACCTTCAAACAAAGGAATTCAAGTATATAACCTAGAATGCAGAAATTCAATAGACAATATACTTGCGTAGAGGTTCGAATGTGACACTCTATGACCTCTGATGAGGATTTTTAAGAGAATTTATATTACTGATGAGTAATCGAAGGCTTGAATACAAGGTTTTATGGGGTGTTTGATGGTATACTGCAAGGGCTTAAAAGGAAGATTTTGTAACCTCTCCTTGGTTCCCCATCCCTCCTATTTATTGAATCATAGGAAAAGTTGAGTCGCCAAGGTTAGGTAACATTACAAAGGTACGATCCAAATATCCTGGAATGGGTATGGGCGCTGGAAATGTCTGAACTGTCACTGTAATAGTTGTTGGTTTGTCTTTGTACTTTGATACTGTAGCAGTGGTTAGGCCTGTCACTGTAGCAGCACGAACCAACAACTGCGTTATCTTGTCTAGTGAGTAGTGAGCTGGCTGTCTGTCCCATCATACTTTAACCATGTGCAAATATGGTCGAAGTATTCTTGATGCGATGTGGAGTTTGTCATTGAGGCTTCGATACATTCGAGTAGGATAGGCTTCGATACATTCGAGAAGGATTCGAGTGTGACTGGGGTAGAAGGCTTCGAGTAGGCTGCGAGTATGACTGGGGTAGAAGGCTGCGAGTAGGCTTCGATTATGACTGGGGTAGAAGGCTGCGAGTAAGCTACTATATTCCGCCCCTCTCAGGGAAGGTCTTGAAACGGTTTGACTATTGGTTTCCAGGTAGGTAATAAAGAGGGTAATAGAGAAATGTTGATGGGGGGTTCTTCAGATGATAGGTCCATTCTGTGGCCACCGTTTGTTTTTGCTGGAATCATTTGCGGAAGAGATGGTGGAGCAGGAGGATTCTGCTGCTGAGGCTTAGAACGAGAAGAAGTCTGAACTTGGTAAAGTAAAAAGTAGGATCTGTCGAAGTCGAAGTCTGATCCGTTGAAGTAGAAGTCTGATCTGCTGAAGTAGAAGTCTGATCTGCTGAAGTAGAAGTCTGAACTACTGAAGTAGAAGTCTAATCTGCCAAAGTAGAAGTCATATATGTTGAAGTAGATGTCTGATTTGTCTAAATTAGAAGCCTAATCTATTGAAGAAAAAGTCTGATTTGTTAAAGTAGAAGTCTGAACTGTCAAAATAGAAGTTTAAACTATCGAAGGTAGAAGTCTGAAATGTCGAAGGTAGAAGTCTGAACTATCGAAGGTAGAAGTTTGATCTGTTGAAGTAGAAGTTTGATCTGCCAGAGTAGAAGTTTGAACTGTCGAAGGTAAGAGTCTAAACTGTCGAAGGTAGAAGGCTGAGCTGTCGAAAGTAGAAGTTTGAACTCGGTGAAGTAAAAATTGTGATCTATCGAAGTAGAAGTCTGATCTGTCGAAGTAGAATTTTAAACTATCAAAGGTAGAAGTCTGATCTATTAAAGTAAAAGTCTTATATATCGAAGTAGAAGTTTGATCTGTCGAAGGAAGAAGTCTGAACTGTCAAAGTTAGAGGGCTAAACTATCAAAGTTGAAGTCTGATCTGTTGAAGTTGAAGCCTAATCTGTCGAAGTAGAAGTTTAAACTATCGAAGTTAGAAGTCTGATCTGTTGAAGTAGAACTCTTAACATGGTGATGTGAAAAGTGTAATATATCAAAGTCGAAGTCTAAGCTGTCAAAGTAGAAGTCTGTTCTATTGAAGTAGAAGTTTGATCTGTTGAAGTAGAAGTTGGATCTGTCAAAGTTAGATGTTTGAACTGTCAAAGGTAGAAGTTTGAATTGTCGAAGGTTAAAGGCTGAGCTTTCAAAGTAGAAGTCTGATCTGCTGAAGTAGAAGTCTGATCTGTCAAAGTTAGAAGTTTGAACTGTCGAAGGTAGAAGTTTGATCTGTTGAAGTAGAAGTCTAATCTTTCAAAGTTAGAAGTTTGAACTGTCGACGGTAGAAGTCTGAACTGTCAAAGGTAGAAGGCTGAAATGTTGAAGTTGAAGTTGAAGTTTGATCTGTTGAAATAAAAGTCGGATTTGTCAAAGTTAGAAGTTTGAACTGCAGAAGGTAGAAGTCTGAACTGTCGAAGGTAGAAGGCTGAACTATCAAAGTTGAAGTTTGATCTGTTGAAGTAGAAGTCTAATTTGTCAAAGTTAGAAGTTTGAACTGTAGAAGGTAGAAGTCTGAAGTATCGAAGGTAAAAGGCTGAACTGTCGAAGTAGAAGTCTAATCTGTAGACTTAGAAGTCAGATCTGTCAAAGTAGAAGTTTGAACTGTCAAAGGTAGAAGCCTAAACTTGGTAAAGTAAAAAGTGTGATCTGTCAAAGCTGTCGAATTTTGAGCTGTCAAAATAGAAGTCTGAACTTTGTGAAGTTAAAAGTATGATCTGTCAAAGCTGTCAAAGTATAAGCTATCAAAGTAGAAGTTTGTACTTTGTAAAGTGAAAAGTGTGATTTGTCGAAGCTGTCGATGTATGAGCTGTCAAAGTAGAAGTCTGAACTTTGTGAAGTAAAAAGTGTGATCTGCCGAAGTAGAAGTCTGAACTATAAAAGTAGATGTTTGATCTGTCAAAGTAGAAGGTTGATATGTCGAAGTAGAAGTTTGATCTATCAAAGTTGAAGTCTGATCTGTTGAAGCGAAAAGCTTAATCTAATGTTGAGATTTGACTGGACGGCTTCGAGTGAGCAATAGAAGGCTTGAGTAGTTTTGAGTTGCTATGTTGAAATTGATCTTAGAACTTGTGCTCTTTAAAATTGATTTGTATTAACGTGTTTCTGCTAGATACTTGATGCATGCTCTGAACGGAATTGTATTTGAGTTGATTTGTGTTAAAATTGCTTCTCTGATATATGATGTTGTAGAATTTCTTGTATGTGGTGTGATTGTAGAAGAGCTTGTATTATAGCATTTGTATGGGTTGTATTTGTCTAATTATTGTAAAGTGGTGGAACCTTGAAGAGTTTCAAGATGGTTGTGATGCTCTTTTACAGTCAAGGTATCTGCTGGACATCGAAGGACTAAGCCACAGCGATGTAAGACGTGGTCGCCCCCAACGCATTCTCGAGGGTCCGGGCTTTCAACCATTCGTGCCCCACGAGTTTGCTCGAATGTTGGAAACTTGAAAATTTTAAGGTCTCCCTAATGTATCAGTCGGGGCTAGGGTGGACATGATACCCGGGGTAAACCAAGAAATCGACTGGACTTTGATAGTTTTGGAGCCAGATCGAAGCATAACTGTTCGCACCCAATACATTATCGAGGGTTCGGTCTTTCGACAATCCTTGCCCCTCGAGTTTGCTCGAAATAGGAAGCTTGAAAATTTCAAGGCCGCCCCCAAGTATCAGTCGGGTCGAAGAGCTGACATGATACTTAGAAGAAATCAGGAAATTGACTGGTTTTCAATGGTTTCGGAGCCTGATCGAAGCATAATTGTTTGCCCCCAATGCATTCATGAGGGTCCGATCATTCAACCATCCTTAATCCTGGAGTTTGCTCAAAATTAGAGGCTTAAAAATTTCAAGGTCTCCCCCAAGTACCAGTTGGGTCGAAGGGTTGACATGATACTCAGGCTTATCCAAGAAATTCAATGGAAAATAGGAGACAAAGCTTGGTAAAAGATGTTTATTGATTATTCTTTGTATACATTGGGTGCACATGGTAGAGCCCGTGGCCTTTTGTATGAGACAAGCTGCATTGTGGTGTCGCTCCTCGGCTTAAGCGAATTGTTGAGAAAGTATGGTTATTTAGTCGCCCACTCCGTCGACAGAGTTACCAGCATGGGTAGAACTAGAACGGAGGTTAGGTGCCATTGAGGATAATCTGTTAAAGTTAAAAACAAAAAGAGGGGAAAAAGGAAAGGAGATTGGTAAAGTGGAAAGCACAAGCAGTGCCAAATTTAGGGGCCTAACTTCTTTCGTAGGGGAAGTCGGCTCTTATACCACGAGATTTTATCTTCAAAAAAAGGAATTCAAGTATATAGCCTAGAAAGCAGAAAATCAATAGACAATATACTTGCGAAGAGGTCCGAATGTGATACTCTACGACCTCTGATGAGGATTTTTATGAGAGTTTATATTACTGATGAGTAATCGAAGGTTTGAATACTAGGTTTTACAGGGTGTTCGAGAGTAAAATGCAAGGGATTAAAGGGGAGATTTTGTAACCTCTCCTTGGTTCCCCATCCCTCAAATTTATTGAATCACAGGAAGAGCTGAGTCACTATGGTTAGGTCACATTATAAGGGTACGATCTGGATATCCTGGAATGGGTATGGGCACCGGAAATGACGAAACTGTCACTGTAATAGTTGTTAGGTTTGTCTCTGCACTTTAATATTGTAGCAGTGGTTGGGCCTATCACTGTAGCTGCACGGACCAACAACTGCGTTGTCTTGTCTAATGAGCTGGCTGTCTGTCCCGTCATACTTTTACCATGTGCGAATATGGTCAAAGTATTCTTGATACGATGTGGAGTTTGTCTTCGAGGCTTCGATACATTCGAGTAGGATAGGCCTCGATACATTCGAGTAGGATTCGAGTGTGACTAGGGTAGAAGGCTACAAGTAGGCTTTGAGTGTGACTGGGGTAGAAGGGTGCGAGTAGGCTTCGAGTATGACTGGGATAGAAGGCGGCGAGTAGGCTACTACACAAACCTCAACCTACCCCTGGTGCCGACCCAGCTGAGGTGCACATCTACCGAATCAATTTCATCGAAGTTAATAACATCAGTAGTGTCCATTCCAAAAGTAAATGCAAGTGTGTTGAAGAATGTTATAAACTTACCTACCAAGAAAAGTTGCCAGCTCTCCTGCCAGGATCAAGCCTTTCCCCTCAACCCAAAGGCATATCTTTCATCGACTATGACACTTCCCATATCCGTTATCCCCATTTCAATCTATTGGTCATCATGATTAAGATCAAAAACCTCGTCCTCCACACAATAGTCATTGACACAGGAAGTACAGCTGATGTTCTTTTCCTCCAAACTGACTAAACCATAAAGAAAACTGACCTCATAGCCGCTGCCAATGTCGAATTGAAAGGATTTAATGGGGCAAAAGAAGTTTTTGTTGGTCGAATCAGCCTTCAAATTACTGCCAGCCCAATCACACTCAAGCCATTTTTCTTGATGCCGACAAGAAGTCAGAATACCTCGGTATCCCCGGGTATGATTGGCTCCACCTCTGAGGGTACTTGGAACTTGAAAAACTCTCAATGCCTCACCTATTCCTGCGAGCACCCGGAGATCGATCAGACCTGGAGGCTCGTCAGCCGCCCATAGCAATCAATGTCTCTTTCTCCCTATACCTTCGACGGATACCACCTCACCAATCAAACCCACTATTTATATTGAACTCGATGGTCCTGGTCGAGGTAAATTTATTGAAACATTTCAAGATGAGGCTGAATGCCTCAAGCTTACAGATTTCCTTCGAGCAAATAAAGATGACTTTGCATAAACATTCCAGAAGATGCCCAGTGTTGAACCCAGTTTGGCATGCCATCGCCTCGACCTCATTCCCCATTCCACAGCAGTAAAATAGAAGAAGTGTACCTTGGTACTAAGCTATCGAGAAGCAGTAAACCTCGAAGTAGACATGATTATAGCCACGGGTTTCATCAAAGAAGTAAAGTATGCGGATTGGATATCAAACATTGTTGCAGTTCCCAAAATGAACGGAAAAATCAGAATCTGTGTCAACTTCACAGACCTTAACAAGCACACACCGAAGGACAGTTTCCCCCTCCCGGTCATCTCTGTCCTCCTCGATGCCACAGCGGGACATGAACGCATATCAATGATGGATGTGGCTTCGGGTTACAATCAGGTACCCCTTCTCCACGAAGACCAACTTAAAACATCTTTCATTACTGAACAAGGCCTTTACTATTTTAACGTCATGCCTTTCGTCCTTTAAAATGCGGGTGCCACTTACCAAAGACTTGTCACAACCATATGCAAACCCTTGTGTGGAAAGTCTGTCGAAGTTTGTATCAACGACATGTTATGGAAGAGCCTTTAAAAATAGACTCATATCCAGGACCAAACCGAAGTCTTTTTGATACTTTGAACATATAAAATAAAACTTAACCCAGACAAATGCCAATTTGGTGTCTCGTTTGGTAAGTTTCTAGGCCATCTTATCTGTAAACGAGGTATCGAGATCGACCCCACACATATTCGAGCCCTCATCGACATGCCCTCGCCCTGAACAAAAAAAGATGCTCAAAAGGTAGCCTGTAAGATACAAGCCCTTAATCGTTTTATTTTCAAATCCTCAGCCCATTATGCTTGGCTCTTTTCCCTATTACGCGACCAAGGCATCTACCAAGCAAAAAAGAAAAACAACCCTGAGATTAACTGGACACCCAACTGTGAGTTGGCCTTCCTAGAACTCAAAACTTATCTTGGTTGACCACCCATTATCAGCACCCCTATCGAAGGCGAGACACGTTCTTTATAATTTGCTATTACATACATCTCAATTAGTTTAGTGCTTATTCGACTCGATTCAAACATCGAGAAGCCTATATTCTTTATTAGCAAAACTCTTACACCAGCAAAAACTCAATATTCGAAACTTGAGCGTTTGCTCCACACCCTTATCTACTCAGCCGGCAAACTCAAGCCATATTTTCAAGCTCACCCCATCCATGTTATCACAAACTATCCCCTTCAAGAAGTGCTTACCAAAAAAGAAAAATCTAAACGAGTACAACAGTGGTCTATTTACCTTGGCGAACATTACATTACATTCGAGAACCAGATATCTCAGAAAGGCCAAGCAGTAGCTGATTTCCCAGTGGAAGATATCGATTTGGAAGAATATGAAGACGACCTAACTGAAGACCAACCTGAAGTAACAGATCCATGGAACCCCAGCACTAGATGGAGTCTTTTCACATATAGATCCGCTGGGCAAAACGGTTCAGGGATCGGTATAGTCCTGGTTACACCTATAAATGATTGAATCAAGAAAGCAGTCAAACTCACTATTGAATGCTCTAATAATAAAGTTGAGTATAAAGCTCTGATTCACGGCCTCGACCTCCCAATCGACCTCGGTTTTCCAAAACTAGCAGTTTTTACAGATTCCCACCTTATTCAGATACATTACACAGGTTAAAACCAAGCTAACGATCACATGGCTAAATATGTTTTTTTCATTCAACAGCGCATGAACCGTTTTCGTAAAAAATTCACTATCACTCATTACCCTCGAGGAGAAAACAGACACGCAAATGCCCTTGACAATATAGCAGCTATGTTAGGCCAATCAAAATCCCGAACCCTCCATATCGAAGTGCTCGAACGCCCAAGTATCGACCAGATGGAAATTAATGCCATCAGTACTAGGGGTGAGAGTTTCAATCAAAACGACTGGCGAATGTGATTCTTCCGTTACTTCAACAATGCAACCCTCCCAGATGATCCTAAAGTCAAACAATCATTGTTAGAGAATTACCGCAGATACACTATCCACAAACATAAGTTACATCACAAATCCCCAAATGGCGTGCTCCTTCGATGTATTTCTCAAGCCAAAGATTAAACAATTCTAACTGAACTCCACCAAGGTACCTACGGTACTCACACTACTGGTCATTCTATGGCCCTTTGAGACGCCTCTCAAGGTTTATTTTGGCAAAATATGAAAAAATAAGCCGAAGAGTATGCCAAACATTGTGACAAATGCCAACGTCACACCCATGATATCCACTACCCTTCACAAGACCTCCACTTCAATCAAGTTTCCTGGCCTTTCAAAAAATTGGTAATTGATCTCATCGGTCCCTTCCCTAAAGCCTCAGATAGCTGAGAGAATATACATGTTCCAATAGATTACTTCACCAAATGGGTCCAAGCTGTACCTTTAGGCCAAACCAGAGGAGAAGAAGTTATCAAATTTCAATGGGAAAACATCATCACACGCTTCAGATGCCCTCATATGGTTCGATAAGACAATGCTCCCCAGTTCATCGGTAACAAAGTCTAAAATTTTCTCAAGAAACACAACATCATCCTCTCCGCCACAATACCTTACTATCCCCAAGGAAATGGTCAAGTCGAAGCAATCAATAAAACTATTGTCGACGGTCTCATGAAAAGATTCGATGCCAAGAAAGGTTGATGGGTACAGGAGTTACAGTATGTCATCTTGGCATATCGAATAATACCAAGAAAATCTACAGGCTATACCCCTTTCCTTCAAGCATACAGTATCGAATCAGTGCTCCCTACTCAATTCGAAGTACCCACACGAGATCCCAACCTCCAAGATGAAGACAATGAGTTTGAGCTCGGATGCAACATGTTATGGATCGACGAAACCAGAGACCGAGGCATCGCCAACCTTGGCCGTTACCATACATCACTTCAGAAGTCATTCAATAAGAGAGTTCGTCCACGAAGTTTTAACATTGGAGATCTAGTAGTTCGATGGGTCACTCAATCTTTGAAGCCTCGAAATACTGGCAAGCTAGCCGAATCCTGGGAAGTACCTTATGTCATGTACGAAAAAACTGACCAGGGTTCATACTATCTAATAATAGAAAATGAAGAGACTTTACCAAATCCGTGGAACACAATGCAGCTGGTTACATAGAACAGCCCACGGCCTCTACCTTGTACAACTGATGTAAATACTGAATAATCAATAAACAGTTTTCACACCCCTGCTTCGTCTACAATTTTTAATGCATTTCTTGGTTAAACTTAAGTATCATGCCAACCCTTGACCCGACTGATACTTCGGAGCGACCTTGAAATTTTCAATCCTCCAATTTCGAGGATACTCGAGGGGCAAGGATGGTTGAAAGACCGGACCCTCGGGAATGTATTGGGGATGAACAGTTATGCTTCGCTGTGGCTTAGGCCTTCGAAGTCAAGTCAATTTCCTCGTTTCTTCTAATTCACATCAACCCTTCGACCCGACTGATACTCGGGGGCAACTTTAAAATTTTCAAACTCCCAATTTTGAGTAAATTAGGGGGCCATGGATGGTCGAAAGACCGGACACTCAGGAATGCATTAAGGGAGAACAGATATGCTTCGATCAGGTTTGAAACCATCAGAGTCCAGTCAATTTCTTGATTCACCCCGGGTATCATGTTCACCCTCGCCCTGACTGATACTTGGGGGCGACCTTGAAATTTTTAAGCTTCCAACATTCGAGCAAACTCGAGGGGCACGAATGGTCGAAAGATCGGACCCTCGAGAATGCGTTGGCGTTGAACACGTCTTGCATCGCTGTGGTTTAGGCCATCGAAGTCCAGTAAATTTTTGGGTTTCTTTTAAGTATCATGTCAACCTTGAAATTTACCCCGGGTATCATCTTCACCCTCGCTCCGACTGATACTCGGGGGCGACCTTGAATTTTTTTTAACTCTCAATATTCGAGCAGACTCGAAGGGCACGAATGATTGAATGACCGAACCCTCGAGAATGCATTGGGGGCGACCATGTCTTACATCGATGTGGCCTAGGCCTTCGATGTCCGGCTGATCCCTTTCAAAAGAGTATCACAACCACCTCGAAGCTCTTCAGGGTTCGATCACTTTCCAATCATTCGACAGAAACTGTACATGCAGATACTATTATACACAAATATCTACAATCCTACCACGTGCAAGAAGTTTCAAAACATTATATATCAGAGAAGCAGTTTAAACACAGCCCAAGTCAAGTCATGCATCAAGAATTCAGAATTAGCTTCAATATATCTACAATCCAACACAAATCAAGGTCAGAACAATGCATCAAATCTAGTTCAGAACATCAGTCACAAATTCAAATTAAATTCATAATCAAATTCAGCAGTTCAACATAATTAAAGTCAACACAGCTAAACAAAATTAGTACAGTACAACAGCTCACAACAATAGCAAGTTCACTGACCAACCCCACAGAAAAATAAACATGGTTCAAATATTACAACTCAACAATAAATTAGAAAAAACAGGCATAGAACTCTAATATAAATACCTCATATCGGCGCGGCTGCATCCTCTTCTCCAACATTCCCTCTAGCACCAACACCTTCAATACTATCTGCAGAAGGCTTCAAACCTGCTCAATCGGCGGCTACATCAGTCATAGTTCCTATTCTGGTCGCTTCGATCATAGGAGCCTCCATGCCACCTTCTGCACCTCCATCTACAACATCCACATTATCTGTCTTTCCTTCCTTCGTCTGCAAAGCGGCTTTAATAACCAACTCTGGGGTAGTAGGCAAGGGTTCCAAAGTATCGGAGTCATACCCCTTATCCTCTATAAACTCCTTCAGCTTGGCAACAACTCTACATTCACCATCAAACTGTGCCTGATAACACGTCTTATGTTCTGCCTTTTCCTCATCCTTCGCAGTAAGCTTCGCTGCACACACCCGCTCCTAATTATACCATTGACCCTCTTGCCTCTTATCAAAGGAATCAGTGATCGCTGGCAGATCTTGCTTCAAAATTCTAATTTTAGAAAATAACGGGGCCTTAGTTCCTCGAGAAAGCTCTAGCCCTCAGGCGCCTCCCGCACCCTCTTTTTTCCTACTTTCACTGCCTTGTTGAATGATTGAGCCCAAGCATCCGTCTGCTAGAGTATTTGAACTATCAGTACTTCTCGAAGCATGAAAGTTTTAAGAAATTTGCTAAATTTCACAAGCAATAATAGACAGTTACCTGATACATAGCCTTCTTCATCAGCTTCGAAGCTTCATCTGGGTCAGTATCGCAGAGTTTGGCCATTAAAGCAAACATGGCTAGAGCCTGCTCTTGTCGCTCAACCTCCATCATCTCTTCATCCTCATCCACTGCATAATCTTCCCCTAGCGCCCTACGCCTTTTGTGTTGAACAAGCGTCGTCTACTGTACCTTCGGAGCCTCGGGAATGACCATGCCTTTCCCTTTCTCAGCCTGTGTTGGTACCTGCCTCGGCCTCAGTCTTGAAGCATCAATAGCCACTTTAGGCACTGGCGTCGCCTGCTTTGTCGCTCTTTTCAACTTTGGAACATACTGAACTATCTTTGCCACATCATCCTCCCCTTTTTTTCGGGTACTTTCGAACCACCTTCGCCTCTCCTCTTCTTCGATGGCTTCGGCGTAATGGGTACGTTTTGAAGCTAGGTATCTATCTTTCTCTTCCTCTTCCACTTGATACTATGACTCTCAAAAACATAATTCACCCATTCCACACTAGAATCTAGCAAGGCGCCAATATAGTTCCTCAGATTGTCCCAAGACAGGTTCTTTGGACCTGCAGAACAAACAAAAATATGATAATAATGTATTCGAGGGATATATCAAAAAAAAAACCTTCGATAGAAAACTTACTCGGATTATAGACTCTGTGATGCAACATAAAAAGATCTTCCCCTTCGATATTTTTGTAATTACCCCGTACTACAACTAAGTCTTTATTTCAACCTCGACCCGTCGAGCACAGATCAAAAAACCAGGGCTTCTCAGGATGACATTGGATGTTATAGCTACCCCTGTTTTGGTTTGCCTTCATCGAGTAGAATGACACAACATCGAGCCTCTTAATTAAACCCCCTCCCCTCACTGCTTAATTTTGCATTTTTCCCCTTTATTACCCTCATTATCTCGTAAAAATTGTCATTCATTTGAACTGGAGCAACCTCCCAAAAATTCAACACCTCTTTCATCAGCCTTCGAAGAGGAATTTCCATTCCCAATTGAATCTGGCCTCTATATGACATTATACCCTCTCGTGGGCTCGAGTTGAAAGTCTGCCCCGCTCCTACTGCATGTAATGCTACCCCCACCTTTGATAGCTCCAACTTGGCAGCAAACCGATCCAGTCTCATTTTATCTCTAGCCGAGATAGAACCCTTGGCTATATTCGACTATGTTGATTCTCTACTTCGATCACTCTATTCTACTTCGTCCCTTTCAACACCCGAGGGGCCATCATTACCCTTATTTCTCTCCCCTTCCCCTATCACCTCCTCATCACTACCCTTAGTTACTACTGTCTAACGACATCTAGTAGACGAAACCCTATCTTCCGGCACTACAACGGCGAAAGGGGAATCAGTTATAGCATCTAGCACTTCTAAGTCGCTTCCCTCATCCATCGAAGCACGACCAGAAATACTAGCCTCATTTTCGTTGACTACCTCATCTATTAGCCTCATTCTCGAACTTGACGGGTACACATCTTATCCTACAGAAGAAGAGGCACGCAATTAGATCGATACATTCAACTATTACGTATCAGTAGCTCATTTTTCATCTACCATCTCCAACAGATACAAACATATTCGAATACTCGATCCTAAACCCAGTACCTCCGCCAATAACCTCAAAATCCCCAAATGGGCTACAACCTAGACTCACGAACTCCCCTCGTCCTTGATTATAACCTTCTTACTACCAACCCAGAAGATTTTACTTACAGAATGCAGACGAAAGAATAAAATAAAACAAAAAAATAGACAGATCAATTGTCATACCTGTGTTAGAAGTACACTCGAAACAGCAAGTCAACCCGTACCCAACAACAACTTCAGCAATCTCTTTCAAGCTTTATTAGCAATGGAGTACCAATTTTCATTCTCTCACTCTCTGGTTTATTTTCCTGTGAACTGTACATTTTTTTATTTCCCTCTCATATATATGCCTCCTCGGAATACCAAAACCTCATCGATTTCTAAGCCGTTATCATTACCACGCCCCCAGTACCCCAGCTTTTTGGCTGAGACATGTTTTGACCGATTTACCCCTTATTTCCCTCACGAGCCAAAACATGCTCACTCTAATTTAACTTTAAGCTCAAAGCTTCTCGAACCTTCTGATCTTCACTCAAAGCCATCCAGTCTAATCCCAACATCAAATCACACCTTTTACATAAAACGAGCCAAATCATGATTACCTGTTTGGCACACTACCCCAGGAGCACGTACAGTTTTGACAGACCAGCTGTATGAGCTGTCAGTCCGTCAAGTCAAATCCAGCACAACCTTCAACATATCCACTTTCTCCCACACGAGTAATCGACTATATTGTGTCTCGAATGTTCGTCCACAGATAACCCCACATCCGATTTCCAGATATATCGAACATTCGATCAACTACACATTCGACAGATCATATTTCTACTTTGATAGATCACATTTTTCACTTCGGCAGTACAGAATCTCAGTTCAATACATATCCAAGTATTACTTGGACAAATCAGTCTACTACTTCGACATATTACAAATTATAATTCGACAGTTAAAGATTGTACTTATACATAAATCACAATTTTACATCGACAGTTCAAGCATCTTACTTTCGACAATTCAAAATTCTACCTCAAGCATTCACAGTCCTACTTACACACAGTACAAAAATATAATTCGACAGTCATATTACCAAACATAAATTTCATTTCATACAAATCAACAAAGTACAATCCAAACATAAATTCCAAAACCCTCATATACCCATCTAACCCAAAACCTAACTAAACAGCTGAAGCAGACTTTAATTATCAGCGGGATCCTCCTCTTCTCCCATAGGTACAGCACCAGCATCTTCCTAGTCTGCCATTTCCTCTGCAAATGACTCTAGCAAAGATAACTGAAGGCCTGGAAGTGGACCCATCATCTGAAGAATCCCCCACCAATATAAAAAAGGCATTCCAGTAATGGGTGCCCCGGGTTCTGTTTCAAAAAGATCTGGCATCTCCGCGTTAATGTCCTGATCGATAACAAACCTTTGTAATAACTCCAATGTTGTCTCCCATACTCGCCTAAATTTTACTACCGCCGGGTCCTCTCGCCTGGGTTGGGGAACAGCGCCCTTGTTTTGAGAAGAAGAAGAAAAAGAAGCCATTATATTCAGAGATAAAAGAAAAGTTGTATGCAATCCTACCAGAAACACCCATTTTATACAGGAAGTCAGATACAGTTAATCCCTCATTAATCATAGTCGCATTCATTGCAGTCTTTAATTTTTCCTCCTTAAAAACTTAATAGTCTGACCTTTTTAGCTTCCTTGACATAACTGATTCATCTGTATCCGCATTCAAAAAACATTCGTGAGGACTTACAGTCGAACATATCCCCAGCATCGATCCATCGGCCCTTTTAACACTTCATCTCAAACCCCTTTTCACCGAGTCTCAACTAATACAGCTACAATTACCTTTGATCATACAATTATACTTCAAAACTAGTTTTTTGCCAACATTCGATGAAATATACTTGATACAGTAACTATAAGTCTATTTCTCCACAAGAACTACCAGAAACAAACACACAAAATATTAGTAAAATATTATTCTCATTCCATTCGACCAGACACAACAACAAAATAGCAAAGTTGCAAACTGAAATATACAAAACCACAGCAATACCAGAGGCCATCAAAATACAGTTTCATACACAAAGAAAAAAAACCCCATCATCACCACCACAAGAAGTAGCAGCCCTATTTCCAGATGGTCCAGTTCTACTCGCCGAGCCTTGTTCCTCCGTTTCCTCTTCTACACAAAAAAGGCACTCGGCCAAAGCCTACAGAAAGTCCACATTGGTAAAATTGTACTTCAGTTGCCCCCAAAGGTAAGCATAAGACTTACCGTTGATGAGTTCCCCAACTTCTACCTCTACCAAGTCAGGCATGTCCTAGTATAGATCATGTTGACTGACAAACTTCAAGTGCAACTCAGCAGTCTTCCGCCCTATATGACTATCTCGGGCGAATCCCATCCTTTTCTGATAGCGCGTATTGGGCATGGTATCCATAAAGTGTTTTAAAATTTGCATAAGAAAGAGAAGGAAATGAAACAGATGAAGAAC
The DNA here is from genome assembly GCA_014058105.1 of Kingdonia uniflora. Lineage (NCBI taxonomy): Eukaryota > Viridiplantae > Streptophyta > Magnoliopsida > Ranunculales > Circaeasteraceae > Kingdonia > Kingdonia uniflora. The sequence goes on along the minus strand of JACGCM010001897.1, from coordinate 175,829 downwards.
ACATAGTATCCCTACCCCCATAACCCATACTTATATAGGCTCATCTCATTTATTACTCACTAACCACCTACTTTTCTTTATTATAATCTTTTATTACCTCCCTCAAAAAACCAATAGTCAACTATTTCATTTCTGACTACAAATAGTTTTCTCAACAAATGCCTCTGTACCTGCTTTTGAGACCTTCGCTGACAGGGGGCGAATGTAGTAGCCTACTCGCAGCCTTCTACCCTAGTCAAACACTCGAAGGCTACTTCGAAGCCTACTCAAATATCTCGAAGCCCATCCAATCCTTAAACAAACTTTCCAAAGATTATCAGAAGACGAAGCCTTGACTCTGAATAAGCCTCGGAGAAGAACTCCACTTTAAGAACAAAAATACTTCGACCATATCCGTACAGGGTCAAAGTATAACAAGACAGACAACCAGCTTACTAGACAGGACGTCGGAGTTGTTAGTTCTTGCAGCTACAGTGATAGAGAATGGTGGTAGGTCCTATATTTCCGTCTTTAACACCAACTCTAGGATATCCGCTCGATATCCAAAGGATACACGGATTATATACTTGTAATCTGACCAAACCTTGGTGACTCAGCCCTTCCTATGATTCTATAATTAGGAGAGATGGGGAACCAAGAAAGGGTTTGAAAATCTCGCCCCATACTTCATACAGGTTACCTTCGATCACCTTTTAAAACCCAATACTCGAATCTTTGACCACTCGACAGAAATAAAAACACTCTTATAAATCATCATCAGAAATCGTGGTGAGTCACATTCTAGGCCTCCACGCAAGCATATTGTCTATTGATTTTCTGCATTCTAGTCTATATACTTGAATTCCTTTGCTTGAAGATTAAACACCGAGGTATAAGAGCCGACTTTCCCTCCGTAAGATGTTAGGCCCCTACATTAGTGAAGGCTAAAATAGTACTTTTCTGGTCGAGCTGATCTACCTTTTGAGCTAACTCTAAAAACTTCTTAGTGAATGTCTCGAGCTTCTCTCCTTGCATCTGCTTAAGGCTAAAAAGAGAATATAGATTCTCCTCTTTGTCTCTGTTGTATGAGTAATTCTTGACAAAGAGCTCTCGCAGATGCTTGAAAGTTGAAATGGATCCTTTGGGTAATGTGTAGAGCCATCGCAGGAGTTTGCCTGATAAGCTGGTAGGAAAGAACCAGCATAGAATGTGGTTGGACATGGAATGTAGGCCTAGAGCATCCTAAAACTCTTGGACGTGTTCCACTGAACCAGTTCCTTTGTATTTTAGGATCTTCGTAGTATGGAACTGGGTGGGGACTGCGCCATCCAGCAGCTTTTGTACGATCGGGCTCTTCTGTAATCTGCTATGGTTTCCTTTAGTCAAAGTCTGAGCTTCGATTAATTCTTTGATTCGCCTGTCAGCATGTTCCTGAGTTACATATTGTCGAGCTACAGTGTTTCGGCGCATGACGCATCCTTCTCTAGGATTGTGGTCGCCACTCCCTTCACTTTGACTTTCCTTTGCTGGAACTCTAACTCTTTGAGGTGAATTTTTAGCCTTTGCTGTACTACAAAGGCTTTGAGGTGAATTTTTAGCGTAGAAAATCTTTGAATAGGTTAAAAACCACGACCTCTTTTGAGTATTTTAAGAAAGGGAAGATGATCTTATTGAGCTTGCTAGCTTATTTACAATAAGTGTTTTGAGTATGTGGAATTTTGGAGTAAGGATCCTTCTGTGTAAAAAATGTCATCTCTAATCTGTAGTTCTCTGGTCCTATTTATAGGTCTTATAATATGACCGTTTGATGACCATTAAGATTCTTAATGATGGACATTACAAAGTATATGTAAGATACTTTTTGACCAGATTGTGTAGCGTTTTGATCTATGTTGTTGTACAACGGCTCTATTGATGACTGTACACTTGCATTAATCAAACTGTTGATGTGGAGGTCGAAAGCAATGACTTAAGCTAAGGAATATTGAATATGTCGTTAGTAGTGCTTCCTGTATGCTGATGAGGTCGAAGATGACGCTTGAGTCTGAGATACGAAATAAGCTATTACAAGACGGCTCTCAACCAAGAGTACGAGAAGTATCATGGATGAGTGGTGTTGGTTAAAAAATTCATGTTGCATATGCCTCTTGATATTGGTATCCTATTTATGTCTGTGCTACGTGCTCTGTTGGTGAGGTCAAAATTTTATGTGTTGGTCGAAGATGACGTATGACTCCGAGATGTGGAATAAGCAACTACAATTACCTCATCAAAAAGAAGCACTAAATTGATGGGCATGTAAAAATACCCATTATACCCTACTTATTTAATGGTTCAAGATTTTATTTTATTACTAAAAAGATTAATTAATAATTTATTATTGTTTCAGATTATGTTAGATAAGAGTGTACAAAAAGCTGAATTTGAGTACTAAAGCTACAACTGTTGGAGAAGACAACCTATCTAAGCTATAACTCAGAGCAACTCCAATAGAAAACAAATCTCAGCAGAAAATCAAGAAAATATTTGACATATTGAGGATATTTTATTATGACTAGAAAGATTTTATAGAGTATAATGAATATTTCACTGAAAATAGAATCTTCAAGAAAATAGCAGCTGTGGAGATGTGAGAAGCAGGCAGGTTTTTATTCGCCCAAAAATTCTGAAACTTTTTGGAGAAGTTGCCAATATGTGAAGATATTTTATGAAATTTTTTTAGATTTTTATACGGAGTATATATTTCTGAATAAATCCCAAAATTCGATTATATTTGATTTGGCAAAAATACTCTCTTACTAAATATGTAACCCTCTCCTTCATCTATAAAGGGAGAGGACTTAACCATGAATAATGCATCCAATTTTAAGAGCTTGAGATCATTGCTTAGAGAGCTTGCGAGCATTGCTTAGGGAGCAAAGAGATTGAAGTTCTTTAAGTTGCTTGTAACCTTGGAGCATCTTTATTTTGTAAGTTCTAGTTCAAAGTTAATAAAGTATTTTTTTTCATTATCATCATGTCTTTCTTTTTACTAGTATGTTATATTTTAGGATTCATGTCTAGCTAAATCATCCTCTAGGGGAGGGGATGAAGCCGTATTCAATATATACTTAATGTGATCAATTAAACGTAAAATGTTTATTTTGTTTTAACGTCAAATCATCTTTATGTTAACAATTTTATTATTGGTTCATGATCAAATTGATATGAATCAAGTTTTATGAATATTAATGTAATTCATTTTAGTTGCACAATTATTATTAACATTGGATTGTGAATCAAAGATTAACGGAACGTATTTAGCTTTCTTTAACATTTCGTATTTTCACATATGATTTCTTATCTAATGTATTTTGATAAATTTGTTTCTTAAGAGATAGTAAATAGACATTTGGTCAAAATTATTATTTCTTTCAAAAGTAATTTATGTTTGTATTTACATTGAGTAAATATTTACGGTGAATCCCCGTTTCCCCTAGTCTTGAATCTATTTGTAACCCAAAAATCTCTGGAAATTTTTTTAGTTCTTTTATTTAATAGTTTAGTAGTTTGATTTGAAAATATTATCTAACGATTGTTTGGCCTAGTGAATGACAAAACCCGAAACCCCTATATTTCGTAACCCGATTTGACATCTCAGTAATATATCTATGCTTGCGCTCAGCTAGGCCATTTATTTCGGGGGTGTAGGGGCATGAAACTCTAGAGATTATACCATGTTCATCTAAGTATTTCTGAAAATACCCGTGAGTTAACTCAAGAGCCCCATCACATTGAAAGTATTTGATAGTACGAGAGAATAGATTTTCAGCCATTACTTTAAAGTGTTTAAAACAAGACAAGGCATCAGATTTAGCATGGAGTGAATCAAATCAAGTATGACGACTATAATCATCAACGAAGATGATATAGGAGCGAAAACCATCTATCGAAGCAATTGGTGCAGGTCCCCATTTATACTTTATTCTTCACTTGCGTTATTACATAGATTTAAATGAGAGATAGAATTAGTAGTGCTTTGCTATCATTACTATGTTTACTACTTATTATCATTGCATTTTGTGAGTTTAGTGAGGATGTTTCTAAGATGTTACTTAAAGATCATGGAATATCATCCTTTAAATGCCTTAGTGTTGGTCTCCTTAATAGTCTTGGCTTAAAATTTACTTAGTAATTGAAATACTTGTGTTGATTTAGGACTGTACAAATTTTAGGCAATTACTAAATTTATTTCTTATTTTTGCAGCCTTCAATGTTGGTAGAAAAAGGTTGAAGCTTCAAAAATCTTTTTGATTCGGTTTATTTATGTAACTTTAGAAGAATAGTTTTACCTCTTCCCTTAAGTTTTTTTTTGCTCGAATATTAAACCATAGAAGTCATTAATTATTCATTTTCCTCTCAAAACACGTAAAGTTGAAGAATGCTCGTGTATGGATCATTTTATTGAATTCTTATTGTTTAATATGTTAGGCCCTTGTATAAATAATGATTGGAAGACTGCATGTCTCAATTATATTTATTTACTGCTGCTTTGTGTTAATTGCATCTCTTAAACTAAATTAAAAGCATGTAGGAAACCCAATCTATTTTTCTATTTTTGGTTGATTAGTACTTAATCATTTTTTTGGGAATCCTTACTCCTAATTATTATAAATCATAAATTTAAACCTTATAAGAAACTCAATCTCATTAATTCTATTATCCAAACTAGTCTACACAATGATATGCACTTGCTAATTATTCATAAATGATAATCAATTAGCTATCAGGAATATTTGTTTTCATAGTATTTGAAATTATGAAGGAATATAAGCACATAAATAATATATAATATAGATATGTATGAATTCTGAATCATATGATTCACGATTCACCGATTCTTATAGAAATGATTCACGATTTGACAATAATGCCCATAGTACACCCAATTTTTGTTTGTTTATTTTTAGCAAAGGACAATATATTAAACCACAAAGGGCAAAAAAGAAATAGCTAAGTCAATGTGGTTTTTTGCTTGATCTGGCATATTACAAACAAGAGCCTGAGAGTAAGCACCCCTAGCATTGAAAACATGAGTATCTACAATATAACACCTACTGATAAAAGAAAACTGGAAACTTTTAAATTAGGCCGCAGGGAAAAACATGTTGGGAGCTACAGTAAGAACTCCCCAAGTAAGATCAACTAATTTTTCCTTAAAGGCTTTGACCAGACGTTAGCAGTCAGACAAAAAGATAACTTTGGCACATCCATGATCTACTCGTATCCCTTTGAAAACTGCAACAACTTATGCTTCCTTAACATCGACTGCTCTAAACGAATCAAAGCCTACACATATAATATTATAATGAGATCTAATAACAAAGCCTGAACTATTACAAATTTTGTTGGGAGACTACGACGAATCAATACTAATGGTAAACCACCCTTCTCTATATGGGGGAAGGGGGTTAAGTTAGAAACATACGTAACCAGGGTAGGCGGTGATTCTATAAGATAACCTTTAACAATTTAAATCACTTTTGATAGAACAACATTTTATGAATTAAAAATGAGATCGTTTCTACTATTCCAAATGGTGAACATGATGACACTAATTTTGCTCCATAAGGAGATTATGTCATTTCTAAAACAAATTTTGTTAGCAAACATATACATCACCTTTCGAAGATAGTCAAAATAAGGCCAATCATTATTATTCATAGAAAGATCAGAAGAATACCTGATTTCCTTGATATTCTTACAATAAAATAGCGCGTGGGTGGTAAATTCCTCTTCCTATCTGCATCTGGGGCAAATAACATCCTCCATGTCATTTTCGTGAATTAATTAAGCTTTGTGGGGAGGCCTTCTTGCATAGCTGGCCATATAAAGTATTGAATCCTGAAAGGTGTTTAAGTTTCAAAATTGAGTTCCAAGAATTTATTAGTCTCGGCTTGATTAGGGGATAGATTCTCTTTGATAGTAGCATGGTACACATATTTAACAATAAAGATCCTATTCTTCTTATTTTTTCATCTAAGAGTTTCTCTAGAAGGGTTGCTGCAAAGGGGAATAAGAAGATTTTTATCGCAACTTCATCAGGGAAAGTATTAAAAATAAGGTTACGACTTTAGTGAACTCCCTAATTTTGGCAATGGGACCAGCTGGTCTATCGAAGTGGATACTTAGGATCCAAGGTTCTACCCAATAGTCAACATCTTGGTCGCTCCTAATGTGCCAAACTAAGTGGGTCTAAATTATAATTATTGCATTTATGATGCTTTTCCAGATCCAAGAGTCAGATGGCCTAATAGAAACTTTCATAGGTGATTCTTTGTTAGAATACTTCTTGATCAAATTCTTGGACCAAGGTTTATCAGGTTCTTTCATGATGCGCCAAAAGAAGGCCAAAGCAGCTTGGTTGTGGTAGATGGCACATCTGATGCCCAAACCGCCTTTTTTATTTGGTTTACAAATTCTTTCTTAGATAATAAGGTGAGCTTTGCTCCTTCCTTCTTCATTTGAACCCCAAAGAAATCTAGCATTGAGGGAGTCAAGTTTGTTACAATTATTAGTAGGAAAAAGGAAGATGGACATAAGGTATGACAAAATTGTCGAGTTAAAAACTTTGATTAGGTTAAATCTGCCTGTTTGGGACAAACTTCTGGCTTTCCAACCATCAATACGATTAGCCACACCCTAGTGATGATCTCTTGGAAGTCGGGGCCTTTAGCTCTGTTAAATGAAAGTAGAGCTCTTATGTACTTTTCTCCAGCAACATTTTTCTTAATATTCAGTAGTCCTTGGATCAAATGATGATGTATATGGTAACAGTTCTTACTAAACATGAAACAAGATTTATCTAGATTAATCTCCTGATCAGACACATTCTTAAATATGATTAAGGCATCTTTAAGGCAACCTATTTCCTCCAGATTAGCCCGATAAAAAATAAAACTATCATCTGTGAAAAGGAGATGGGATATGGGAGTTCTGCTTCTAGAGGTTTTAATACCATGGAAATTGTTTTTTTCTTCTTCTTTGAATTTAATTCTCGATAAGACCTCTAAGCAAATGATAAATAAAAAAGGAGAGAGCGGGTCCCCTTATCTCATTCTTATTTCAGGTTTTAGAAAACCTTAAGGAGAACTGTTCAAGTTAAAAGATAACGTAAAAGTAAAGACGCATTGAAAAATAAGGTTATACAACTTATTACCGAACCCCAATACTTTCATCGTGTCAGCTAAAAAACTCCACTCTACTATATAAAAAGCTTTGTTGAGGTCCAACTTGATTGTCATGCATATAGTGATGCATTTATTCTTCATCAAAGTATTAATGATTTCCTGAGCCATAATGATATTATCAAAAAAAATTCGGCCTGGAATAAAAGCGTTTTGGGGCAGGGGAGATAAGGTCGTCAAGGAGAGGCTTGAGTATGTTAGCAAGGATTTTAATGACAATTTTAAATTTCACGTTTCAAAGACTAATGGGCCTGAAGAACCCTAGACTTTTAGGGTTTTTCTTTATGGAGATAAGGGTTACATTGCTATGGTTTATTTTACTAAGAAGATGTTATTATTGGAAAAAGCAAGGATAGCATGGTAAAGAGCAAGACTTACAGTCTCTTTTTTTTTTTTGGTAAAATAGGGGTGTAAACCCATTATGGTCAAAGGATTTGGAAGAATTCATAGAGAATAAGGTTTCCTTAACTTCTTCAATAGTCAGATCTTTAATTAGATCATGATTTAATTCATCCATGATAGTTTTTTAAAAATGCTTGAGATCCACAACTTTAATAGAAGGGTTGGATGTAGAAAATATATTTTTGAAAAAATTAATAATATTATCATCGATATTACTTCTACCATGAGTCTAAGAAAATTCAGAGTTATGAAGCTTAGTGATAGAGTTTCTCTTCCTACGACAAATAGTAGACAAATGGAAGAATTTAGTATTTCGGTCACATTCTTTAAGCCAGGTTTTTTTTTTTAGATTTATCTCTCCTAAGAATTTCTTATTGGTTCAAAGTGTGATCAAGCTTAGATTGAAGCTCCATTTCTTTAAACTCGTTCAAATAAGGAGACTCCATTTGAATAGAGTTGATATCTGCTCTCAAGCGCTTAATTTTATTAGGAATAAATTCTACAACTTTATTGTTCTTGGCTATCCGATCTTGTTTGGTATTGCACAGCTTACGACACAATTTAAGTTGCCCAGAACCGCATGGGTTCTTTATCCATATTTTTTTAATGACATCTTGGCACTCTTCATGTTTTGCCCAAATGAATTGAAGAGGAAATTGTTTGGGCTGATTATCAAATGAAGGGTTAGTGTCAAGAAGAATTTGACCATGGTCGGAGCCAATAAAGGGAAGGTTTAGGACATGATCCTTAGAGAAACGTACAAGCTCTCTACGCAGGTGAGGTAAGCGCATGGTCTAGCCTTTGCTTTGCAAGATATTTTCATTTCCTTTTTTTCAATCAAATAAATGAGACCCCCGAGAAGCCGAGATCTAACATTGAGGCTTCAAAAATAAAATCCTCAAGAGGAAATTAGGAGCGGTCCTATCAAAAAGAAATTTTCCAAATTTTTCATCCTTAGAAATGATGATGTTCAAATCTCCTATAATAAGCCAGGGTGTAATAAGTGATATGGCAAAGGTCTTCATAAAGTCCCAAGGTTTACTCTAATGCTAAGTTTAAGGGGGGTGTAGATAAAAGAAAAAAGGCAAGGGGATTGGGGATTGGGGAGGGTTAGGAAGGTCATCAGGGAGGTGAGAAGTTATGAGAACATCAATATGCCTCGACATGAAGAAGAGAGCACAGTGAGATTGATACTAGATTTCCAGGCGAGCTCGAGGCTCCCCAGAGGCATTAATAGAATGAGAGTAGTCATAACCAAAGGATAAAAGCTTATGACAAAAGTCGGGGTTGGATGATTTTGTTTTCGGACAAGAAACAAATATCGAGGTTAAACTTTTTAGGTGAACCAAGAACTCCCGATGGGTAAAGGGTATCAGGCGGATTTTCCCTAAACCTGTCTGATACCCACCTCCACCTGTAGTTCCAAGAAAAGACTAACATTGGCAACCGATGGTCGGTGTCGGGCATGCTTTCTAAAAGAACTTGGGTTTAGGGATATGGAAAGATGTAAAAAGAGTAATATTATCCTTATTATCATTAGGAAAAAAGGGATAGAGCAAAATATATTTTTGGAGAGCGACAATAATATCTTCCCAAGAGCTTGAGAAAGCTTCAACTCTACAAGCAGATAAAAAATTCATGGGATTTCTGTTAAGAAATTTTCTAGGGAAAACACGAGTTCCTAAGTTTCCTAGTTCACAAGTAATGCTTTAAGGCAAAATTATTGAGGGATTATTTATCTATATTACATTTTAGGTTACTTGTATCAAAACAAACACTACTTGATGCGTCTCTCGAGACGGGGACAAATAGATCAAGGGTGTAGAACGTATATAAGAGTTGGTTACAACCATAGCTTATAGTTAAGTTTATGACAAGTTATATGCTCATGTGTCCACTTAATACATAACTTCCCACCAAAATAACCACATCTCTTCAAAGTTCAAAAAACTTTCCCCCTTCTCACACCCTCACCGTATCTCCCACTTCTACACTTGCAACCTCTCTGCATAATACATCAACACAGGTATCAATCCCTCTTCCACAATAAGATCTCTCTCAAACTCTCTCTTAACTTTACTGAAGAAGTTAATTGGAACTTTTTTCATCTTTCTTCTTTCTTTCTTTCATTATCTTGGTTAATATTACTTATCTTTGGGTGCCGGATCAACTCCTCCCACGTACTCATTTACATTAGTAGTTCTTAATTTTACTCATTTACAATTTACAGTAGTGGTTCTTAATATGAAGACAAACAGTACTGTAATGTGTAGCCATGTTTCTCACCGAATCAAACGAATCATCAATGTTTCTTCGGTTTCAACAAGGAATAAATTGCAGCCTCCTTTTGTAGTCTACCCAAGTGAATAAACCCATCTGTTCTCCTCCTTGAGAAAAACCGCATGAGATTTCTTTCTCTCTCTCTCTCTGAGCGTTGAAAGTTTAAAAGGTTTTGAAGGTCTCCAATGTTCAAGGACCTCCAACTCATTGTTGACGATTTGATGGTGAGGGTTTTGATTTCGGGTTCGAGTGTTGATGATTTGAAGGTGATGGTTTTGATTTCGGGTTCGAGTTCTCTCAATTTAAGGTCTGAAAGAGAGTTTTGATTTTAGGTTCAAGTGTTTACGATTTGAAGGTGATGATTTGGAGGTCTGCAAGTATCTCTCTCTCTCTTTCTCCATGTTGGGGGATTTAATGCTTTTGGAAGGTTCAGCATCACTGCCCCTCTTTCTATCTCAACTATTATGGGGCGATTTCATTAGGGTCCGATCTTATTAGATTTTAATTTCCCATAATAATTGAGAAATTTCTGTTGACGAGGAAGAGTAACATGTTGTTATTGATGAGCTTATGAGGATGGGCGAAGGAGGGAAAGACGGAAGACCGGAGTTTCCTTTGGTTTATATAGGAGGCATTCTGTTTGGTGGGCTAGATAGGCCTATGGGAGCTCATATTTCATTTTTGATTTCTAAGGTTCTTGATTTTGATGACAAGGAATTTGTGGAAAATGTAGTATCGCGGACACCCCTCCGACGCGTTGGAGAACCCAAAGAGGTTTCATCATTGGTGGCATTCCTTTGCCTACCTGCTTCCTCATACATAACTGGGCAGATTATCTCTGTGGATAGCGGAATGTCTGTGAATGGATTTTACCCAACCCTTGACTAGCCAACGAATATTTAGGTCGAAACTCTCATATGTTTCCTCTTTTATTTCTACTGTATTTACTTTCTGGATCAAGTCACGACATTACTAAAAACTCATATTTCTACTGTATTTACTTTCCGGATCAAGTCACGGCATTACTAAAAACTCTTGGGTATTACAGACTATGTAATAAGCGCAGTGGCTAAGGATAGCACTATGTCATGACATTTATGTTCTAGATGAAAATGTCGTGGCTGAATGATCGCACTATAAATAAATGTCGTGACTAAGGGTATTACTCAGAGATGAATAAAGGATAGCACTGTCTTTCCGGACCAAGTCACGGCATTACTAGAAACTCTCATACGTTGTTGCCGTGACTATGGCGCTCTCAATAAGTATGGACGTGTTTCGCTCAAGGAGATGAAGAAGTGGTCGAGGCAGATTTTATGGGGGTTGAAGTATTTACACATGCACGAACCGTGTATCATTCATAGGGATATCAAGTGCAGCAATATCTTCGTCAATGGCAACACTGGAGAGGTGAAGATTGGAGATTTTGGTTTATCAGCGGTTATTGACAATAGTCATGTGGCACATACAGTACTTGGTATGCCGGCGTTCATGGTACCAGAGTTATACGATGAGCATTATACAGAGGTGGTTGACATTTATGCATTCGGGCTTTGTGTATTAGAATTGGTGACGATGGAGATACCATATAATGAGTGTGATACCGCTGTGAAGATATACAAAAAAGTGTCTACTGGAGAAAAACCTCAAACGATGAACAAGGTGAAGGACCCAGAGGTTAAAAGATTTATCAAAAAGTGCTTTGCAAAGCCTAGAGAAAGACCTTCCGCTTCTGAATTAATTACTCAGAGACCAGTTCTTCGACGGACTTGACGACGACGATGCTTAGACCTGTGAAGAAAATATTGTAGTATAGAATTTTCCTTCGAGCTACGCATTGTCTGAGATGTAATAACTAATAATCGAACTACACATAGTGCTTGATCCCCAGGGGGTATGTAGGTAGCCTCGAAGTAACTGAGGTCCAGCACAAAAAAGAAAATAATCAAAGTTCAAGGAAAAAATTGCCTTTGGTCATGATGTTTCCGAGTAAGCCTTTCATATCCATGAAGGATTTTTTAACATCTTCACAGTAGGATTAACATCATAGATATAATTTCCAGTCACCATTTAATTATGTACTCTTACCATATTTTGGAACAAACATGTTCTAATTAGTATTAGGAACCCATTTACCTAGATCTGTTGTCCTCATCCATTCTACACTTGGACTATCATAGGGTTACACATATTTGATCAGAGAGATAATTTGTCTCTCTAGAAAGTGAGTGCAATCCAGTGCATGCACAGCTGATGGAAACAAAAAATTTCTTTGGCCAGAGGCGCAACCATATTTGATCACCTTCACTGGAAAGAACACCATAAAGCAACCATATTTGATCAGAGAGAGAGTTTGACTCTCTAGAAAGCGAGTGCAATCCAGTGCAAGTGCAAAGAGAACACCATAAAATCATGATGTTGGTGCAAACACACAATACTCAATTTTTGGAAGAAATCCTAACTTGACGAACAAAAATATAAATGTGTTTGAGTTCAGACAGACTCCTTAATTGAAATGTTTAGGTTTTTGCAGTAACAAGCATTTGCAGTAACAAACATTTGCAGGTATTCATCAAACACTTCTATAACATAAAAAGGCTTTAAGCCTACAAACCTAGGGGTGATACTTAAATTAAAGGATTTACATTTTTGTACCATTAAAACAGAGCTGCCAAAACATAGGTAAACCTAGGGGTGTATAAGCAAGAAATACTTAAGAACTGTTCAGCATCAAAGAAGGTAACTTTCCTGAAGCATATTTGAGAGTGTCCTGAGTACAAGGAAAGATAAAAGCTGCTTACTTAAAAACTGTCGTAGACAAGTTTAAGGTGAGCATCCAGTTGGGCAGTCCAAATCTTATCATATCAAGGAAGTGTTGTTCTGGTGAAATTTTATTTTTTTAGCTCGCCTATATACATTATGCCTTTATACAAATGGCCAAGCTCAATTACAACGTGAAGCCATTCTAAGAAATTAATTGTGGAGTGGAAACCCTGACAAGTTGAATATCATATCAATGGTATGCCTTCCTGGAACAATTACATCACCAGAATACTTTTGCTTTCCCATGTAGCAATGAAGATTAGTCTGCAGACTCCTTTGTGAAGTTCAGAAGACCCTTGGTTCTCTTACAATGCCTGTTTGCCAATAACAGTGTGGTCTGATTTGGTATGCTTTTCGCTAAACGTGTCTTTGAATCAAGTAACGACAAATAAATGGATATTTGGTGTGCTTAGAATAAATGGATATTTTGTGTGTTCAGACGGTTTATGCAATGGGACCAGATTAATGGTGGTGAGATGCTCTCCTAGATTAATCGAAGCAAAGATTTTAACAGAATGTAAAGCTGGAAAACTTGGTATTCATACCAAGAATATCTCTAACTCCGACGTCGGACGATTTGTCATTTTCTATGACAAAGAGATAGTTCCCACTTCGGCTAACATTATCAATGACTATCAACAAATCCAAAGGCCAGTCAGTAAAATTTGTTGGGATCGATTTAACAACTTCCATTTTCAATCATGACCAAACTATATGTGGCATTGTCAAGATGTACATCCTGAAGAGAATTAGTGTGTTTCTTTCACCAAATGCTGCAAATACAACAATGAACGTAGTAAATCCAGACGTTTTGTTGTAGGTAAATAACTTAACAATGACATGACTCACTACTCTTGATGTTTATCTTTCTTAAGTTTAAAATTTAATATGTTTTTTAGAATGAGACTTATTCATATGGTTGACTAATCAATCTCTAAATTTAGGAGAATCACTTATGTAAATATGGGAGATAGAAATTAACGAAAAGTGTAGAACAATCGTGGGAAGAGTACAATAAACATGTAAGTATGGTATTTATATAATCGAAAATTTAATCTCAATATGCAGTCAATGATTACTATTTTCCTTCTATTTTGTAGATAATCCTAAAACCACAAATACAACAAACACCGGTGATATATTACCATAGAAATGATTTATCAAAGAGAAACTTGAACGTCCGATGTCTACAACTACGGAGTTTTATGACTATTAGTTGTTGAACTTTTGCAGGAGTTATACGAAACATGATCCAAAAGATAAAAAATAAAGAACATGAACTACGTCGTGCAAAGAATCACAAGCTATCGAAAGTGCTTGTGATTCTTTATATCGTAATTGGTATAACATAATATAGTAGCAATTAAAATTTGCTAATATCAACGTTCTAAAATAGATAGCGCAGAAGGCGCGTCGACGTAACTGTCCGTGCATCGTCACGGGTAGTACTAATAATATTACATTAAGCAATGGTGTTTTTCAAATAGACAAGTTTGCCACTCTCTAAAAGATAAAGAGGGGCTGAGATTTATTGGAGGAGAGAGATGGACGGCCTAGATTTGTTTGAGTTTTTAGCTTAGGGGTACTTTGGACAAAACATATCATAAGGGTAGTTTAGTCTTTAAGAGACTAAGTTTTCATCCCGACTCATCTTTCTCATAGTGTTTCTCTCTCCTCCATTTTTCTTACACTCCAAACCCTCTCTCTCAAACGTCATCTCTAATGGCGTTCGCTGATCCAGAGATCCCAGAAATTACAGCCGGAGAAGAAGAAGAAGATACAGGCGCCCAGATTGCCCCCATCATCAGACTCGAAGCGGTTGCTGTTACAACTGGTGAAGAAGAAGAACACGCCCTTCTAGATCTGTCAGTACATCCAATCGAATTAAACCCTAATTTTGATATTGCAATATATATATTTATTACCCGATATATTAAGCATGCTCCTCCCTCCTCTCCATCTCCACTCTTCGAATCACTGATTTGAAACCCTAATTTTCTCTTAAAAAATCGATTTCCTCAACAATAGTGAGTCCCTCTTCAACCAAATTACTCCTAATTAAGTCTTCCAAATTATTCTCAATCGCTATGTGTCTTTGCAGGATGGAGATCTCGACGCAAAGATAGAATCACTGTTAAACTTGGAGAAACAAAGTAGATTGGGAGGAGATGTTGCAGCGACGAAGAAATCTGTTATTGAGATTATACAGCTTTGTTTTCAAGCTCGGGCATGGAAAATCTTGAATGATCAGATCGTTCTCCTCTCAAAGAGGAGAGGGCAGTTTAAACAGGTACCATAGCAAACCCTAATTTTAGTTTAGGGACTGTAATTGTTTCCATAGAAGTTTAATTTTAGTTTAGGGGTTGTAGTTGTAACCATATTTGAGTAGAAAGATGGAATGATGTGTTTTGGGTTGTGGGGTTTGTGATTATTTGCAAAATTTAAATGATATGATATGAACAATTGTGGGTTTCAGTAATATAGTGTGCCCTACTTAGACAACTCATACCTTGAAAGAATCGGCAATCGATGTTGAGCGTATCGCTCAAGCGGTGAGGCCGGATAATATCATTGTCGAGCTTTGTCGAGGCAGGCAAGATTTAAAATATTAATGTGCATCTGTAGATTGTAGATTGTATTAGTTCTTATCCATGCTACATTTTTTTTTTGTTTATTTTAAATTCTGCGGTCTAACTTCAATTATTACAGAGCATATTTTCAGAGCTGGGATAATGTATACGTCTAATGAAGGGGATTCTGGACCGCAATTGAAGTCGAATATGTTTGCTTTGAGTGGAGCTGGGTTTTTTGGAGCTGTTGGTCGTAGCTTAGACTTAGGTAAGTGTTTCTATATTAGTAGCTAATCTTAAATGGAGGGCATTGTATTTGTGTTTAAAATATCAATGATGTTCATGGTTTGTGTATTATTTCTTACAGGGGGTCAAACTGCTTTTGCGTTACGGTTGCTTTTGGCAGTTTTTTCTTCTAAAATTTCTTCAGATGTAAATCAGCCTTTTGGGGATGAGGTAAAGTAAAATAGAATTGAATCCATGATCTCAAGTACATTATGTTGTTGCATACAATTTTTTGTTTACGACATTTCCTTAAATTCTTCTGCGCAGTTCCGTGCTGCTCGGAAAGCTTCTGAAGAGGTTGGAGCTCAGTTAGTATTGGGGGATGGGCCGATTGAAATAACTGTACGTGTTTAAAAGTAAAATAAGATCAATATTAGAAAAGTAAAATAAGATCCATATTTCATTTAATAGTCCTTGGTCAACACCAGGAAATGAAGAATATAAGATCCCCTAGAATCTCCTCCTTTTGTTTGCTTTAACATTCATAGTTTCATTCTTTTAGAAGGAGAGATTTACTGTTTCAATTGGTATACAGATTCTTCTTTTCCCACTTTACTCATGGAATATATCAAAATACGTAGTCATAGATCTTGATTCCTTCAATTCACTATTTAGTACTTTCTTAAAAGGGAAAATTCCCAAATAATACCAATTTGATGTAATTTTCTATGAAATATGTATGTATTTTGGTCACCTTTAGTAGAGCTGATATCAAATTTGGCATTCTCTTTTAATTTTAGTATGTCATTTGTTCTTATGCATGATTACATTTACTGTCCGTTTGAGCGATGAAGTTTGTCGTCTTTTGAATTGATGTTTTGTTTGTTTTTGTCTCATGGTTGTATTTTTGTTTGTATAAACACCTTAGAAACGTAATGGAAATTGTAAGAATTTTATATTGTTTTGGAAAAATGTTTTTCAAATGGCAAAAATTTGGGAATATTGCTCCTCTAAAATGATATGACTTATGTACGCTTCCTTATGAGACAATGAGTTTTTCCTTCAAAATAATTTTTGAATAATGATGGTTTCTTTTATTGTAGAAACTTTGGAACCTGATGTTAAGATTCTTAGCCTTACAATCCTCTCTCCTGGTAGAGATGATCTTGGAAGAAGCTTTAACATGTTTGCTTTGTTACTCAACGGTGTTGAGGCGGGATAGAAGACATATATTATACCCAATGTTTTTCTTAGAATTGTACCTACCTACAGAAAATGCTATTTGGTAGGCTAGACATATGTAGATGATTGTATTTCTTAATTTGTATGGTTGCCACACAATAGTTAGATAATGAAAGAATTATTTTCTATACTTGCTTTATATTGGGCATATTATTTAAAGTTTTTGGGTACCTAAATATTTGGTGCTTCAGTTTATCATAATTTGAAATATCATTTGTGATATGTTATGAAATTTGAATAGTAACTTATGGCATAAATAGAGCAGGTTTATGTGCAAGAATCAATATTTTTGTTTGACAAATGGGCATTTGTAAAAGGGTATATTTAATAGTAGTACAGAGGTTTACATAAATAATGAAGAAACCTCCTCAATAAGTGCACATTGTTGGTTAGATCAAGCAAACATATTTTAGCGCGGAAGGCGTGTTACTGGAAAATTATATAGCGTCGAAGGCGCGTCGACGTTGTTGTCGTGGCGAGCCACGGGTAGTACTAGTTTTATTAACAAAAGTAAAAGGGACATTGAGATTGCGCCGAAGGTAAGATCGAGCAAACAACTTATTAACATGATCATTACCCTTGTAACTCCCCACAGAGCGCTTTAGCTCACTTATAAAGTTGTGCTAAAGTTAACAGGTTGGTCTTGGGGTTTAAATGAGATAATTTTATTAAATGCACCCGAAGACCTACAAGGTTTATCTCTATAGGGCATTGCATGAGAATGAGAAAATTTCAACTTGAGTTTATTTGAGAGTTGACGATAAACTCTTCGGGAGCCAATATTTCAGCCAGATGAGTTATGCTCAAAAAATGAGAAATCAAAGCAACGGTTGAATGCAAATTTTGTGCAAATACAGGAGTACGAAAACAAACCTTGGTTACGTACCTTAGTAAGATGCTCGAAATCCCTATAAATATCATCATAAATGTTACCAATCTCATTGCCACCACTTGATTCACCTAAAAATATGGCAAAGAGCCATTGACTAAATAAATCTCTAAAGCAACGCTAAAAGAGCTGCTGCTGCATCCCATAATAAGATACCCACCTTGACTAGGGGTCCCACATATTAAGCCCATGATCTCTATGAAAAAGTGTCGTTAATCTATTATTATGTTTATAACCTGAAATCTCACAAGACCCACATGGTGAACTCTGCCCGCATAGGCTATCACAACTAGGGTAATAGCCATGTGGTTTGCTAGCTTGCACTAGGCTATAGCTAGGGTAACGGTTAGGAAGTTTTTAATCTAGCCCTAGGCTAAAAATCGTCGGAAAAGCTCTCGGATAACAATTAGGAACAACGTTAACATGTGCCTCAAACTTATACGGGAGAAAATCCAGTTTACTACTACGTTGTTTTGACGGTCTAACAGAATGTTGTTTTTTGCACGGAAAAGAAGATATGATGATCGGGGGATTCACGTGTATGTGCTTACCAAATGGAAGAATATCGTTCGCAAACTTTTTCCGGCCTTGATCGTTATGAATGACATCCAATTTTTTGCAAAGAGAGATCGGGTAAGCAATGACACCACAAAAGGAACATAATCCCTCCAACCTTTTAAAATTCTTAGACGCTTGAGACTAACCAATTTCAATTATTTTAGGTCTAAATCGATAGGTTCTAATTCCTTTGAATTAATGGTCTAAGCTTAACCTAAATCAAGTTGATTCGATTATCTAATGTCAAGCAAGCAGTTGAAATTATAAAGACAAGGGTAAGAATTTTTAACCCTCTGGGAAACCTTTCTCAAGAGAAAAACCCACAGGTCGTTGTCGAATCACTCGACAGCTAAACAATCCACTATTGAAAAAGAATTACAAGAGTTTAACTACTTACAGACTCGATAAACACATCCCATGGTTACCTTTCTTCCAATCAATCTATTTGCAATCAATTTCAAGTTCTCGCAACATCTCTATCTAATCTCTCGTCTAAGCTTCCGATCTTGAATCCCTCAAGTTCTTCAATCCATAATTAGGGTTTCTTGATCAATGATGCTTGATTCAAGATTTGAGTGTTTTAATTATCTTTTAAATCTCTCAAGAGTAATCTCTCCTCTCTCGAAAATCTCAAGCCCTCTAAAAAAGGTTTTCAAAAGGTTGAGTTCTAGAAAAAAAGAAAGTTGCTTTTATCAGAAAATAGAAATCACGTTCTCTGCTCGAATAGAATTAAATGTATTCGAATAAAAATCATGCTGAGCTAATTTATTCGAATAAAAAGAAATCTATTCGAATAAAAAATAGTCTGAGGCATTTTATTCGAATAGAAATGTTCTCAGTTCTATTCGAATAGAAAAATAAATCTACTGAATAGAAATTTTATTATCTTAAATAGACTAACTTATTACCTTTTCCATAGTCTGTAAAAATACATAAAGCTTAATATTTAGAGCAAGAAGTTAAAAACCCACTTACCTGTTCAGTGTCAGTCCAGCTGTAGTCGCTCCATATGCACTTACTGATGTCAGATAACCATGAGATAGTGCTGACACCTACTCTAGACACTAAATAAAAAAATCCAAAATGGATCTAGCAATTTCCCCATTTGGTTCAATTTGTGTCAAAACTAGAACTATAGGTAATAAAAGAAAATTACAAACTCGATGGACTGACTCACTCACTGAATATCCATTCACATAAGCATATCCTCTAAAATCCCTGCACACTAAATAAGGGATATCACGTAACCGTTCATATGCTAAATAATGAATTCAGGGAAAAAAATTACTTACCTCACTTACCTGAAGAACCATCTCTCCCCTTTATGACACACAAGAATAAAGGGTAAGCAAATAAAAAGAAAGAGGAAAGTGGAATTATATTATACATGCCAAAATTTATAACAGTTATGGAAGAGTAAAGATCATGTTATAGAATAATCATATAGAAAAAACATGATAGAATATCCAGGCATAAATGGACCTGTTAATATATAGTAAAGTCAGATAAACACCCAGATAGAATATACATGCAATACTGAGAGCAGAATAAAAAATAGTCACTGAAAAGACAAAACTCAAAACTATCACTCTAAAGTGCAAAAGATAAACCCAAAGTCTCAGATGACCTAAGACCCCTCATCTGCATCTACAGCGGGTGGACCACTCGACGAGCCTCGCACTAAACTGCTCAATCCGTCCACAGAAGTCTGGAGCCAATGTATATCATCCCTGAAGAGTTGAAACTGAGACTATATCTGATTGTCTAGCCTACCAAAATGAGACTCCATATAGGTGTACATAGAAGCAAAATTATGCGGGACCAATTCAGTATAGGCAGCTGTAGAAATATCAGGCATAGAAGAAGCAGCAAGCCTGGAAGAGGAGGGCCTAACAGCTCGCCTAGCTGAAGCAGGTGTAGCCTCAGTCCATGAGTCCTCTGCACCCTCCTGGACTCAGACTCCGACTCAGAAGGTACCATATGCATTCTGCTTTTTCCCTAATAATGAGGATTAATTACATCATTCCTCTCGTCAGCCTCCTCATCCGCACAGATAACATACCCCATCCCAATCAGAAGATAAGAAATAAGCCTGTTGTACGGCAAAGCCCGTGCCTGAAGATCCGGGTTAGCCGTAAGAGTTATCTCGTGCATAATAATATGTACCAAATCAGCATTATACCCCTTACAGTAAAGATATACAAAGTAAAGCATATTACTCACTAGAACATTCTTATTCCCCAGTTGGAGAATAATGTTCCTATAAGCAACCATATGAAAGAGGTATAGTGCTTGGCTCAGATTCCTGCGCCTGAGATAGGGCCCTTTTATCTTCCCTGTGACATGAAGCTCCTCCTCTATCTCCCTTTTGGGCGGAAACTCACTATGAATCGGAGGCCACTTAGAATGTTCCTCATCTGGAACTGCAGACTCACCCAGACCAAAAGAATACCGGATGTCATCCGACCCAATATGAAACTCTAAACCATTAATGAAAACTCTAAAAATCTTGTCATCTCCCGTGCCCTGTGCATCGTGGAGAAAAGTATAAAATAGTCGCACCAAGCGTGGATAACACAACATTTGGGGACGACTAATCCCTATCCAACCACGATCAGCGAATATATTAAAAATTTGCGGGATCTCAGGGTAATGCAAATACAACTTCTCCTCCTCATTAAGTGATACCTCCTTCTGATAGTTTTTAAACTTAGAACCTGATCACAGAGTAGACCAATGGAGAGGGTTAGGATGCATGCCATGATTCCCCTTGTCATTGTCTCATAACCCTTCACGAGACCCCCCAGCACCACTAGCCCCTCCTCGACCAGAACCTTAAGAGGCAACATTGCTAGAATACATCCTTGTTCCTCGCTTTATCCGACCCTGTTTAGCCGTACTACTAGGAGCGGGAATGGGAATGGGAGACGCAGCCTCACGACATTTCTCCTTAGCCATAACAACCAATTCGTGTAATAAACCTCTGTCAACCAATTATAAAATAATTCACACAACCTGCAAGAAAAAACACCACCACTTCCCCAAACTTAACCAACACAGTTAAGCAGGGGAACCCAATCAAGCAAAACCACCAATTCTTCACTACTGCAAGAAAGCAATAACCAAACAAACCAACTCCAATCACTGCAAGAAACCAAAGCACACTGCGATCTACCAGTTCTCCACCAATGAAACCTAGTAATTTCTCAAAGTAAGCATACAAAACTTCCCCTACAAACCAGATTCTTCAAGCACAAATCTACAGTCCCAATTCCAAATCCATTTCCAAATGATAGTTCCTATTCCAAGCACAAATTGATAGAGGTGCTATATGAAAAACAAATTAAGCAACAAACTTGAAGGAGAGAGAGTAGAACAAACTTACCAATTTGGAGGATGAGTCCAACGCAAAACTAGCTAGAGCAAAACTGCTGAGATAAAACCACCAATTAGGAACACCAAGCTTCAAATTATGAAACCTCAAACTCAAAAATGGACACTAGGTTAGAAGCACGATGAAACTCAAGCTAGGATCACAAACTTTTAATGATTCGAGAGAGAGAGAGAAAGACAACGCCAAGTTAGGAGAAGTTTGTCGTAAGAAATAGAGAGAGAGAAAGAGAGAGAGAGAGAGAGAGAGAGAGAGAGAGAATGAAAGAAAAAAATTTGGGTTTTGTAAAAAAAACAAACTCATCAAAATATATTTGAATAAAAAAATTGCATTTGAATAAAAAAGAAGCTGCACAAAAATATTTGAATAAAATAAAGAAATCTATTCGAATAAAAATTGCCCTGAGGCAAAATATTCAAATAAGAAAAAAATTATTCAAACAGAAATCTTCTTTTTTTTTTTTCTTTTTTTCTTCAAATAGAGATAAAATGAAACGGAACTCTACAAAAAGGCAAAATCGAAGGAATAAATAATAAGTAAGCAATACTCTCCTTGTCTGCTCTACGAGAGAGACTAATCACAGGCTATATGAATATCATATAGGAAATCATTCAATAGAAAAGCCAGTCAGAATAATTATTTACTTAGAGTGTGTGTGCGTGTATAGTCAACGTAAAACAGTACCATGCATTCAACAAGCCGAACAGCCAGAAATAAGATACTATAAGGAAAGTTGTTTCAACTTAGGCCTCTCATGGTGGTCACTCGAAAATCACTAAGAATTGACTAGCTAGCACACTGTGTGAAATATGAATATGAATATAACACAATAAAAATCATATTTCATAAAAAAAAATGAAGCACTATGAGGTGGAAGATCTCATGGAAAGGAAACCCATTTGTCACTAATGGTGTCAATTTTATACTAATTTAGATTCCCTATCTCCAATCTCTATTAATATTGGCTAAGCCAAACTCAAGATCAAATAGGTCTTTAAATAGGTTATAATATAGGCACGGGTAGGCATATGATGGAGTAGGTGTTTTTGCTAGCATTTTGAGACTCCAGTTATACTACTTCTTTATTTTTCTTGAAACCAAATTCACCTTATGTTGTCCTCCTTCTTATGAAGTACATAAACATACATAACTCTTCACATCCCTTTTATTAAACTTTGATTAATATAATAAAATGTCATTTGGGGACTCATTTTATTTTTCTCTACATCTTCCCCCAAAAATCATACTTTTTTTTTTCCGCTGAAAAGTCTCAGAACAATTGGGTAAAAGAATAAAGAATTTTGGAAAAGAAATGAAAATGCATATTTTAAGGCACAACGGGCTGTACGTGGATACAAATAAGATTAGAAATAACGAATGCCAAAAATGGGATAAGAAAAAAAATGCCTATTATCATATCTTCGGTTGGACATAATCACTTTTTTGCCTTGAATAAAAATTGAAAGGTTTCACTAGTATAACTTAACTTTGATGGTACCATTTGACAATTGGGTAAGGAAACGAAATGAGATCACAAACAACAAGATCAAAAAGAAGAGTAAATGTCATAATACTTGAAGCTCATAAATAAGGTCAGATCCTCACATAATATAAGGTACAAAGTCTCTACATGTATCCTAAAGTATAATATCAATGAGTGCTCATCTATCTAAGCATACGATAGTTAACTGCCGTAAAAGTAATCAAATATAAGTAATCACTATACTCAAGTGTCCTAACACTGAATTAGAAAATGTATATGACCAAACATATATCACCGTGATAATCTAACAATAGAGTGTAAAGAGGAAGTAAGAGACATTCTTAATTAATATAGCAGATACCAATTAATCGTCTTAAAAGCTTAAATCTCATAGCATCTAACGGCTTGGTGAAAAAATTGGCTAACTGACTCTTTGTAGGATCATACTCAACACTGACTATCTTGCGCTCAACAAGATCACAGATGAAATGGAAGCGAATGTCAATGTGCTTGGTTCAAAAATGTTGTTTAGGATTCTTGGAGGTGTTGATCGCACTCATATTATCATAAAAAACTGACATCGTCCCCAGGACTATTCTATAGTCATGCACCACCTGTTTCATCCAAATCGATTAAGTACAACAACTACCCACGGCAATATACTCTGCCTCTGCGATCACTTCGAATTTTATCAATAGAGCAATCTTTCTAATTTTGGATTGGAAGCGATATACTGCAGAATTCTTCAAAACTATTAGACTTCTCTCTCAAAAGCGCTATCCATTTGTAATGAGAGAAATCATCTACCATTACAAAAATATACCTTTTACCTCCCAAGGATGCCACTCTTATAGGACCCATCAAGTCTATGTGTATTGGCTCAAGAATCTGAGTAGTAGCAATATTATTGGACTTCTTGTGAGAGCTCTTTGTTTGCTTGCCAATTTGACATGGACCGCATACCACGTTGTTTAATCTTTTCAACTTTGGAACTCCCCAAATCAGCTCTTTCCTTGTAATCCTGGACAAGTCATTGAAGTTTATATGTCCTAACCTTTGATGCCATAAGTCCACATCACTCAGTTTTGCTTTATTGCACAGTATAGCTTCTTGTTGAATAGCATAGCAGTTATCAACGGTTCTAGCAGCATGCATCACACGTTGTCCTTAAGAGTTCAACAAATCATATCCACCTCTGGAAAATGTAACAGTGTGATATGTGTCACATAGTTGAATAACGCTAAGAAGATTTGCCTTCAGCCCCTTAAACATGAGAACATTATCAAGTGCGGGAGCACCAAGTTCTTCAGCCTTTCCCTTTCCTACCACAGGAGATGTGCTCCCATCACCAAAAGTAATATCACCTCCCTGAATATCCTCTAGGTGACTCATCTTGGACTCTTCACCAGTCATATGACGGGAACACCCACTATCCATATAACATTGAACTGACTTAAAAGCATTCAAAGCAGTTAGTGTAACATTGAACCTTATCTGAGGTGCCAAATCTATCTTTCGTACCCAAATGCTTCTAAGAGTTTTTCTACCTGTAGTTCCCTGTGTAAACCATATAGACACATTCTCACTTTTCACATTAGTAGAAATCACCTTGGAGTTATATCTATAACCATTGAAAGGACGAGTATATGGTTGATAGGGTCCAACAAATCTACATTAAGATGTAATATGTCCCTTTCGACCACATATACTACAATAATAAATCTAAAGTAAGAGACCTATTTAGAATGATTATGAGTAGTTGATATCATGTTATGCTTGGGCATCGAAGTAGAAGCAGTAGCTTCACAAACTTTGTGATTTGAGGAGTTTTGGTATTAGGAGAAGATTCTTCATATCCTAGACCCCTTTTGTTATTATCAGTCTTTTCTATATATAATATTATATTAATGTTCTTGGCCCCATGACAGAACTTCTCGAGTTTCTGCTGAGATAGAACTACATCAAGCTTGACTGAATGGAGTTCGTCCAAAGTTGATTTTATTTTCTCCTTTGCATCATTAACTTTATTTTCCAAAAACACAACTTTGTCATGAAGGCCATGTTTCTCATTCTCAAGTACCTCTATCTCGTGATTTGTACTCTATGTTTTGTCTCGAAGTTCGCACGTAAATGTATTAACTTGATCCTTCAAGACTTTGTTAAGTTTACCGAGTTTTATACACTTGGCGAGAGTCTGAGCTTACAAGTCCTCAAGATTCGGGTCGTCAAACTTATTTTGTTCTTGATTACTCTGATTTTCATCAGAATTTTCAAGTTCAAAAATGTCTAAGTTATTATTGCCATAAATTAAAAGCGCCGAATATGCACAATATTGCCCATTATCAACTACTTGGAGATTACTTTAATTGTTATCATGTTCATCATCACCGTCATCCCAATTAACACTGATATTTATAGTTTTATGATTTGTTCCAGATTTCTTATTAGAACAGCTATTGGCATAATGAACAAACTTGTGACATTTATAACATTCAACTTGACTAAGGATAGTATCATTATTGGTCTGCAGATTATAAGATTTGGCCTGATCATAAGTTCATGGTTTATAGTTCATCGATTGCGCTTGTTTCTGAATTTAACATTTTTTTAAGATTTTTTAAAATTGTTGACTAGTAAGAGCAATTGATGAATCTATATTCGAACTATCATCATCATCTGAGATATATGAGTGATCAACCTCTTTGAAACCCTTAAAAGAAGAAGAGTGAGATGAAGGCTTGAAAGCAACACTCTTGTTCTTCACGGGGTTTTCTATTTTTATCTCGAGTTCAAACGTTTGTAATTTTCTAGCCAATGTATCAGGTTTCATTTTTCTTAAGATTTTGTACTTCATCGATAACATTACGTCTGAATCTAAAGGTGTTAGGAAGAAATCTTAGAACTTTGCGAACAATATAAACATTGGAATACCCTGCTCCTAATGCGGCACTAGTGTTTGCAATATCACTTAGCCTCGCATAGAACTCGTCAAAGGGTTCGTTTTCACTCATTCTAATATTCTCAAATTCTGAAGTAAGCATTTGAAGCTTACTTTTTTTAACTGCATCATCGCCTTCATGATTTAAAACTAGGATATCCCATACTTCTTTCAAAGTGGTACACTCAGAGATATGTTGAAACTTACTTTGACTCACAGCCATAAAGATAGCATTGCGGCCTTTTGAATTATAACCAAGAATATTATTTTCACCCTTTGACCATTGGTTTCTAGGTTTAGGGACCTCAATAACACTCCCTAGTGGACCATGCATCATAGTAAGGTGTGTCCATCAATCCTCTATAGCAATCCGCACATCTTCTCCGATTGATTGTAAGAATGCAACAATTCGGACTTTCCCGTATAGGTAGTCTTTGCCATCAAAGAGTGGAGGGCGATTTATAGGACCTCTAAAATTTTCAGAACTCATTATTCCCAAGTGAACTATCTAGGATCCATGCTTAGGTTGTTAAACCTCAAAGCGTGACCGCTCTAATACCAATTGAAATTCCTAGACGCTTGAAACTAACCAATTTGGATTATTTAGGTATAAATCGATAGGTCTTAATTCCTTTAAATTAATGGTCTAAACTTAGCCTAAATCAAGTTGATTCGGTTATCTAATGTCAAGCAAGAAGTTGAAAATAAAAAGACAAGGGCAAATATTTTTAACCCCGTGGGAAATCTTTCTTAGGAGAAAAGCCTACAGGTCGCTGTTAAATTACTCGACAGCTAAACAATCCACTATTGAAAAAGAATTACAAGAGTTTAGCAACTTACAGACTCGATAAACACATCCCATGGTTACATTTCTTCCAATCAAGCTCTTTGCAATCAATTTCAAGTTCTCGCAACTTCTCGCTCCAATCTCTCGCCGAAGCTTTCGATCCTGAATCCCTCAAGTTCTTTAATCCATGATTAAGGTTTCTTGATCAATGATAATTGATTCAATATTTGAGTTTTTTAATTATCTCTTGAATATCTCAAGAGTAATATCTCCTATCTCTAAAAACTCAAGCCCTAAAAAAAAAAGGTTTTCAAAAAGTTAAGTTCTGAAAAAAATGAAAGTTTTCTTTTATCCAAAAATAGAAAACACGTTCTTTGTTTGAATAGAAATAAATGTATTCGAATAGAAATCAAGCTGAGCCAATCTATTCGAATAAAAATAAATATATTCGAATAAAAAATAGCCTGAGACATTTTATTCGAATACAATAAAATCTATTCGAATAGAAATGTTCCCAGTTCTATTCGAATATAAAATGGAATCTATTCGAATAAAAAATCTGTTATCTTAAAAATGCAAAATTATTACCTTTTCCATACTCTATAAAAATACATAGGGCATGATATTTATAACAAGGAGTTAGAAACCCACTTACCTATGCAGTGTCAGTCCAACTGTAGTCGCTCCACGCACACTCACTGACGCTAGATAACCACGAGATAGTGTTGACACCTACTCTAGACACTAAATGAAACAAACTCCAAAATGGATCTTTCACCTTTCATACTTAACAATGATATTAGCATCTGGAAGATAAAGGTCTTGGAGTTCTAATACAGGTGACCAAAGGTTTATCCGTTTGGAGATTTAACAAAGATCCTTGTGAAAGTAACTTGCTTTGTCATACCATCAATAAAATTATCCCGCATGTAAACACCGATCTTATTACCTATCATTTTGAGGGCATCCTTTTTAACAACGCAAATTGGTAACCCAAACATTTGAACCTAGCATAAAACTTTTTTGAACTTGATCTCCGATTGGTAACGAAGTTGACTTTTTTGAACATGATCTCCAATTGGCGAAGAAGTGGATCAAAACTTTGTTGTATGATCTTGAACCACTTAACTTTGCTGTTATGATGCTATATCATGATGTTTATACATTAATTAAAGTTGTTCCATGTTTATTCACTACTACTACCCGTGGCTCGCCATGGTAAATACGTCGGTGCAGTTTTGGCGCTACACAATTATCCGTATGCACCTTTGGCATTAAAACTCATTTACCACACTTTAGGTGATTCAGTTATGATAGTAGGCATCAGCCTACATTTTTGTTGAGTTACATATCAGTATAACTCATACATCGAAGGACTTTTGACACAACGATTGATGCGGTTGTGGAGCACTTCACATTAGTACATGAGCATATAAAAGGCAAAAAAATTATTGGAGTCATAAAATCTGGATAGTTCATAAGGACATGGCAATCGTTGCAATTGTCATAGAGAACAATATAAAATAGAACCCCTTACAAAACCAGTTAAAATCAAATGCATCGAAGGCTTAAACAACCCATATAACCAACTGACTGTATGGTATCGGTCCCATCAGAGTACATGTTGAATAAAAGACAGGTGCAACTAATAATTTCATACACCATAGTAGATAGCAAGAAAGAGATGCATAAACATGATTATGTTACAAAATTGTGACCTATATATTTGCACGTTAAGGTACATATGCTTGAAATTTCTACTTGACGTATCTTTTGTCCATACAAAAGTACATGCTTCCGCTATAAGAGTGGTCGGTACATCTTAAGAAAATTTACCTTTTACATGTGACACACTCCCAATCAATGTAGTTGTGGTTGTTCACTTCATTTTTTAGAAAAGCTAGTTCTGGGAAAGAAGAAGAATCTTGATAGCATTGCAATATCTTGATTCCCCGAAAAGGATAACAAATAATAGTTGGAAAATTTTCTTCTGTTAGATCACACTACTTAATACTACTATAATAACATGTCAATAATGGTATGCTAAGTATGCATTAATCTTCACATTCTTGGTTAATAAAATTTGAACACAAACCTAAAAATGATATATCCGGGGAAGCAAAAAATTTAGCTAGATCTGAATAAAACCTATAACTCCTTTTCATCTCGATTAATCTCACAATTTTGGTTTTGATCTTTTTCACATTTTCATCACAGTTTAAGCAATGTCTTCTACATAAAATAGGGCATAGCAGACACTTGAACACCTTAACCAAAGGGTCAAGGACATTTAGTGATATATAAATAAATAAAAATAGCAGTTTTAGTCATGTAACATAACAACTATAGATTGGAGAAACATTTTACCCACATAGTCAAGGACATTAAGGAAATAAAAGGTAAGTGTAACAGTTAAAGTCATTTGAAACACAATGGAGATAAAAAATGGGTAGGGGCAAAAACATGATATGAATATCAATGTCCTCGAATTCCCTTCCAAATAAAAAATTAGCACGTTCAAGCAAGTACTTTAGACTTACAACAAAGATATGTTCATTTTCACACTTTGATCAGGAGCATGTGTTTATTAATCTTCTCCAATCTTTTTTATCCACCCCCACATCATTCATGGGCCTTCTCACCTATCTTAGACCTTTTTCAAAACTACTAACCTATTATGGCTACATTCTAACATATCATGTTGGTTGCTCAAGAACCCCATCAACTATTCGCACCAATGCTATCCCATGATTATAGTTGACCTTAACCTTAAGGTAAATCAAAACATTAAGCTTTAGCTATCGGTTGCCTAAGAAAGATAAGTAAACTACCGAACCCTATTTGATGAATTTCTATTAGTAAAAGTAGAATTTGATTTTGTGATACTTAAAGATTTGCACTATGCTCTATTACTCAGATAATATTGTTGCCACATACAAAAAACATAAATTATGGATCAGAATTCATCAGTATACCAACAAATGTAAAAGAGAAAAGGTTTTCACTATAATCAATTGATTATTATGGTTACTATAGTTATTAGGCCCATTAATTTACTGTATGCAACAATATTAATGTACAAAAATAAACTTGTACTTATACCCATAAATTACTTTTCCACCCTCTTCCAGACTGCTCTGAAGTTAGTTTGTTTCCACCAACACTATAAAATAAAGGACTGTAGTGACACTAACAAATTGAATATATAACCATGGAACTAAAGATATATTTGCCACCAAAAAAGTTAATGGATTGTAGAACAAAATCACAATAGTGTGGTCATATTTGGTAATTAAGAGTAGTATAGTTAAATATTGAAGGTATCTTTAATAATCAAAAGTAAATTTATACAAAAACATTTGCTCACACCTGATTCTGAGTACTAATCTGATGAATGTCCTAAGATAATATATCCAGTGATGTAAATGATAGTACAAACCCAACCATCCAAATAAAAAAATAAAAAATAAAAAATAAAAAATAAATAGAAAAAGAAGAAAGAAAGAAAAGAAAAAAAACAAATTATTCATACATGGATAATGGGGTAGGATAGGAAAAATGAAATGTTAACTCACACCCTAGAATTAAGACTTGCTTACATTTGGTATCACAAATACATTCTTTTAAGTTTAATCTCATTCAAATAATATAGTTGTGAAGGGCATTACTAATTTTTAGATCAAATTACTCAATGGCAAGAAAAATAATTTATAGTACGTCATTAAACCACCCACATAATTTCCAAACGGAATGGAATAAGAATTTGAATAGATTTTATTTTGTCATACCCTCCATTTTTAGAGAATCGTGATCAAAAAACTTTACTTTACCTTACCTTAAGCAACACGTGATGCACAATAACATATCGAGTACTGAAAGATGACCAAAAATGACATACTGAGAGATGTTTTTTAGGAAAGCAACAAAGAGAAAGAGGGATAAAGGGGCTCCAAGGTTATTTTGACCTATATGGATATATTGTGAATAATGTTTGTAACTTACCATGTATTTTAGATTATACATAGATGATGTCCTAAATCGCAATAGTCCTAACGTGCCTAATACAGCGGGAAACCATAAATGAAAAATAATAATTGTACTTTAAAATATCTTGTGAAGATTTCAATATATAAACCCATGAGTATAGTAAATAAAGACAAGATCTTACGTGGAAAACTCAGCAGAGAAAAACCACGACTTCGAGGAGGATTTGATGTAAAATCTAGTAGATGATAGTTATTACAAGTTTTTAAAGTGTTGCTAGTGTTTAGGATTGAGAAATATAAGATTTGCGGTCCATTAGAACCTATTCTCTTCCTATATTTATAGTATATACATGCAATTTACAAAATGAAAGAAAGAGTCTCCTATTCTAGGGGTAGTGGGCGAACTTTGCGGATCTCTAATAGTTCCTTCTTCACCGGGCTTCAACGGCTACTTTTGGTAAGTCGAGGACTTACGAAATCTTCTAGAATGTTGAGTTGTCTTCGACTACAGAGTGTTGAGCTGTCTTCGACTATAGAATGCTGGCTGTCTTCGGCTATAGAATGCTGGCTTATTCATGTTGAATCTGGAGAATATGATACAAAACCCTCATTACAAAGAGCAATAAAGTTCAACCTACATGATATTAGCATATTTTAGTATCCTTTTGATATTTTCTTAGAGTGCACATGTGTAGTGATCGACTTTATTCAAAATTGACATAAGTAGGGAACTTCTCCTTATAGAAAATATCCTGATAGAATAAACCTAATTTTTGCTAAGAACCTGTGTGAATTCAAGCTTGATATTTGATCTTTCAGTAAACCAAAACTTTAGATAATGAACTACAAAGTACAATATGACCAAATAAAATTCATTTCCTTACAGTAAAATATTTTAATCTCTAAACCATGTAAGCAACCAAATCAAATGATTTCCAAAGATACAGATCTCATTGCACAAATCTTTCTAGTCATACAGAAAAAATATTACTTGAGTTTTAGGATAAACATCGGTACTATCAATCTTTCTAGTCATACATAAGCCATTGTATAAAAGAAGAGACAGGTTAAAAACAAAAACAACAAATTGAGAGAGATAGACTCTTACCTTAAACCATAAAATCATTTTCGGAGTTTAATGATATTTATTCAAATTATGATTATCCTGAGATCGCATCTGGACGATATCAAAATTTACACCACAAAATTTTCAAAATTTTTGACGATATCAAAATTTTCATCAAAAAGAGAAACTTTGTTGAAACCAAAACCATCATCGAAATCTTCACAACAAACTTAGCTGAAATCAAACGTCATTATGCAACTAGTAACCAAGCCCTAAATTGCACCAATAGAAAAAGTCTTAAATCACAGCAATGGAAGAAACCCTAAATCGCATCAACAAAGCAAACCCTAAATTACAGCAATTTTAGAGAGAGAAAGAGTAGAATTGAAGCCCAAAACATTGAAAAATCGAGTTTGCCCTAAAATTTCATCAATGATGGATTTGGGTTTGTTGAACGGAGATTAGAAAGATCCGAATCAGCACCCCTTAAGTTGAAAATCAAACCTTAAAACCCTTTAATCCAAATAATTCACTGCTGGGATCGAGAAGCTGAAGAAGGTTAGGGAAAAATCGCAGTCGTTGAGAGAAGTTTTAGGGGTTTTGTTGCAAAGAGGGGCTCTAATATTTGGAAAGGAAGAGGAGTGAGTGGTTTTTGAAAGAGGAACTTGATAATGAGAAAGAGAGAATCGCAATTGAGAAAAATGGGTTTAAGAGCAAACTTTTATTGACTAAAGTACCCCTATGATTTAAGAGAATATCCTAAACTACCATTAACTTGATAAAATCTCCACCAATCTATACCCAGATTCAGATCCCAATGCACTAAGACTCCATCTTAGCCCCCCTTTATCTCAAGTTAAACCCCCTCTCTTGTGGGCAAACTTGTCCCTGGTGAAAAACACCATTGTGTAATGTAATATAGACTAGGTTATGAGCTTGTATTACACACAAATGTTCAAGTTCATAATGGCAGATTAATACATAAATGAGGAACACTTTTAGCTATGTGCATTAGATTTTTAATTATTTTATTCTTCATGTGCATGTAAACATCATTGTGAAGCCCTTGAATTACAAAAAATATATTGTAGGTGACGTAAAAGTTGTGGTTTGGGGCTCTTATGTAATGAAAGATTTGATTTTAAGGTTTTTTATAGTAACATACTAATAGATATAGATTGTTGTTTTTAGCTCTTTGAATATCTTTTTCAACTTTTAGCATTGCAAGATCCTGGTGGGTTTGAACCTCCATCTTTTGATATAAATACTTTTATTTTCAAGTGCTATGCCATTTGGCTAAAGATCCATATTCTTTTAGCCTCATAATCATAATTAGTCATATTTGAATGTCCTCATAAATAAAGCAAAGAATTTAAGTGTTAGACATCTATTGAATATGAAAATAATAGCCACAATCTCATAATTTATTCAACATATTGCTAGCAACATCAAAGCAATGTCTATTGTGGATTGAAGCAGAAGCAATGCTTCTTCGGGTAAAAAAAAAAAAAGGAACTAAATTAATCCATTCCCAACTCTTATTTCAAGCTAAGTCCTTGTAAAATGAAAACAACTATAAAAGGTTATATGAAATAACTGTCTCAGTATATGTCTTCCATGATTAGGCAATGAAAGGTAGTACACCCATTTTTCCCATAACAATAACAATATATCTATTAGTATGTTGGTTCAAGTCTTACCTTTTGGTATTATCGACGACCCTGCTTCCAAGGTCCCACTTGGTGATTTAACGACATTAGAGGTTCCACTTCTCCTAATGTAACCGTGACGAGTGGAATCTTCTTTTCCTTAACTAACTTGAATGCCCTAATGATAAGCGTACTAAATTAAGTAGTAACAAATAAAACTAAGCTTTCTTTCATCACAACTACCTAAAGTCAAAGATAATATCTTCATACTTCCCTTTAACTTGATAATATCCTAACAACCAACCTGCCCGTTATCTCATATATCTCTTAACTCCTTTAATAAGATTATCAAGACACCTACTCCAGAGGGTACCTATGTTGGTTCCCCTCTATAGTCAATTAACTCAAACCTAAGAAGCCAAGGATCAATTGGCATTAGGTTATTGGCACGGATTTGTAGCCCCCAACAATAAGTTATAACCTGGACGGCTATCAAAGGTTATATACATCAATACCGATGATGAACTTGGTTAAAGGCACTTTCGCAACTACTTAAAATGTTTTTTTTATAAACATTATAATGATAATATGATTACCTGTTTGTAGATTGCTTTTGGTAAAAGCTCTTTGGACTATTACTCGTAACAAATGTTGATTTGTAGGCCCTTATATGAACCTCTTGGGTATTCGAACGGACAAACCTGAATGATGCTGCATCAATTCAAGTTGATATTGTTGCCTTTCATTCTCCAGTACATCATATTTGGAGGAAGAATTACAATGCCGGTTCAGGGATGAGCTAAGGTCTTTTGCATTCATACTCCACCAAATTGAGATATAGATAGAGATAGAGAAAGACTTGTAAAAATAGGTTCTCAACATGTCCAAGATCATTGATAATCAATGTAACAAATATACTTATAAGAACTGGAATTTCCCATATTTTAACCTTGCCTAGATTGATTTGATGTAGTTATTCACCCCCCTATAGGTGGAAGCTAGAAGTTGTTTCCACTGAACATAGAGGGGGCTATAGTGGGCTGTTAAGAGATTTAAAAGGTGATTATATTTCAAGATATCCAGGTTGTTCGTCTTCTAAGACTAACCTTCCATGAACTTTCTACCATCTACACTATATTCAAACTAGCCATGAGTATGATATTAAGACACATTGAGATTCTTGGGAACAATGGTGGCTTACATCCTGCACATTGTTAAATATATTCAAATTAGTATAAGATGCACGCCAAATTTTCTCAGCAAGTACAAATAAATCCCAAAAAACTTACATTTAGGAAGAAGCTTTCACAGTTTTACTATATATGTACATCAAGATTAGTTGTCCTTGAGATTTCTAGGGGATTGATTCTCCCTTAAATAAAAGAATCATATTAGTTGTCCTTTTATCATGATTTCATACATGGGTGGCAAAATTATAACTTTAGAGATCTTTTTTGCATGCACATCCCAAGCTTAAAGAACCCTAAACCATATTTATAATATGTTAGAGCAACACTTACATTATCAAATTAACCTTCTCGACCCATAATGATACACTCCACAATGTCAGGGCGATACCTTAAAATAATTCATTTGTAATAATAAGCTAGATAGACATATAGGTTACCTTCTTCATTCCTAACTGTAGGGACTAATCCCTCGATCTCACCCAAAGTCAAGCTCACCTAGTTTGAATTGCCTCCATCTCATACTCACATATTTTTAATGTATTTCCCC
This sequence comes from Kingdonia uniflora, assembly GCA_014058105.1. Taxonomy (NCBI): domain Eukaryota; kingdom Viridiplantae; phylum Streptophyta; class Magnoliopsida; order Ranunculales; family Circaeasteraceae; genus Kingdonia; species Kingdonia uniflora. The sequence goes on along the minus strand of JACGCM010001897.1, from coordinate 140,598 downwards.
AGTGAACATTCCAACCTACTGGTTAAGAATGTGGGTCAAACTTAAACCAAAAAACCTTATCCAATCAAAGACACCTGTCTCCCATGAACTCGGCAGTTATTCAGTCAACCGCCAATAACCACATTGTTCGAAAATCTTACTCCAGCACGATTAAGAGCGGTAGAGAAGGCCTATATAAAGAAAAAGTTCCAAAAGAGACAGGAACTAGTAAAATTACACAAGAGATCATTAAGAAACTACCGATTCGAGATTCTCAGCAAACATTACAAACTTCTTAGTTTCAAGGTTAAAAGCATTTATATATTTAGAAATCACTTGTAATAAAAATATCCGCCTTAAGCAATAAAGATACTTACATAAACATTCTCTATACGAGGTCGTGGTTTTTTACCTATTCAGTGGTTTTCCACGCTAAAATAACCTATTTCATTTCTTACTTTCCATTAGAATATTGTTACAAGATCATTGGTATAATAGCAAATTCCAAGCCATTTCGAACTTACAGAATTTGGCCATTACATTTGGCGCCGTCTGTGGGAAAGATTGTATTTCCACGTTATCCTAAGGCAGTCTTTCACTAAATTTTTTAATCATGGTTACTTCCAGACGACCAACTGCAGGAACCCAGCTTGAAGTTTCTATGGAGCCGGGGATACTCATAGAGTTACGGGCGAATCTCAACGAGGAGTCAGAAAAACATGCTGAACTCAAACTTCAGTTAACAAAGAATCGGGAGTTTCGGGAAAAAGAACACAATATAGTACGACAAGCTCGTTTAACAGCGCTCAAATGGCATAAAGATCAGATGACAATAATACAGACTACCCTAGAGGCTCCACAAAATACTCAACAGGCTCCTCCAGCCAGAGGTCGCGATCAACTTCAAGATCCCTCCTGTATTTCTACAAGTAAAAGATTGGGACCTCGGGGAGTCGCCAGTAAAGCTATTTCCAGGAATCTACAACACGAACCACTGCCCTGCATAATTTGGTGAGTGAAGTTCAGTCCGAAGTTAGTCGAGGTCACCGAATTTCCATCCTCCAGGAGGAAGAGTAGCGACCTCAAGATCAAGTTTTAGCACGAGATCGCCTGAGTGAAGATGCGGGCACTAATCATCCATAGCCAGCTAGTCCAGCGATTTAACCAATACGTCATTACGTCACGAAAGAACACATGGACCAGGGAATTAAAGAGTTGATCAAAAAAAATTTTTTGGGTACTATCGGTGATGCTACAAAGTTACAAGGAAATCTGATTACCAAGGAACTATTTGATATGGAGATACTGAAAGGTTTCCATACTCCTAATATTCGCAAATACAAAGGTACTAACTCGAAGGAGCATATTCAGCAATACCGTGATTCATTGGGGTTGCACTCCAATCTCAACCATATCCTCTACCATTTATTCGCTACAAGCCTATAGGAGGAACAACTCCAATGGTTCTACTCTCTCCCTGAGGACTCCATCTACACATTCGATCAGCTGCAGAAATAGTTCATCAAGATGTATGCTCACAACAAAGAAAAAGAGGAGAACTTGTATTCACTTATCAATTTTAAATAGTCGCATGGAGAGAAGCTAAAAAATTTCTCAAAGAAATTCTTAGAGCTCGTGCAAAAAGTGGATAATCTCGATCAGAAAATGGCTGTTACAGCTTTCACTAATGCTCTACGGCTCGAGTGCAAGGCCAAAGAATACCTCTTCCTTAACAAACCTGCGACCCTGAAGAAGATGATCACCAAAGTCAATAGTGATATCGACCTGGAGAGGATGATGTCTAAGCGACCAAAATCTACTAAATGCGCCACCTCCATCAATGGGCCATCTACAGATCGAACCAGCAATCCCAAGGAAAAATAGGGAGATCCGAGGCACACCAAGGGCAACACTTGTAGGGGCCTAACTTCGCAAGGAGGGGAAGTTGGCTCTTACACCGCAAGATTTATCTTCTATTAAAGGGTTCAAGCATATAATCAATAATACAAGTAATCTACTGACAATATACTTGTGTAGAGGCCTAAAATGGGATTCTCTACGACCTCTGATGAGGATTTTTAAGATAATTAATATAACCGTCGAGTAGTTAAAGTTTCGAGTACTGGGTAATTTACAGAGTGATCAAAGGTAAGCCACAAGGGTTTTGGGGAGAGATTTCATAACCCACCATGGTTCCCCCCCCTCTCCTATTTATAGAACATAGGAAGGGTTGAGTCACCAAGGGAAGTCAAATTATAGATGTATCCTCCGGGTATCAGGCAGGTATCCCAGAGTTGGTATTAACGCCATAAATGTCAGGTCTGGCACTATGCTCTGACAGTGTAGACGTTGTTGGTTCTGTCACTGTAGTTGTCAAGACCAACAATGGCGCCATTTTTGTCTGGTGAGCTGACTTATCTGACATGTCTGCCTTCGACCATGTACGACTATGGTCAAAGTATTTCTGATACTGATGTGCGGCTCGTGTATTGACGGATCTGCCTTTGTCTTCGAGGCTTGTTCACAATCAAAGTTTGTATAGTTACGAAAGGTATGTTTACGGATTGATTAGGGTTTGAGGTATACATAAAAGCTTTGAGATAGACTTTGAGCATTCGACTGGAGCTAGAAGGCTGTGAGTAGGCTACTACATTCACCCCCTCTCAGCAAGAGTCTCGAAAATAAGTGTAGAGGCATTTGCTGAGAAAAACTATTGGCTATTGGAAGTTAAATGGTTGACTAATGTATATTGGGTTTCTGAGCAAGGTAATAATGGAGGGTAATTACAAAGTTATGGTGATTACGGAGTAATAAATGATGTTAATGAGGATATAAATATGGCTTGTGAGGGGGTAACACTGTATACTCTTCATCTTCACTCTATTCCTCTACATTTCGTGAGAACAATCATGGATACCACTCCCAACACCGGTTATCAGTGATGGATGGGATTTACCAGAGACCGTCGAATAGGGTGAAAAATAGCTAAACTAAAGCTGAAGTTCTTTGGTGACGAGGAGTTCGAATTGAACATACCAGACCTGGTAGAGGTAGAACCTGGGGAGCCGATCAACGGGCACTCCTATGCGTACTTGTGTTGGATGATGTAGTAGAGGTTTACAGCTACCGAAGAGCGTTACCTCTCTTTTTGTCGGATTTGGCCAAGGTATTGTGTAGGAAGAGGATCAGTTATTGGAGGATGAACAGGGCTCGGCGGGAAGAGCTAGTCCATCTAAAAATAGGGTGAGTTCTTCGAAAGGTGGTGAAGGGTAATTTTTTGTATGGGGGTGTTCGAAGTTTTTCTGTTTTATTTTTTTTAAAGTCAGTGTATTTTTCCCTTCCTCTCTTCTCATTTTTTTGTATGATTGAAGTAATAAAATGAAAAGGTAATTTAATGGAATAATGTGTTTTGCATCTGATGAGTAATGTAGGCGAATAGACTGTTAGGCTTTCGAATGAAGGGTAAATGGTAGAAATAGTACTCTACGAGAGGAAAAGTACTTTGAATTGTCATAGTTATCAAAGGCATTGGTTAATATTTGACCTGGAATGAATAATTGACTCGGAGTTCCTAAAGCTCGATTTATATATCGGCAGGGTTATGGGAAAAAGCATATATAGGGGTCGAGGGTTCGAAACTACGGATGTGTTAATTGTAAAACCATGGAAATAGGTGGTGAGTGCGCATGCTGATAAAACGGCTGAGTCTGGGAAGCTGAAAAGGTTTTACTATTGAGATTTCGAGGAAAAAATTTAAGACTGGGATAAATACGGGTTTTGATTAAGGAGGATTTAAATGCATTTGCCCTCAGGTATAAGTAGGGTGTTTTATGAGAATTTCAGATGTCTGTACTCTCTCTGAGTAAACATATCTTCATCTTCTCCCCACAGTAGTGGAGATATTCCAAACACCAGGGACCAGAAACAAGTGGTGGTAAGGGGCCTTTGTATATGGGAAAAGACGCTCGAGCTAAAGCAGATGTTTTTTGGTGATCAAGGCCTTGATTGGGTTATGCCAGATTTGTTTAAACTGGAGCCAGGGGAACTCATTAGTGGGATGCCCTATCCGTACTGGTGGAGGGTGCTACAAATGATGAGCCTGATCCCCAGCGACCAGTTCACCTTCTTGGAGTCTTTAGCTGAGGAGGTGGTGGACAAAGAAAATGCTGAGGTTGGGATCTTGATGAAGTATCCCATCTGGGAATAGGGGTTTCAGTAATATGGTAAAAGTACTAGTATGGGATGGTAGGCAGGAATGTTTGTAGTTTTTTCTATTGATGCTGATTGTTTTCTTCTGTTTTTCGCTGTAAGGGCGTCTGCCCAAATGAAATTGAAAATCTATAAGATAGCTGCCGAAGTGAGATACAAAATTTTCTGTGTATAAGTAAGAGTATCATAATACTTGAAGGTAATTTAGGCGCGACAGTAGCTTGTCGAATGTCGAATATGAAAGAAATCGAATGACTGGCACATTTTAAAATTGAATATTAGATTACCTGTGGACGAATGTTCGAGACATGATGTAGATGATTATTCACAGACGGGAAAAAGAGGCATCGAAGGTAGGTGGGCTTCGACTGTCAGAACTGATAGTCTAAATAGCTGGCATGTCAAAAACTGTATTGAGCCTAGGGCAGAGTGCCCTGTAGGCGTCATGATGTTTCCTTGAATTGCAGAAAAGGTTGATTTGATGTAAGGATTTGATTTGACAGCTTCGAGTGGGGATCAGAAGGTTCAACTTGGTTTATATATAAAATTATGTAAATGTTAGCGTGACACACGCACGTGGGGATAATGGAGGGTAAAGTCGACAAAACACATCTCAGCCAAAAAGTAGGGGTTGAGGTAATAATAGCAGTTTTCAAAATTAAGGCAGTTTTTGTTATTTCGAGGAGGTATATATAATGGTAAGGGCAAGGTTACTGTTTTTGTTTACCCACTTATAGAAAAAACTAGAGAGTTAGAGGAGGAGAACATACGCCATTGTTCCATAGAACTTGGTCATTGTTGTGGGATCATCTGATTTGCTGCGGGGAAAGAAGAATATTCTACTCCAACAGGTATGTCATCTTATTTCTATCTTCCTGCTTCGTCTTCTATTTCAGTATGTGGAGTATATATTAGGGTAAAAGCTACCAGGGTTTATAATTGTAATAATTTGACCAAGGACGGGGGTAAACCATGTATCTGTGGGTCAAGCCTTTTGGAGTTCTGAAGGTAATAACGGTGTGACAGGGATTGGAGTCGAACATTCGACTATGATAGTATGGGCTGGAGAGGGTAAGTAAAAATAAGTTATTGACACGTAATAGTCGAATATATCAATCTGATTGTGTACCTCTTCTTCTGTGGGGTAAGATGCGTACCCATTGATCTTCAAGGCTGATGCTAATAGATGAGGAGATCGAAGAAAATAAACCAAGTGTATATGGTCGTGCTCCTGTGGATGGGAGCAGCGACTTGGAGGAGTAAGAAATAATAAGATATGCCCCATTAATCATGGTGGTACCTGAAGTGGCGGCTTTGAGTAAGAGCCGTCGAAAGGCTTGAGTAATCAAAGAGGGGGAGGGGGATGGGGACATAGAAGGAGAGAGAAGGGGACACGAAGGTAGTACCGAGCCTTTGAGGGATGAAAGGGAAGAGGGAGGTAGATGGTGATAGTGAGAGTTTAACTGATTTGGGGGAAGCTGCGGGGTTGGTCTCAACTAATGAGAAACTTATATTGGATCGATTTGCGGTTAAACTGGAGTTGTCAAAGGTATGGGTGGTATTGTATGCAATGGGATCTGGGAATACCTTCAAGTCTCAACCTCGAGAGGGTTTCATGGCATTCAGGGGCCAGATTCGATTGGGGATGCAACTTCCCCTTCGAAGGCTGGTGATGGTGGTGCTGAACATCTGGGAGGTTGCTCCATGCCAAATGAATGAAATTTTTTATGAAATGATGAGGGTGGTCGAGGGAATAAATGTTGAACTGAGGCGTGAAGGAACGGGCTTGATCGAGTGGTATGATATTGTATCATTCTACTCGATAAAAGCTAACCAGAAGGTGGGCACATACCATATCCAATGTCATGTAGATAAGCTTTATTTGTTTGATCTATACTCGGCGGGTCGAGGGTGGGACAAAGACTTTGTAGTTGTGTGGGGTAATTTAGAGAATGCTAAAGGGGATAACCCTTATCAGTTACAATATAGGCTTTATAATCCAGGTAAATTGATGTTCGAAGATTTTTTTGACATATTGATCGAATAGACTGGTAACCATGTTTAGTTTGTTCTGCAGCACCAAAGAATCGAGCTTTGACAAACCCAAGGAATCATATTGACAAGCTGATCAACGCGGACGAGGAGTGGGTAAACTGTGTTTTAAAGAAACTGGGTATTAAGAGGAAGAAGCAAAAAAGGACAGATTCCCTACTTCGAAATGTACTCGTTACGCCGAAGCCTTCAAAGAAGAGGGGGGGGGGGGCAAAGGTTCATCGATAGGGGTCTAAGGAATGGAGAAGGTGAAGTTGGCGAGGAAGGTAAATTATATTCCGAAGAGGCAGCAGGTGCCGAAGTAGGCAAGACCAGTGCACAAAGTAGCCCGTAATGGCTTGAGGCATGTGTCGAAGCAGACGTCGACGCATGCTGATAATGGGATGGGGAAGGTCTTTCCCGAATCTCCAAAGGTGCGTCGATGCATTATAAGTGTAGCATGCTTGTAGAATTATCGCCCCTTGAAGAGCTTCGAGATGGTTCCCCGAGTGTCAGTCGAGAGATGGACGTGACACTTAGGACCAAGAAATTTATAGGACTTCGAAGGCCTGAGCATGAACGATATAGAACGTGGATGCCCCCAATCTATTCTCGAGGGTCCAGTCTCTCTACCATTCATGCCTCTCGAGTTTGCTTGAATTTTGGAGACTTGAAAATTTTTAAGGTCTCCCCCAAGTATTAGTCGGGTCGTAGGGTTGACATGATACTTAGGGTAAATGGAGAATTTCACTGGACTTCGAAGGCCTAAGCCTGATCGAAGTAGAACGTGGTCGCCCCCAATACATTCTTGAGGTTTTGGTCTGTCGACTATTTGTACCCCTCGAGTTTGCTTAAAATTAGAGACTTGAAAATTTCTAAGCTCACCCCCAAGTATCAGTCAGGTCGAAGGATTGACATGACATTTAGGATAGACCAAGGAATTCATTGGACATCGATGGCCTGAACCAAATCGAAGTAGAACGTGGTCACCCCCAATATATTCCCGAGGGTCCAGTCTATCGACCATTCGTGCCCCTCAAGTTTGCTCGAAATTGGAGACTTGAAAATTTTCAAGGTCATCCCCAACAGTCAGTCGGGTCGAAAGGTTGACATGACACTTAGGTTAGACCAAGGAATTCCCTTGACTTCAAAGGCCTGAGCCTGATCAAAGTAGAACGTAGTCTCCCCCAATGCCCCCATCGTTTGAATGGCCAAGAGACTTTTCTAAAGTGGAGGTCTTCTGGGGGGGCTATGGATGTCGTGGGCATGGCGCTGGCATTTATCACAGTGTTTGACATACTCATTGGCTTGCTTCTTCATATTGGGCCAGAATAAACCTTGGGAGATGGCCCAACGGGCCATATATCGACCAGCGGTATGGGCACCACAGGTTCCTTCGTGGAGTTCGGCCAGAATTGAAGTGGCTTCGTTTTGAGAAATGCATCAAAGGATGACGCCATTTGGAGATTTGAGATGTAACTCCCATTTGAGAATGGTGTATCTGCAGTAGTTTTTCTAATAATGACCGTTTAGCTTTGAAATCGTCTGGGAGGATAGCATTGTTAAAGTAATCGAGGAATGTTGTTTGCCAGTTGTCTGGATCTAGACTCTCACCCCCAATATTGATGGCACTGACTTCCATCTGGTCGATACTTGGGCGTTCGAGTACTTTGATATGAAGAGTTTGGGATTTGGACTGGCCTAACATAGCTGCTATGTAGGCGCGGGCATCTGTGTATCAATTTTCTCCTCTGGGATAGTGAGTAAGAGAAGATTTTTTAGGAAAATGGTCCATGCGCTGGCAAACGAGAGCAGCATATTCAGCCATGCGACCGCTGGCTTAATTTTCACTGGAGTATTATCTTTGGACGAGTTGGGAATTTGTGCAAAACTGTAAGTTTAGGGACACTGAGGTTGAGTGCGAGGTCGAGGGGATGGATCGGGGCTTCATACTCAGCCTCGTTGTTGGAGCATTCGATGTTTAACTTAACTGCCTCTTCAATTTGATCATTGGTGGGTATGACCAGGACGATACCGATCCCCAAACCGTTAGGTCCAGCAAATTCATCTGTGAAGAGACGCCAGCTTGTGATGGGGCTCCATGGGTCTGTGGGTTTGGGCTGGTCTTCTGGTAGTTCGTCTTCATATTCCTCCCAGTCGACATCTTCGACCGGAAAGTCGGCAAGGAAATTGACAACTATTTGGCCTTTTTGGGATACTTGCTTCTCAAATGAGATATCGTGTTCCCCCAGATAAACACACCACTATTGTACTCGTCCGGATTTCCCTTCTTGCTAAGAACTTCTCGAAGGAGATAACTTGTTATACCATGGGTAGGGTGAGCTTAAAAATATGGTTTGAGTTTTCGGGAAGTGTAGACGTGGGTGGGAGGAAACGCTCCAGTTTTGTATATCGAGTCTCCGAAGGTGTCAGAGTTTTACTGATAAATATAAAGGTTTCTTAATCTTTGATTCAAGTCGAATGAGGACTGAGCTGATAGAAGTGTCAGTGACATCGACGTACAAAGAAAGCATTTTGCCTTTGACAGGGGTACAGATGATGGGTGGTCGACCACGTTATGTTTTAAGTTTGAGGAAGGGTTGTTCATAGTCGGGTGTCCAATTGATCTCAGGGTTGCTTTCTTTTAAGCCTTGTGGACGCCTTGGTCACGTAAAAAAAAGAAGAGCCAAGCACAGAGGTTTAAGGATTTAGAAATAAAGCAGTTGAGGTCCGCAATCTTGCCAGCCACCTTTTGGACATCATTTTTGTTTTGGTGGGAAGGCATATCGATGGGGGGCTCAGATGTGAGTAGGGTCGATCTCGATACTTCGCTTGCTGATGAGGTGGCTTAGAAATTTTCCAGACGAAACACCAAACTATTATTTGTCAGGGTTAAGTTTCATGTTGTATGTTCGAAGTATCAAAAAGACTTCGGTTAGGTCCTGGATGTGGGTCTGTTTTTGGAGGCTCTTGCATAACATGTCATCGATGTAAACTTCGACCGACTTGCCAGGCAAGAAATTAAACATGGTTGTAACTAGGCGTTGGTAGGTGATACCCGCATTTTTTAGGCCGAAGGGCATAACATTAAAATAGTAAAGGCATTGTTCAGTGAGAAAATAAGTTTTAAGTTGATCCTCGGGGAGGAGGGTTACCTGATTGTATCCCGAGGCCGCATCCAACATCGATAGGCACTCATGTCCAGCAGTGTCATCGAGGAGTACTGAAATGATTAAATGGGGAAGCTGTCCTTCGGTGTGTGTTTATTGAGGTCTATGAAGTCGACACAAATTGTGATCTTCCCATTCATTTTAGGAACTATAACAATGTTGGATATCCAGTCAGCATACTTGACTTCTCTGATGAAACCTACGGCTATAAGTTTATCGACTTCAAGGTTTATAGCCTCTCAAAGTCGTGGTGATAAGGTACGCTTCTTTTGTTTTACTGCCGTGGAGTGAGGGATGAGGTCGAGGCGATGACATGCTAAACTGGGATTGACGCCGGGCATCTCATGAAATGTCCATGCGAAAACATCTTTGTTTGTTCGAAGGAAGTCTGTGAGTCTGAGGCGCTCGGCCACATCTAGAAAGGTTCTGATGAATGTACCTCGACAAGGACTGTCGAGTTCAATATAGACAGTGAGTTCGATGGGTGAGATGGCAGGTGTCGAAGCTACAGGGATAGGCGAAGACAATGATTGCAATGGTAGTTTGACGAGTTTCCAGGTCTGATCGATCTCTGAATGCTCACATGAACGGGCGAGACATTGAGAACCTTTTAAGTTCCACATTCCACAAGAGGTATTGAAACAAAGGGTTTGATGATAAGTTGAAGGTATGGCACGCATGGCATAGAGCCAGTCGCGCCCAAAGATTCCGAGGTACTCAAATTTCTTATCGATGACAAGAAAACTGGCTTACAGTGTAACTGGGCCAATAGTAGCAAGAATATTGATTCGACCCGCGGCAACTTTGGTAGCCCTATTAAAACCTTTCAATTTGATATTGGCAGCAGTGATGAGGTCTGTTTTGTTCATGGCTTGGACGGTTTGAAGGAAAATTACATCGGCTACATTTCCTGTATCGATAAGCATGGTGTGAAGGGCGAGGTGTTCGACTTTAATAATTATGATTAAAGGGTCAGAATGGGGATAACAAATGTGTGATGTTTCACAGTAAATAAATTAGATACCCTCGGGTCGAGGGAACTGACTTGATTATGACAGAAGGATGGCTAACTTATCCTGGTAGGTGAGTTTGCAGCATTCTTCGACGCACTTGTTCTTGCTTTTAGAATGACCCCTATCGATATTATTTACCTCGATGAAATGGACCTGGAAGATGTGTACCTTGGCTGGGTCAGCAGTAGGGATGGGTTGAGGTTTGAGGTACGAACCATCGAGATAACAAGGGAGGTCGGCAACATACTGATGTAGAAGACCCGTCTTGAGAATTATTTATAGAGAACGCTATAAGGCGAAGCATTTGTTGGTGTGGTGGCAGTTATACTTGTGGTTTGCGCAATAAGGTTTGCCTGGTTTGACCTCGATGGGGAAAGGGATACGCCATATGGGGTCTGCCTGGATCTGTGGGAGAAAGGTGCTGATAGGGGCATTATGAATTGGGGGGACTTGCTTTGGTCATTTTATGTGAGCTTGGGCAGTGTTGTTAGTGTGGGGACATTTGCGGCTCTCTGTCTTCTATAAGAGAGGAGTGATCAGGGGTGTAGGAGTAGAAGGTTGGCCTTGTCAAGGTTTATTTGGGTTGGTAGTCGAAGGCTGCCCCTATTTATTTAATTCGCGGAGGCGCTCGAGGTTGATATACCTATTGACTTTTGAGAGCATCTCCTGGAAGGTTCACGGTTTGTGAAAGACCAGGTACTCTTCGACATGGCTATTATCCGACAAAGCGCTCGAATATGCGAATACGGAATTCGCGCAGTCAAGGTTTTCAACTTTGCGCGATTCGTCGAGGAACCTCTTAGTGAAGGCCTCCAGGGTTTTACTGGGGGATTTTCTGAAAGTGAGGAGGGTATCGAATCAGACTTCATGGTCCTTGTTGAATGCGAATTTGGTGACGAAGAGGCTAGATAATTGCTCGAAGCTTCGAATCAAGCTATTGGGAAGGTTATGATACCAACGATGAGGGTTATTTGTGAGGCTGGTGGAGAAAAGTTACATTAGGTGGTCAGCCGTGGAGTAAAGGCTTAGAGCATTTTAGAATTCGAGTATGAAGGATTGAGGATCAGTGTTCCGATATTTACTAATTTTAGGGGTTCAAAAATTTGGAGGCACCTCGATAGCGAGGAGTTTGTGGCAGAGGTGATTGTTTAACTGACTCCAAGAGTTTGGTATTTGGCTCACACTGATACGGATGGCAGTGTAGTAGCCTACTCGCAGCCTTCAACCCCAAACAGATACTCAATGGCTACTTTGAAGCTTGCTTGAGCGTCTTAAAGTCATGTCAATACACAAACTAGCCTTCCAAAGATCATCCGAAGAAGAAGTCTCAACTCCGAACAAAGGTTCAAGAATGGACTCCATATCACAGCAGAAACACTTTGACCATATTTGCACATGGTCAAAGCATGATGGGACAGACAACCAGGTCACTAGATAAGATGGCGCAGTTGTTGGTCCATGCAGCTATAATGTCAGGCCCAACCAGTACTACAATATCAAAGTACAGAGACAGACCGAACAACTGTTACAGTAATAGTTCCGACATTTCCAGTGCCCATACCCACACCGAGAAATCTGGATAGTACCCTTGTTATATGACCTAACCTCGGTGACTCAGCCCTTCCTATGTTTTATAAATAGGGGAGATGCAGAACCAAGGAGAGGTTACACAAATTTTCGCAACCCCCTTTACAGTTTACCTTCGATCGCCCTATAAATACCCACTACTCAAATGTTCGACTACACGACAAAAATATAAACACTCTTAAAAATCCTCATTAGAGGTCGTGAAGAGTCACATTCCAGGCCTCCACGTAAGTATATTGTCTATTAATCACTCTAACTATAGATGACGTACTTGTATTCCTTTGCTTGAAGATTTAACCACGTGGTGTAAGAGCCAACTTCCCCTCCATTAAGAATTTAGGCCCCTATATTTGGCGTGGTCTGTGCTTCCCACCCTACCAGTCACTCTTTCTCTTTCCCTCCCCTTTGTTTTCAACTTTCACATACTCTCCTCAATGGCACCCACCCTCCTTTCCAGTTCAACCCATGCCAGTAACTCCGTTGACGGAGTAGCCGCCCAAATAGCCCTTCTTTCTCAACAATTCGCTCAAGCGGAGGAGCGCCACCATGCACAACTCCACCAGGAGTGTAAAAAACACCGGTTGGAGTTTGAAGCTAAACAAAATTGTTACCTGGACGATGCCAACAGATAGAACCGAGCAATCAATGAGCTACAAAATACCGTATGAGAGTTACAGAGACTACAGCCTCTGGAAGCTGCTCAACCATCCCAAGTACCAGATCCGTCGCGCGTGTCTGCCCCCGCTCCTCTGGTGTCCTTACTAATTCATAAAGTACCCTCAGTCCATATCCAAACAGAGGGTGCTCCCCACACTATTCCTCCTACTGGCTTCATCCATCTCGGCATTAACCCAACAGAAAATTCTTCTTACTCTACCCTTCGACCCTCTAGACACCCCAAGCGTCGTCCTTCATGAGAACGTCTCAGGGAGAGCAGCGCCGAACACGTTCCACTCGCTCGACCTCACAGTCCTCAAATCCCTCGATCTCTCCCTCATCATGCCTATGCTGTACAGCAAGACTTCGACCCAAAAATTCAACCTATTGTTCGCGCCAGTGCGAGTCCAACTCCCAACTCCTGGAATCGACTGAATAACCCCCTTTGTCCCAAACTTCTCTCTATTGAGATACCCTTAAATTTTGTGCTCCCAAGCTAAGCAAATACCAAAACACGGACTCTCAATCGCACATTCTCGAATTCCAAAATGCTCTGAGCCTCTATTCCACAGCCGACTACCTGCTATGTCGCCTTTTTCCCACCAGCCTTACTGACAGCCCCCTTCAATGGTATCACAATCTTCCAAATGGCTCTATCCAAAGATTTGAGCAACTAACACTACTTTCATCGTCCAGTTTGCCTTTAATAAAGACAAAGAAGTCAGAGTCGATGCCCTGTTTAATTTCATAAAATCCATCAATGAGACACTCGAAACCTTCACCAAAAGGTTTCTCGATGAATCACAGAAAGTTAAAAACCTTGACTGCGTGAATATTGTGCTCGCGTACTCAAATGCCCTACCAGATCATAGCCGTGTGAAAGAATACCTGGTTCTCCACAAACCTCGAACCCTCGAGGAGATGCTCTCAAAGGTCAATGGCTATATCGACCTTGAACGCCTCCACGAATCCCGTAAACAGGGCCAACCTTTAACAACTAACTTTAATAAACCTCGACAAAACCCATCTTCTACTCCGGCACCCCTGATCGCTTCTGTCTCATAGGAGACTGAGAACCGCAAACGCCCTAATAACGATAACAATGTTGAAGCCTGCAAGAAGCGACCAAACCCTGTCTTGCCCACACTTACTACCCCTCTTAGTGCCCTTTTGCCACATATACAGGCAGACCCCATCTGGCGTATCCCTTTCCCTATTGAAGTCAGACCAGGCGAACCTTACTGTGCCAATCACAAATGTAATTGCCGCCATACCAACAAATGCTTTGCCCTCCAGTGCTCCCTCAAGATCATCCTCAAAGTAGGTCGTCTACATCAGTATGTTGCCAACCTTCCTAGCTACCTTGACGGGCCATACCTCAAGGCTCAACCAACCCTACTACTGACCCGACCGAGGTCCATATCTGCCAAATAAATTTCATCGAGGTCAACAACATCGACAGTGGGAATTCTAAGAGTAAGCGTAGGTGTGTCGAAGAATGTTACAAACTCACCTATCAGGAAAAGCTACCCACCCTCCTGCCAGAACCAAGCCTTTTCACTCGACTAGAAGGCATTTCTTTCATCGACTGTGACATATCCCATGTCTATTTTCCCCATTTCAATTTATTAGTGATTAAGATCGAAAACATCGTCCTCCACACAATGTTCATAGACACAAGAAGTGCAGCTGATGTCCTTTTTCTCCAAACTATCGAAACCATGAAGAAAACCGACCTCATAACCGCTGCCAACATTAAATTAAAGGGATTTAATGGAGCCACAAAAGTTGTTATTGGTCGAATCAGCCTCCCAGATACTACCGGCCCAGTCACATTTCAAACTAGCTTTCTTGCCATCGACAAGAAGTCAGAATACCTCAGTATCCTTGGGGGTGACTAGCTCCACGCCAAACGTTCCATACCTTTGGCCTACCATCAAACCTTTTATTTCACTGCCTCTGAAGGGACTTGGAACTTAAAAGGCTCTCAAGGCCTCGCCTGTTCATGCGAGCAGTCGAAGCCTCGAAATGCCGGCAAGCTTGCCAAATTCTGGGAAGAACCTTATGTCGTGTACGATAAAACCAATAAAGGGTCGTATTACTTAATGACATAAGGCAATGAACCTTTACCAAACCCATGGAACACAATACAGCTGGTCTCCTTTAACAGGCCATGGCCTCAACCTTGTACAACTGATGTAACACAGATTAATCAATAAGCAGTTTTTCTACCCATACTTTGCTTCCTGTTTTTAATGAATTTCTTGGTTTAACTTAGGTATCATGTCAACCCTCGGCCCGAATGATTCTTAAATGTGACCTTGAGATTTTTCAAACCTCCAATTTCGAGTAAACTCAAGGGACAAGGATGGTTGAAAGACCGGACCCTCAGGAATGTATTGGGGGCGAACAGTTATGCTTTGCTATAGTTTAGGCCTTCGAAGTCTAGTCGATTCCTTGGTTCACTCTAGGTATCACATGAACCCTCGACCCGACTGATACTTGGAGGCGACTTTGAAATTTTCAAGCTTCCAATTTCGAGCAAACTCGAGTGACAGGGATGGTCGACAGACCGGACCCTCGGGGATGTATTGGGGGTAAATAGACATGCTTCGATCAAGTTCAAAGCCATCGAAGTCCAATTGATTTCTCGGTTAACCCCAGTTATCATGTCCACCCTCGCCCCGACTGGTACTTGTAGACGACCTTGAAATTTTCAAGTTTCCAACATTCGAGTAAACTCCAGGGGCACCAATGGTCGATGACCCGACCCTCGCGAATGCATTGGGGGCAAATACATCTTGCTTCGCTGTGGCTTAGGCCTTCAAAGTTCAGTGAATTTTCGGGTTTCCTCTAGGTATCACGTCAACCTCGGCCCGACTGATACTTGGGGACGACCTTAAAAATTTTCAAACTTCCAGCATTCGAGTAGACTCGATGGGCACCAATGGTCGACCGACCGAAGGACCCTCGAAAATGCACTGGGGGCGACCACGTCTTACATCGCAGTGGCTTTGGCCTTCGATGTACAACAAATCCTTTGATCCCACAATGATATCTCAAATATCTCAAAGTTCTCGAAGGATCGATCACCCTACCATCATTCGACAGATAAAGTGCATGTAGAGACTGTTATACAGGAATATCTACAATTCTACTATATGCAAGAAGATTTAAAACATCATCCATCAGAAAAGCAGCTTCAATACAACTCAAGTCAAGTCATGCATCAAGAGTTCAGTACAAGTTAAGTTAACAAAATCAGCCTCAATTCATCATCTATCCCGTTCAACGCAAGTTTAGCACAACAATACAATACAAATCAAATTCATACAAAACAATCTCAACATTCAACAGCAGAGCAAAATCAGTACAACACCAGTTAGTTTCTCCCCAACAACTCAAAGCAATAACATAGTTTAAATATTACAACTCCACAGCCAATTAGAAAAAGAAAGAATGGATATCCAATGCAAATACCTCATATCGGCGCGGCCGCATCCTCCCCCCCAATAGGCCCTCCGGCGCCAACATCTTCTGCACCTTCAGTCGAAGGCTTTAATCCCCACCATCGGCAATCATATCATCCACAGTTCCAACACTGGCCGCTTCAATCATAGGAGCCTCCATGCCACCTCCAGTACTCCCATCTGCTCTATCAACAATATCTGCCTCTCCTTCCTTTGTCTACAAATCACCTCCAGTAACCAGTTCTGGGGTAACAGGGAAGGGTTTAAAAATATTGGGATCATGCCCCTAATCCTCTATAAATTCCTTCCGCCTAACAACGGCTCTACATTCATCATCAAAGATCACCTGATAGCGCACCATATATTCTACCTTTTCCTTATCATTCCCAACAAGCTTCGCTATGCACACCTGCTCCTGATTATACCGTTGAACCTCAAGCCACTTGTCGAAGGAATTAGTGATCGTCGCTAGATCACGCTTCAAAACTTTGATCTCAGACAACGACGACGCCTCGGTCCCTCGAGCAAGATCTAAAATTTCAATCGCATGTTGCAACTTCCCCTTTACTGATCTTATCGCCCTGCTGTAATACTATGCCCAAGCATCCGTCTGCTAGAATATTCAAGCCATCAGTACCACTCGAAGCATGAAGAACTTAAAAGAAATCTCAAAATCTCACAAAAGAAATTAATAGACAGTTACTTGATACATACTCCTCTATATTTCCTTTGAAGCCTCGTTTGGGTCATTTTCGCAGAGTTCAGCCATCGAAGCATGCGTGGCTAGTACTTGCTCTCATTGTTCAGCCTTCATCATCTCTTCATCCTCATCCCCTACAATATCTTCCCCCAGCGCCCTACACCTTTTGCGCTGAACAACCTTCGACTGCTGTACCTTCAAAGCCTCGGGAAGGACCTTGCCTTTCCCTTTCTCAGCTTGTGTTGGTACCTTCCTTGGCCTCAGTCTCGAAGCATCACTAGCCACTTTGGCCATCGACGCTGATTGCCTCGAGGCCCTTTTCACCTTCGGCACAAACTGAACTGTCCTCAATAAATCATCCTCTCCCATTTCTTCAGATACTTTCGAACCACCTTCGCCCCTCCTCCTCTTTGATGGCTTCGGCATAACGGATACGTTTCAAAGCAGGGAGTTCATCTTCATCCTTCTTGTCTTCTTGATACCAAGACTTTTGAAAATATAATTCACCCACTCCTCACTAGCTTCGAGCAAGGCGTCAATATAATTCCTCGGGTTGTCCTAAGACAGATTCTTCGGACCTGCAGAACAAAAAAAATATGATCACTGCTTATTCATGAAATACATCAAAAATAATTCTTCGGCAGTAAATTTACTCTTATTATAGACTCTATGATGCAAATTATAAAGGCCCTCCCCTTCAATATTCTCGTAGTTACCCCGTACTATAACTAAGTCTTTATTCAACCCTCGACCCGTCGATCACAAATCAAAAAACTAGGGCTTCTCTGGGTGACACTGAATGTGGTAGGTACTTGCGTTTTGTCTCACCTTCTTCGAGTAGAAGGACACAACATCAAACCACTTAATTAGACCCCGTCCCTCACTACTCAATTTTGTATTCATGCCCTCAATTACCCTCATCATCTCGTAAAAATATCCATTCATTTAAACTGGGGCAACCTCCCAAAAGTTTAACACCTCTTTCACCAGCCTTCAGAGAGGATGTTCCATATCCAATCGAATCTAGCCTCTATATGCCAATATCCCATCTCCGGGGTTCGATTTGAAAGTTAACCCTACTCCCGCCATACTCAACAACACCCCCATCTTCGACAGCTCCAGCTTGGCAACAAATCAACTTAATATAATTTTATCTCTAGCAAAGATCGAACCCTCGGTTTTATCCGACTCAGTCGAATCTCCACTTTGATCACTCAGCCCCCCTTCTCCCTTTTCACCGCCAACAGAAGTCCCAGCATTACCCTCGCCTCTCTCCCTCCCTCCTATCTTCACCTCCACACTATCATCACTTACTACCGTCTTGCGACGTCTAGTAATCTGAATCCTACCTGCCAGAACTACCATGGCTAAAGGGGAGTCAGTGACAACATCTAAGACTTCTAAGTCGCTGCCCTCATCCATGGGAGCACGACCAAAAATACTAGCTTCGAATGCTTTAATTTCCTCGTCTATCAGCTTCTGTCTCAAAGCTTGACCGGTACGCATCTCATTCTACAGAAGAAGAGGCACGCATTAAGATCCATACATTTGATAATTACAAGTCAATAGCCCATATATCATCTAACCCCTCCAACAGATACAAAAACATTCAAAACTTCGATCATAAACCTAATCCCTCTTTTAATACCCTCAAAATCCTTAAATGGGTTAGAACCCAGCCTCATGAATTCCCTTGTCTTCGAAGATAACCTCTAAACTCCAAACCCGAAAGATTCTACATACAGATACTGAAGGAAAAGATAAGCAAAAATAAACAGAGATCAAGTGCCATACATATGTTAGAAGAAGTATACTCGAACCAACAAGATTAATACGACAACTTCAACAACCTCTATCAAGTTCCACTTAACAATGGCGTACCAGTTTTCTTTTTCTCACTCTCTAGTTTGTTTTTCCTGTGAACATTACATTTTTCTATTTCTCTCTTATATATATACCTTCTCGGAAAACCAAAACTGCCTCGATTTCCTAACCGCTACCATGACCCCACTACCCCA
The DNA here is from genome assembly GCA_014058105.1 of Kingdonia uniflora. Taxonomy (NCBI): domain Eukaryota; kingdom Viridiplantae; phylum Streptophyta; class Magnoliopsida; order Ranunculales; family Circaeasteraceae; genus Kingdonia; species Kingdonia uniflora. The sequence continues at coordinate 121,764 of JACGCM010001897.1, read as the reverse complement.
GCATTTCGGCTAAAATCTGTTTTGACTGATTTACCCTCATATTCCTCACGTGCGAACTGCACGCTCATTTCGAGCCAGTTATAAACTTAAAGACACTTGACCCTTTTCACCCTCAAACGCAGCCACTCAGTCAAATCCCAACATCAAATTGTAACTTTTTCCACAAAATAAGCGGAAATAATGATTATATGTACGACACACTAACCCTGGTGCACGTACCGTTACGACAGACCAGTTGTTTGGGCTGTCAGTACGACCAGTCAAATCCAACAAAACCTTCAGCATACTTCTCACATACGAGTAATCGACTATACTGCGTCTCGAACATTTATCAACATATAACTTTAAATTCGATTCCCAAATATATCGAACATTCGATCTACAACACATTCGTCAGTTCAAGACTTTATGTCTTTCATACTTCGACAGTTCATCTGTCTACTTCGATGGGTTACAATTTTTTACTTCAAACGATTAGACTTCTAACTTGACAATAACATTTTCTACTTCGACAGATCAACCTCCCATTTTGCACAGTTCATAAATTTATGTTTATACATATCAGACTTTTACCTCAATAGTTCAAACACTTTACTTCGACAGTTTATACTATTACTTCGATAGCTCAGAATATTACGTTAGAAATTCATAATCTTACTTCGACAGTTCCATATTTTTGCTTCGATATTGTAGACTCAAATTATAACTTATAAAGAGCTCAGAATCCTACTTCAACAGTCATTAGAAAATCCCAATTTCATTCCAATAAACAAGCATCCGCAAATTGCAGGCTCAAAAAAAGAGAGGAAGGGGGCAAACAAAACACAAACCACCTGCAGCCAAACCAAGCACCCAGCTGTACAGTCATAAAAGACCCTAATTATAAGCAGAATGCTCCTCCTCGACCACAGCCGCAGTACCAGCATCTTCCTGGTCTACCATTTCCTCCTTAAATGACTCAAGCAGGGACAACCAGTGGCAGGGTAACGGTCCCATCATCTACAATATTCCCCACCAGTACGCGAAGGTCATGCTGGCAATAGGTACCCCGGGTTCCACCTCAAAAAGATCTGGCTTCTCCGCATCAATGTCTTGTTCGATACCGAACCTCCGTTGTAACCCCAACGTCGCCTCCCGTACTCGCCTGACCCTAATTGTCGTCTGGTTCTCTTATGCGGATATTGGAACTTCACTGTTGCTTTGAGAAGAAGAAGAAGCCATTCTGATATGAGCATGAAAGAAGAAAGATGAAGAAAGGTGAAAAATGATGAGGAATTCTCCTCGCATCACCCCATTTTATACATAAAGATACATTAAAAGCATTCATCCATCCCAAGTTACATTCATTACGGCCTTCAAGTCCCCTCCTTGAAAACTCAATAGCCTCACCTTTTTAACTTCTTAGACGTAACTGATTTATCTGTATCCGCATTCAAGCCACATTCCCAAGGACTTGCAGCTGAACAAATCTCCAGCATTGAACCATCAATAATTTTCAGACTTCGACCCAATCTCTTTTACCAAGCCTCAACCAACACAGAGTTCATTACCTTTGACCATGTCACTAAACTTTGAGGTCACTTTCTCCAGCATTAATTAGTACTACCCGTTAACATTCGATGAAATTTTTTTACTATCGTGCCTACAAGTCCATTCGTTTCTAATACCTACCAGTTACAAAGACTCAAATATGTAATATAATATTATTCTCATTCCATTCCACCAGATACAGCAATAAAATATTACTCCGAACCTTCGATTACTCTACAAAAATATAAACGCTCTTAAAAATTCTCATCAGAGGTCATGGAGAGTCACATTCTAAGCCTCTACGAAAGTATATTGTCTAAATCTAGATGGCATACTTGTATTCCTTTGCTTGAAGATTTAAGCTCGTGGAATAAGAGCCAACTTCCCCTCCATTAAGAAGTTAGGCCCCTAAAGATAGGGTAGATTTTGTAGTCGAGGTCCTGCTGTGCACGATAGGCAGGATAAGGAGGGATCGATGGGTTCGAGGGTGATGAGGCTGAGTATTCGGCGTGTACTCGACGTTATGCTCCCCAAGGCATTCTTGAGCATGACAGGATTTGGGGTATTTGTTGTAGCGAAGGGTGGAATCAGAGGAGTCCTCCGCGGGGTTGATGCCAAGATAGATGGAGCCCGCAAGGAGGATAGAGGGGGGAGCACCCTTGGCACCAAGATGGGCCGGAGTACTTCCAGATGTGGTAGGGACCCCAGTCGAGCGCGGGCAGACATGCGCGGCGGGGCGGGTAATCGAGATGGAAGAGAAGCGTCGAGAGGCTGCAGTCGTTGAAACTTCTGAACTATGTTATGTAGGTCGTCGATGGCCTGGTAATGTCTATCGGTGCCATCCAAATGGTGTTACCGTTTGTCTTCAATCTCTTACTGATGTTCTTAGTGCTCCTCTCACAATTGCACTCAGTATCACTACTCAGCCTGAGCAAATTATTGAGTAAGAAGGGCTAACAAGACAGCGACTCTATCGGTGGAGTTACCTGCATGGGTGGAAGTGGATCGTTGGTTGGGGGACATTGGAAGTGGTTTGTAGGAAATGGAAAAGGAAAGTATAAGGCAGGGGGAGATTGCTAGGGTGGGAAATCACGGACGGCGCCAAATATAGGGTCCTAACTTTGCTAGGAGGGGAAGTTGGCTCTTAAACCACGAGATTTAACTTTTATCAAAGGGTTCAAGCATATAATCAATAATACGAGTAATCTACTGACAATATACTTGCGTGGAGGCCTAGAATGGGTCTCTCCGCGACCTCTGATGAGGATTTTTAAGAGAATTGATATAACCGTCGAGAAGTCGAAGTTTCAAGTACTGGGTAATATACAGAGTGATCGAAGGTAAACCGCAAGGGTTCTGGGAAGAGATTTTGTAACCATCATTGGTTCCCCCCCCTCCTCTCCTATATATAGAATATAGGAAGGGCTGAGTCACCAAGGAAAGTCAAATTACAGATGTATCCTCCAGGTATCTGGAGGGTATCCCAGAGTTGGTGTTGACGCCATAAATATTGTGCCTGGAAATATGCTCTGACACTGTGAATGTTGTTGGTTCGGTCACTGTAGTTGTCAGGACCAACAATGGCGCCGTTCTTGTCTAGTGAGCTGGCTTATCTGACATGTCTGCCTTCGACCATGTACGACTATGGTCAAAGTATTTCTGATGATGATGTGGGGTTCGTGTGCTGACGGATCTGCCTACATCTTCAAGGCTTGTTCATAGTCGAAGCTCGTGTAGTTACGAAAGGCTTATTTATGGATTGATTAGGGTTTGAGGTATTCATGAAAGATTCATGGTAGCCTTCGAGTGTTCGACTAGAGCTTGAAGGCTGCGAGTAGGCTACTACAACACTAGTTACCCTTGGAAAGGTGGTCCACCAAAAAAACCCATCCTTCTTAAACTAAACTTCCAAATCTCTACAATTTTTCAACTGCTATTGAAGGATCTACTCTACCACGTCTCTTAACCGCTAGAAAAAATTGATAGTTGACCATATTGCCTGTATCATAAGGTAAATCATCATACTATTGACAATTGCTATACTCTATAGCGGTTGCACGAGTATATTTTTAAAGAGGGACGGATACTCGATTACATTATCGATCTGAAGTCGTATAAAGATGGCAGCTATAAGATGCAACTCAAAGTAATTCAGGTCAATGATCAAGCTGAGGAGAAACATCTTTACCATATACACAACAACAACATGATCGAAATCAATCAGATCACCAATTCCAACAGATTAAAAGGCAGGAGATAACTGGAATGCTGCGATCTCACACCTCAAGACAAAGAAGCCAAGCTTCTTCCCGATTTGAGCAATCATCGGCCTGGGATCTCCTTCGAAGATTGTGATACTAGACATGTCATGAAGGGGGCTAACTTCAGGTAGGGGGGAAGTCAGCTCCTGCACCACGGGGTTTATCCTCAATCAGAGGATTTATGCATATAATCTAGAATATAGAAAATCAATAGACAATATACTTGCGTAGATGCCCGAATGTGGCAGTCTACGACCTCTGATGAGGATTTTTAAGAGAGATTGTATTACTGGTGAGTAATTGAAGATTCAAGTACTGGTCTTTACATTGTGGTCAAAGGTAAACTGTAAGAGCTCAGCGAGGAGATCTTCCAACCCCTCCTTAGTTCCCCATCTCTCCTACTTATAGAATCATAGGAGGCTGAGTCACCAAGTGTGGGCCAGGTTACATGATTGCTGTCAGGATATTCTATAGAAAGTATGGGCACTGGACATGTCTGAACAGATAAAGGTTTGGGCGCCAAACATGTCTGATGTGATGGCTGCCTGTCACGTCATACTTCGACCATGTACAACTATGGTTAAAGTGTTTTTGCTATGATGTGTAGAGTCTTTTCTCGAGGCTTCGAGTAGAATATGTTTTGAGTTGAGAGCTGCGAGTAGGCTTCGAGTAGAAGGTTGCGAGTAGGCTTTCAGTAGAAGGCTTCGAGTAAGGTTTGAGTAGAAGGCTGCGAGTAGGCTACTGTATTTGCCCCTTCTCAGCGAAGGCCTCGAAAATGGTTGTAGAGGCCTTCACTGAGAAAAATGTTTGGCGTTGGAAGTTGAGCGGTTTGACTGTTGGTTTTCTGGTAGGTAATAGAAGATGGTAATAAAGAAATGTTTAGTGGGGAGTTCTTCAGATGGTGGGTCTGTTTCGCGGCCACCATTTTCTTTTGTTAAAATCCTTTACGAAAGAGTTGGTAGAGAAAGAGGATTCTGCTGCTGAGGCTAGGAGGGAGGGGAAGTGTCCTGATGATAAATAGGGGCTTCTTGCTGGTTTGTTGTGTGTTTAGATGGATATAGAAGGGTATTTGTATTTTTTGTTTGAATTGTCCGTCTGAAGTTGGTGAAGTATCTGACCTTTCGAAATAGAAGTCTAAACTTGGTGAAGTGAAAAGTGTGATCTGTTAATGTCAAAGTCTGAGCTGTCAAAGTCGAAGTTTGAGCTGGCAAAGTAGAAGTCTGAGCTTGGTAAAGTAGAAGTCTAAGCTGTTGAGGTAGAACTCTGATCTGTTGAAGTAAAAGTCTAAGCTGTCAAGATGGAAGGCTAATCTGTCGAGGTAGAAGGTTGATCTGTCGAGGTAAAAGGTTGTTCTGTTGAGGTAGAAGGTTGATCTGTCGAGGTAGAAGGCTGATCTGAAGTAGAAGCCTAAACTGTCAAGGTAGAAGGCTGATCTGATGTAGAAGTCTGAACTGTCGAGGTAGAAGGCTGATCTGAAGTAGAAGGTTGATCTGAAGTAGAAGTCTGAACTTTCGAGGTAGAAGGCTGATCTGAAGTAGAAGTCTAAACTATCAAGGTAGAAGACTGATCTGAAGTAGAAGTCTGAACTATCGAGGTAGAAGGCTGATCTGAAGTGGAAGTCTGAACTGCCGAGGTAAAAGGTTGATCTAAAATAAAAGTTTGAATTGTCAAGGTAGAAGGCTAATCTAAAGTAGAAGTCTGACCTTTCAAGGTAGATGGCCGATCTGAAGTAGAAGTCTGAATTGCTGAAGTAAAAATCTGATCTGTTGAAGGAAAAGTCTAATCTGTTAAAGTAGAAATCTAAAATGTTGAAGTAGAGGTCCGAACTGTTGAAGTAGAAGTTTGAACTTTGTGAAGTAAAAATTGAGATCAGTCCAAGCTGTTGAAGGTAGAAGTCTGAATTATTGCAGTAGAAATCTAATATGTTGAAGTAAAAGTCCAAACTGTTGAAGTAGAGGTCCGAACTGTTTAAGTAAAAGTATAAATTTTGTGAAGTAAAAATTGCGATCGGTCGAAGCTATCGAAGGTAGAAATCTGAATTGTTGAAGTTAAAATTTGATCTGTTGAAGTAGAAGTCCAAACTGTTGAAGTAGTGGTCCGAACTGTTAAAGTAGAAGTTTAACTTTGTGATGTAAAAATTGTGATCGGTCGAATTTGTCGAAGGTAGAAGTCTGAATTTTGTGAAGTGAAAATTGTGATCGGTCGAAGCTGTAGAATGTAGAAGTCTGAATTGTTAAAGTAGAAATCTGATCTGTTGAAGTAGAAGTCCGAACTGCTGAAGTAGAGGTCCGAACTGCTGAAGTAGAAGTCTGAACTTTGTGAAGTGAAAATTGTGATCGGTCAAAGGTAGAAGTCTGAATTTTTAAGGTAGAAATCTGATCTGCTGAAGTAGAATTCTGAACTGTTGAAGTAGAGGTCCAAACTGTTGAAGTAGAAGTAGAAGTTTGAACTTTGTGAAGTAAAAATTGAGATCAGTCCAAGCTGTTGAAGGTAGAAGTCTGAATTGCTGTAGTAGAAATCTGATCTGTTAAAGTAGAAGTCCGAATTGTTGAAGTAGAGGTCCGAACTGTTTAAGTAGAAGTATGAACTTTATGAAGTAAAAGTTGTGATCGGTCGAAGCTATCGAAGGTAGAAATCTGAATTGTTGAAGTCAAAATCTGATCTGTTGATGTAGAAGTCCGAACTGCTGAAGTAGAGGTCCGAACTGTTGAAGTAGAAGTTTGAACTTTGTGAAGTAAAAATTGTGATCGGTCGAATTTGTCGACGGTAGAAGTCTAAATTTTGTGAAGTGAAAATTGTGATCGGTCGAAGGTAGAAGTCTGAATTGTTGAAGTAGAAATCTGATCTGTTGAAGTAGAAGTCCAAACTGTTGAAGTAGAGGTCCGAACTGCTGAAGTAGAAGTCTGAACTTTGTGAAGTGAAAATTATGATCGGTCAAAGGTAGAAGTCTGAATTTTTAAGGTAGAAATCTTATCTGCAGAAGTAGAAGTCTGAACTGCTGAAGTAGAGGTCTGAACTGTTGAAGTAGAAGTTTGATCTGTTTGAGTAGGCTTCAACACCTTTAAGTAGGCTTCGAAGTTGAAGTCTGATCCATTTGAAGTGGAAGTTTGATCTGCTTGAGTAGGCTTCGACACCTTCGTGTAGGCTTCGAAGTAGAAGTCTGATCTGTTTGAAGTAGAAGTTTGATCTGTTTGAGTAGGCTTCAACCGATCTTTAAATTGATGTATGATTTCCTAATTGATTGTGTTATCTTGCTCAGAACTTGAATTGCTAAAATATCGATGCATATTCTATTGATTTTGCTTGCTTTGAACTGTTGATGATTGATCTTTGAATTGTACTACAACTGTTCCTCTGATGGGAAATACGTTAAATGTTCTCAGCATTTGATAGAATTGTAGATAGTACTTGCGTATACTTTGCTGTTTGAATGACTGTAGTTCGATCGAATCCTGACGAGTGTAGAAGATATTTAGATCAAACTTTGTATGTTCTGCTGGACATCGAAGGCCGAAGCCACAGTGATATTGAAAATTTGAAAATTTTCCAGGTCGCCACCGAGTGTCAGTCGGGCCGAGGGGGCATGATACCTAGTACAGGGGTCTGATCTTCGTTAAGAAGAGAAGATGGCTCTTACAACACGGAGGTCAACCTCTCATCAAAGATGTAAAAGTACATTGCCTAAAAAGAAAGTAATTAGAGACAAATACTTGCGTTGAGGGCCTAATGTGACTATCTTCGACCTATGATGAGGATTTTTAAACCGTGATTCTATTGCTGATGAGTAATAATAAAGATCGAATACAGTTTGTAAGAGGTCAAAGGTAAAAAGCATAGGGTTTGGAGAGAATTTTTCAAGCCCTTTCTTGGTTTCCCCTCTCCCTTATTTATAGAGACATAAGAGGCCGAATCTCCAAGAGTGGGCCAGGCTATATGATTATTGTCTGGGTTTTCCGGCGGTAGCATTTATTTTGGATATCCCAGTCACTGTAGCTGAGTAACCAATTAATGCGCCGTCCAATCCGTTTGAGCTGACTGCTAGTCTCATCACACTTCTGCTATTCGAACGTTCAGTCGAAGGGTATCTACTATTATGTGCTGATTCGTTCTCGAAGGTTTATTTGCTGTAGAGGCTTCGACTACAAGAGTTCCTTGAGGGGCATGATTCTGAGTTGAAATAGTTTTTAATGTGTTCGAGTAGGATACGAAGTAGACTTCGAGTGAGGAGGTGGTAGGCTGCGAGTAGGCCGCCATATTCGCCCCCTCTCAGCAAGGGTCTCGAAGCTAGGAGGAGAGGCGTTTGCTGAGAAAGCTATTGTCTTGGAACCTGTTCTTGTTTGACCGTTGGTTTCTGGGAAAATAATAAAGTGGGGGGGGGGGGCGGTAATTAAGAGGTGTAGGTGGGTAAAAGGTAATAAATGGGGTGAAGGCTATACAAATTGGTTCTTGTGCAGGGATTCTGTATCTTCTTCCATCTTCAACATTGCTCTGTTCTTTATTCTGAATATCTGAATGGATAGCCCGCCCAATGACCATTATCAGAAGAGGATGGGGTTTGCTCGTGATCGTCGTGTGGGGCAGAAAATGGTAGAGCTGCACATGAGGTTTTCGGATAATATGATCTGAATTGGGGCATGCCGGATCTTGTGGACGAGTGGCCAGAGGAGTTCATCAATGGCGAACTGTAAGCCTATCTCAGGGAGAAATTGAGGTCGCACTTTACGGTCAAGCAGAAATGTTATCTTTTCTTGATGGCATTGGCTGAAAGCCTTGTTTGTGAAGAGGAGATCATCTAGGAGGAAGATGCGGCGAGCAGAACTGGTTCTTCCGTAAGTAAGGCACCGGGTTGATGTTGTGAACGTTTTGGTATTATTTTGTGTAGTTTATGTTTTGTTATGTGGGAGGAAGTTGTTTTGAGTTTGGGGTGGTAGTGAAAAAATGTAATTTGATTTTATGGATTCGGTAATTAAAATGGACAGAATATTTTGCTCGTGTTTGTATTCCTATTATTTGGTTACATAATCTAGAGAAATGTAAATAGCTATTCTTCTAGGCGCGAGGTATAAAGATATGCTCGAAGAAAATTATGACCGAAGGTTGATGGTGGGCGGTTGTGAAGATCGAGTCCTACGATGGTAGAATATCCGATGTTGGAGATATGTTCGACTGGGAGTCATTGGGGAGGAGGTCTGAATACAGGTACAGACGAATCAGTTACGCCATGGAAGTTGGAGAGGTTACATGTTGACTTTTCGTTGTTGGGAATTGAAGGTTACCATTAATTCGGTTAGGGAAAAGGGAAAGTTCTGGTGAGTTTGGAGGTATAAAAAGAGGTAAGGAGGGAGAAATTTCTTTATCTGTCTTGCAACATTCTTCTCTTCTAACTGAGTACTTCCTGTTTATCAATATGGCTGGGAACGTACCGGTTACTGAAGATCAAACGGCCGTGAGGGCAAGGAGGATTCAAGAGGCCCTGCTAGGTCTTTAACGAAGGTTCGGGATAAAGGGCGACATTAACGCTGAAATGCCAGATCTCTTTGAAGCAGAACCTGGAGCACCTCTTTATGATATGCCCTTCGCGTACTGGTAGGGAATAGTGCAAATGATGGGGCCACTACCCGGCCATCGTCTGTCACTTCTCAAAGGTTCGCGAAGGATATAGTGGATCAAGAGGATGAAGCTGCGGCAGCCACTGTTACAGCGTAGCAACCTGCTAATTAGATAACATTCCCTTTTTGTAGTTTCTCATGTTGCTACGTTCATGTGTTTTGATTCTCTCTTCTTTCCGTTTTTTTTTCTATAACTTTTGTAATGTTGTCCTTGTTGTCGAAATAAAAAGTGCTTTTGTTGATAGTACTAATAGAAATTGTTGTGAACTGTGAGATATAGCAGTAGAATCTGAATTCCGAATATAATACTATTCGGTACGGGGTCGGTAGTATAACTGTATTGATTGAATATTTGGAATTTAAAACTGAACTTGTTGGGGTAAAATATATACTTTTTTGAAACAGAAAATTTTGTCTGAAGGCATGATGTTTTGACTGGTCGAATGGGGGGTTTGTTGGTATGAGAGATTTAATAAATCTGAGGTAATTTGCTGAAGATTCTTCGAGGTGTAGACTAGTCGAATGTTCGAGTTCGTAAGTGTAACATCGGTGAAGTTTGATAGTGTATCGAAGGTGAAGTTTTATTTGACTGGCCGATCTGACAATCCAAACGGCTGGTCTGTCAGAGTGGTACGTGAGTTTAAGGCAGTGTACTGGGAAGTAATGATTATGCTTTACTCGTTTGATGAAAAAGGTGGTGATGTGACTATTGGATTCTGACTGTTTAGTTTCGATCTGGGAGAATAAGGTTCGAGAAGCTTCGGCAGTACATGTAATTTTAGGTAAACGGGTTGTTCGCATGTGGGAAATGTTAAGGGTATATTTGTTAAAGTACACAGTTAGCCGAAAAACCGGGGAGGTGGGGTCGTGGTAATGATAGCGGTTAATAAATCGAGGTATTTTTGCGTTTTCGAAATATATATAAGTGAGAGATGAGGAATTACTGTGCTAGTTTTCTGTAAAAACCATAGAGAATGAGAAGGAGAAGGACAAGCGTCATTGGGAATGTGGAAGCTGTTAGGACATCTAAGGCTGCGATCTTTCTCATTTGGAGGTAGTTCTGCTAATTTCAGGTATGGCATCTGATCTCTGTGAACTTTCTTCAGTTTGTTTGTTTTTTTTTGTTTTTCTTTTCTTTATTGGTTTAGATAGTAGAGGCGGAACAATCTGTGTTTGTGGTTTAGAAATGGCACTCGAGAGGTCGGAGAAGGGAAAGGTTTGGGTTACGACCCGGTTTATGGTTTATTTTGGAGGGGGTAGATAGGATGGTCTCAAAATTTGTCAAGTTTGTCGATCTAATTGCGTGCCTCTTCTTCTGTAGGCTAAAAATGGATAACCGTCCGGCTTCGAGATGGGTTCTGATAGATGAAGAGATCGAAGAAATCGAAGCTAGTATTTATGGTCGAGCCCCAATGGGTGATGCTAGTAATGTAGAAGTTTTTGAAGTAATAACCGAGGCCCCATTATCAATGGCACTGCTTGCTGAGGAGGTTGTGGTTTTGAGGCATCGAAGGACGATAGTAACTGAGGATAATGAGGAGGAACAAGTGTGGGGGGAGAGGGATGATGTATGGCCCTTGGGTGAAAGAGAGAGAGATAAAGGGCATTGTAGCGATAGCGGGGATTCGGCTGAGTCGGATGGCGTTGGGGGTCTCGTTACAGCAAAATATAAGGTTAGGTTAGAGCGGTTTACCGCTATGTTAGAACTGTTGAAGGTGGGGATATTTTTGAGTATTGCAGGGGCGGGATTGACCTTTAAATCGAATCTTGGGAGTGGGATTATGGCTTATAGGGGCCAAATTCGATTGGAGATGGAGTTACCGCTCCGAAGGCTGGTGAAAGAAGTTCTGAATTTTGGGGAGGTGACTCCAGTGCAAATGAACGGGAATTTTTATGAGATGATAAAGGTGATAAAGGGGATGAATGTGAAATTGGCTGGTAAGGGACAAAATTTGATTAAGTGGTTTGATATTGTTACCTTTTACTCGAGGAAGGCGAGTCAGAACCCAGGGATCTATCACATCCAATATCACCCTTAGAAACCTTGGTTCTTTGATCTGTGCTCGACTGGTCGAGGGTGGAATAAAGATTTGTTGATAGTGAGAGGTAACTTCGAGAATGTAGACGAGGATGACCCTTTTAAATTGCATCATTGGGTATATAATGAAAGTAAGTTTGCTGTCGAAGGGTTTATTGTTGATGTATTTCTGTAATAAGTGATAACTGTCCTTTGTTTTACTGTTGCTGGTCTAGGAAGTTCGACTTGGGATAATCTGCTCAAGGCTAGTGAAGACTTGGTAAATTCGGTGTTTGACAGTCTCAAAATCAAGAGGGAAAGGAGGAAAAAGGCCGATTCCCTGCTTCGAAGCGTACCCACTACGCCGAACTAGCAAGGAGAAAACGAAGTGACGGTTCTTCCAAGAGGTCAAAGGAAATGGGAGGAGAGGAGCTACCGAGGAACTATCAGTTTGTGCCGAGACCTCGCAAGGGGTCGAAGTAAGTGGCAGTGGTACCCAAAGTGGCTGTCGATGCTTCGAGGTTGAGGCCAACGCCAGTATTGACTCATTTTGAGAAATGGAAGAGTCGTGCTGCACCTGAAGCCCCGAAATTACAGCAATCGAAGGATGGCCAACGCAAGAGGCGTAGGACACTGGGGGAGGATGATACACCGGAGGAGGATGAAGAAATGACAGAGGCGGAATGACAGAAGCAGGTTATTGCTAAGCAATCTTCGATGGTCAAACTCTGGGAGGATGACCCAGACGAGGCGTCGAAGTAAGTAAAGAGGTACATGTTTCAGGTAACTATATATTGCTCCTTATTGTGATATTCTGAAATATCTTTTGAATTCTTTGAGTTTCGAGGTTCACTAACTGATTGAATATTTTAGCAGGAGGATGCTTGGGTGTGAACGTGCAGCAAGGCTATGTAGTCGGTAAAAGTGAAGTTAGGGCAAGCAAGAGAAAATCCTGATCTTTCCTGTAGAACGAAGGTATCACTGGTGTCTGAAGTGAAGAAGTTAAAGCATGACCTTGGAGTTCTTACCGAATCTTATGATGAGAGACTCGAACTTTAGCGGTCGAGGCTGGAGCGGGATTGGGCTGCAAAGCTTGCAGCGTGTGAGAGGGAGAAGGCTGAACAGAAGGTGCGGTTCCAGGGACAGTACGATGGCGAATGCAAGGTGAATGTGGGGTTGAAGACTTTCATAGGTGAAAAGGGGTATGACCCTGATACACTTGAACCGTACCCTGTGTCGCCAAAATTTGTTGATGGTGATGAGCTCTCGCTGAAGGAAGTGGAGTTGCCCGTTGATCATGAGACAGTTGGCTGCACTGAAGGTGGTGGAGATGCTTCTCTCCTTGGAGCACCCAGTAGTGGTCTTGTTGATGGTAGAGCTGCCGGAGTCTCGAATGAAGCCGCCGAGGTTACTGATGGTAGAGTGTCTATGGAACAAGAATGTGAGGCCGTGCTGGTGTGAGGTACTTGTAGTTGAGGTTATTCGTCGTTTTCCCCTGCCATGTGGTGAATACATAAATATTATCCAAATTTCGCAATCTTCACCAGAATGAAATTCTCATTTCATTACGTATGAATTTTCTTCTTGATATGAAGACAAATAGTAGTAACACACTTAAAAACTAAAATTATATAAAAAACCAAATTCGTCTGGAATCAAATAGTACCATACAACTATGCCAGAAATCATGTTTTTGCTATTGCCATGATTCTTTCCATTGCATAAACCAGATCCTCTTGCCTTAATTATGACCTGCATGACATTAGAGTAATTTAATAGTTGTCAAATATCCATAACATATAGGGAAAACATATTCTAAGTTAGTATTGAAGCATTTACCTCATTCAAGAATCTACCAATATGCTTATAGTGAGAACCTGTACATTACTAATTTAAACTATGTAGAAGACCTGCACATTAGAATTTTAAACAATGTAAATGGTTATGAGATGCTTACTAACTTTAAATTCTTTCTCACTTGAAAATGAGACTATACCTTCTATAGAAATGCAACATAAGCACTTTTATTGGACTTCTTTTAGAATATGCTTATTTAACGGAACTGCACATTACAAGAAAAGATATTGGAACTCGAGAGGTGGACATAATTTTCTTCACGTGCCTGCACAGATAGTATGCAAAAAAATGCACTCATTGACACAGACCAACTTAAAATCAAGCTTGGCACGTGCGGCACTCGAGACACCTGTCCCAAGTAAGCCTAATTACTTTTCTCTATCAATTATTTAGCAACACAACATCGCAAAGCATCACATAATCTCAACGCATCACAAACACTGAACAGAGGGTCTTTGAAGGCATCATTTCATTCAAATATCAACAACTATTACAAAGCACTATTACAAGCTTAAATTCCTTCTCGGGTGTATCAGATACTAGTTCTCTACATATATAGGAAATAGGAAAATAACTAAGTTCTAAAAGGAAACATCAAAAGTGGAGATGAAGCGTACTCCCCATTTTCCTAAGCTAACCTTTACAAAAATAAATGAAAATTTGTACAATGCTCTTTTACAACCTAAGGATACTATATACAAAGCCTGTGCGTCACACTCTCTCCCACTCAGCTTGGAGACGCCCTAGTCGACTTTTTCTTTTGCTTCTACATCTGCCTGTTCTCTTTCCTCTCTTGCTTGGACTCAGTCTTCCTTAGTCGGACTAGAAGGGGATGAGAATCATGGTGCTCCCAGCTGTCTTCAGTATCTGGCAGATCCTTCCACTTCACAAGGTACTCATAAACTTCCTCTTTGGTGTCCGGGTCAACAAAGGTCACTCTATGAGCAAGAACACTCTCTGGAACTTCGCTAGAGCTGACTGGCTTGAGCGGAACATGAGGCCTGACGGTACTTCTGCTTGGATCTTCCTTATCTTGGTGGTAAGGCTTTAGAGTACTGGCATGAAATACTGGATGGATGAAGCGAAGGTGGGAAGACAATTGAAGCTTTTAGGAAACCTTCCCAACTTTACCAATGATTGGCATCAGACCAATGTACTTGGATACTAGATCGTGGTATATTCTGCCACATCGCTGCTTGAGATGGGATCTCTTGATCAGAACAAGGACCCCAACTTGAAAAGAATTTGGTCGTCTCTTCTGGTCGGCCCATTTCTTCATTCTGGCTGACGCTTCTCCAGAGAGGCCCGGGCAATATCTGTATTTCTCTGCTATTCTTTTGCAAACTGGTAGGCTCTCGGAAAACTTCCTTTGTAATCGGAGGCCACTGTGTGTGGCGCGAGGGGTTGCTATCCTAACAGTATCTTGGAAGGACTCTTGTTGGTAGAGGAACTCTTCTGCAGATTAAAGCAAAACTGTGCTACATCCAAAAGTTCAGCCCAGTCCTTCTTGTTCACCCTGATAAAGTGCCAGAGGTACTCTTCTAACATTGCATTAAAGCGTTCTGTCTTACCATCCGATTACAGATGGTTACTGGTTGAGAAGTTAAGAGTGGATCCCAGCAATCTAAATACTTCTCTCCAAAACTTCCCAGTAAATCTTGGATCTCTATCGCTGACAATGTCCTTTGGCACGCCCCAATACTTTACAACATGCTTCACAAAGAGACGCGCGGTTTTCTCTGCCGTACAAGCAATTGGAGTCGGAATGAATGTTGCATACTTAGAGAACCGATCGATGATCGCGAGTATGGAACCATACCCTTTCGTCTTGGGTAACCCAGAGATAAAGTCCATAGAGGCGCTTTCCCAAGGTCGAGTCGGCACGGGAAGTGGTTCCAGCAATCCAAGTGGCAAATCCCGATCAACTTTGTCTTCCTGGCAAATGTGACAAGTCTGCGTATAATCCATCACTTCATTTTGATCATTTGGCCAATAGTACCCCCTGTGTAGCAATGATAGTGTTCTCCGCCAGCCCGGATGGCCTGCTCAAAGAGTATCATGGCACTCCTTGATCAGTTCCCGCCTTAGTCCTGCGAACCGAGGAACATAAATTCGTTGTCCCTTCGTGTATAAAAGACCATCTTCCACCCAGAACTGTCTTATCTTACCCTGTTTCACCAAGTTAGTCATGGCCTGGGTCTGAGGATCCACCGCTAACCCTTCACGGATCCTATCATGGAGGGCGCTGGCAACATAAGAGTGAGACTGTTCGGTAGCTGTAGAGGTGGCCGCAAGTTCAGCCTTACGGCTTAATGCATCTGACACATTGTTCATCCTCCCTGGCTTGTGCTCGAGATCTAAATCAAACTCGGCTAGAAACTCTTGCCAACGGGCCTGCATCGAGGTCAACTTCTTCTGTGTAAGGAAATGGCTTGCCGCACGGTTATCGGTCTTCACCAGAACCTTCATTCCCAACAGATAGTGTCGCGATACTCGTAGGCAATGCACAATAACAAGAAGTTCCTTCTGCTGGGATGAATACCTCCTCTCGGTATCGTTCAGCTTCCTGCTTTCGTATGCCATTGGATGTCCTTCTTGTAACAATACACCACCGATAGAAAAAGCAGACGCATCAGTATGTACCTCAAACGGCTTGGTAATATCTGGTAAGGCTAAGACCGGATTGCTAATCACCGCATGCTTCAGATCGTCAAATGCTGCTTGACACTTCTCGAACCAAGACCAAGAGAAGTCCTTCTTGAGAAGATCTGTAAGGGGTGCCGCGCGTTTCGAATACCCTTCAATGATCTTGCGGCAGTAGTTCACGAGGCCAAGAAAGGAATGCACTTCTATAACCTTCATAGGAGCTCTCCACTCTTCAATAGCGCGGACCTTTTCCATATCCATATGGATCTGTCCTCCGCCAATAACATGTCCAAGAAACATAACTTGTTCCTGCGCGAACAGGTATTTCTCCAACTTGACATATAACTGGTTAGGTCACAAGACTTGGAATACATGGCGAAGATGTTCAAGGTGCTCTTCCATAGTGCGGCTGTATATGACAAAATCATCCAGGTACACCACAACAAACTTGTCGATATATTTCCGGAAGAGCTTATTCATAAGAGTACAGAAAGTTGCAGGAGCATTGGTCAGGCCGAATGGCATGACAAGAAATTCATATTCCCCATACCGAGTGGAATAAGTCGTCTTTGGTTCATCTCCGGCAACAATCCTGACCTGATAGTAACCTGATCTTAAATCAAGCTTAGAGAAGTACTTCGCAGACGTAAGCTGGTCAAATAAGTCGGCAATGAGCAGTATTGGATAATTGTTCTTCACCGTTACCTTGTTCAGGGCTCGATAGTCGACACATAATCGCAAGCTTCCATCTTGTTTCTTCTGAAATAAGACCGGGGCGCCGTATGGTGCCTTTGAGGGGCGAATAAAGCCCAATTCCAATAGTTCATCAAGCTGTCTCCGAAGCTCTGCTAGTTCAGGCGGACTCATTCTATATGGTCCTTTCGCAGGAGGCTTGGTTCCAGGGACTAACTCAATCTGATGATCGATAGGCCTTCGTAGAGGTAACACCTTTGGTAATTCTTTCGGCATCACGTCCTTAAATTTTGTAAGTACCCGGGAGACTTTCGTCGGCAAGGCATCATGATTCTGATCATCTGGCTTTAACCGTAAGGTTACAAGGTAACTCAGCTCCCCTCGCCTCAGTCCCTTCACCAACTGAAGAGCTGATAATAGTCTGCCCTCATCTTTCTGCGTGGACATCTGAATGATTGAGGGATTATCACCAAAAAACCTTAAGGAGTTGACGAACGGCATCGGCACTGCCTTGTGGTAGCGGAGAAAGTCCATTCCCAATATAATCTTAAAATCATCCAATGTCACAGCGAGAAGGTTAACCATTCCACTCCACTGTCCCATCTTAACTGGAACCAACTTGGCAACACCATGTATCGACATTGCGACGGAGTTTACAGCCTTCATCCAGCTAGAATCTTTCACCAAACGCAGTCCCAGACGATTTGCCTATTGAATGGCAATAAAGCTGTGGGTAGCACCTGTATCAACGATCGCCAAAGTACTCTGCCCATTAATACTAAAGTCCACATACATGAGTCCCATTTTCGGCTTAACCTCTGGCAACTGAGTGGTCACGCCATTGAGCAAGTAAAGAGAACCCATATGAGTTTCACCGCTATCATTTCCCTGAGTGGTGTCATCGGCTTGGTCCCCGTGCGATGCCATTAGCACATTCAGAGCCTTCTTCTGAGGACACTGATAGGCTTTGTGATTCCCTCCACAAAGAAAACACTTCAAGTTCCCAGGGCGTCCTTGAAACTTGGACGAGGAGGAACCACCGCCATTGTTACACGGCCTGCGGTACTCCCTCCCTGACTTGGGACTCGAGGCACCACCTGTACTTGCTCCCCCATTCCTGTTCTGGCCATGACCTTGGTCTCCCCCACTTCTAGCTTGGTATCCTCCATTCTTTCCCTTATTGTAATTATTGGAGGATCCCGCTCTTTATTGCGACTGGGAACTTGACTGAGACAGAGCCCGTCGACGCTCACCCAGCATAGGGGTGTAGTCGTTCATACGCTCAGTGGAGGCCATTGTGGAAGCCAAATATTGAGCCCGTTGCCTTTGTAATTCATTTTGGATCCATGGTTTCAGACCTTCCAAGAAACAAAACAACTTATCCTTTTCAGACATGTCACGGATATCTAACATCAAGGCTGAGAACCGCTTCACATACTCCCGGATGTTGCCTGTCTGCTTCAGTTGCCTTAAACTTCTCTGAGCAATGAACTCAACATTCTCGGGTAAGAACTGATTCTTTAGCTCTTTCTTCAAGTCATCCCACGTTCCAATAGTACAGTGACCGCTCTGGATCTCAGCATATTTGGTGCGCCACCATAGTTTAGCATCACCGGCGAAGTACATGGTTGCCATCGACAGCTTTGAACCTTCGCTATCAGGCCTAACCACATTGAAGTACATCTCCATATCAAAAAGGAAGTTCTCTACCTCCTTGGCGTCCCTTGCTCCCTCGTACGCCTTAGGCTCGGGGACCTTGATCCTGGGCCGGTCTATACCGCCGCCCAAAGGTGCTGGATCTCCATTTCCATCAACCTTCACTAGGAGATTTATCTTCGAGGAAAGTTCAGCCACCTGATCCAGAAGAGTAGCCATATTCCCTTCAACCACTCCCTCTAACGTAACGAGACATTCGCCCACATGGGCCTGATCGTCTGAGAAACCGTCCAATCATTCCTCCAGAGTCGTCACTTGATCTATAATCCCACTTAGAGCTTGCATCTTATCCTCTAACTGGTCCAACCGCGTTCGGGTATTCAAGGGCCGGGGATTAACGGATGGTCCTCCCACCTGCAGGGCAAGAACCTGGGCGGGGTCAGTAGCATTCGGACCCTCCGCCATCGTAACTAGATCGCTTTCAACTAGATCGCTCTGATACCAACTGATACGGACCAACTTAAAATCAAGCTTGGCACATGCGGCACTCGAGACGCCTATCCCAAGTAAGCCTAATTACTCTTCTCTATCAATTATTTAGCAACACAACATCGCAAAGCATCACATAATCTCAACGCATCACAAACACCGAACAAAGGGTCTTTGAAGGCATCATTTCATTCAAATATCAACAACTATTACAAAGCACTATTGCAAGCTTAAATTCCTTCTCGGGTGTATCGGATACTAGTCCTCTACATATATAGGAAATAGGAAAACAACTAAGTTCTAAAAGGAAACATCAAAAGTGGAGACGAAGCGTACTCCCCCATTTTCCTAAGCTAACCTTTACAAAAATAAATGAAAATTTTTACAAAGCTCTTTTACAACCTAAGGATACTATATACGAAAAAAATATGTACTACTTGTGAGACCCATTTTTCATGGGGATCGCCCACTCCGAGCGATGGAAAGTACAGCCCATCAGAGAATGGAAGCACTAACCATGATCAGGACTGATTAAAGGGTATCACTAACCATCAGAGAGGGATACTCGGTTCGCTTTTAATTTAGTAAAAAAAAAGGGAAACAATAACCCTGAGAAAAAAGCAGTACCAACCGTGACTTATTCCCAATATAGGCAGCACTAACCGTGATAAAAGAAAGCACTACCAGTGAGACCCATTATTCATTAGAATTGTGAAGTCCGGGCGATGGGAAGCTCTACCCAGCAGGGAATAAAAGTACTAACCATGACCGAGAAGGGCAATAAGGCATTACTAACCATCAGAGAGTGATATTCAAGCCATTTTTCCCATTGGGAAAAAATGGAAACACTAACCGTGATAAATAGGAATCACTAACCGTGACTTAGTCCCATTAAAGGCAGCACTAACCGTGATAACATGAAACAATACTAGTGTGAACAATTATTCATGGGGATTGTTTAGTTCGGGCGACGGGAAGCACTACCCATCAGAGAATGGAAGCACTTACAATGATCTAGATGGGCAATAAGGCTTCATTAACCATCAGAGAGGGATACTCGAGCCATTTTTTACTTAGTCCAAAAAAATGAAACACTTACGGTGATAAAAGACAGCACTAACCGTGACTTAATCCCTAAAAGGGCTACACTAACAATGATCAAAGTAAATACAACCAGTGAGACAAATTTATCATGGGGATCGCCTAGTCTAGACGATGAGAAGCACTACCCATCAAAGAATTGAAGCACTAACCTGACCTAGAAGGGCACTTAGGCATTACTAACCATCTGAGAGGGATACTCGATCTATTTTTCACTTTGTCCAAAAATAGGAAATACTAACCGTGATATAAAGGCCGCACTAGCC
This sequence comes from Kingdonia uniflora, assembly GCA_014058105.1. Taxonomy (NCBI): domain Eukaryota; kingdom Viridiplantae; phylum Streptophyta; class Magnoliopsida; order Ranunculales; family Circaeasteraceae; genus Kingdonia; species Kingdonia uniflora. Next base: position 101,639 of record JACGCM010001897.1, on the reverse strand, counting down.
GTGACTTAGTCCTAAAAAAGGTAGTACTAACTGTGATAAATGGAAACACTACTAGGGAGACCCACTTTTCATGGGGATCACTCCGTCTGGGCGATGGAAATCACTACCCATCACTCGAAGTAAGCATTAATCATGACCTAGATTGACAATTGGGCATCACTAGCCATCATAGAGGGATACTCTTCCAATTTATATTTAGTCCATAAAAATGGAAATACTAACTGTGAGTAAAAGGCAGCACTACCTGCGATAAAAGGAAACACTACTAGTGAGACAAATTTTTAATAGGAATCACTCAGTCGGGGCAATGGGAAGCACTACACATCAGTTAATGGAAGTTCTAACCATGAACAAGATGGGGAAAAAAGCATCACAAACCATCAGGGTGGGATATTCGAGAAATTTTCTACATAGTCAAAAAAAAGGAAACACTAGCCGCGATAAAAGAGGAAACTCTAACCGTTACTTAGTCCCAAAAAATTCAACACTAACCGCGAAAAAAGTAAACACTATTTGTGAGACCCATTTTTCATGGGGATCACTCAGTCCGGGCGATGGGAAGCACAACCCATCAGAGAATGGATGTAGGAACCATTACAAAAATAGATAAAAGGGCATCACTATCCATCAGAGTGGGATAATCGGTCCAATTTTAATCTAGTTAAAAAAAAGAGAAACAATATACATGAGAAAAAAGCAGCACTAATCGTGACTTAGTCCCAAAAAAGGCAGCACTAACCGTGATAAAAGGTAACACTACCAGTGAGACCCATTTTTCATTGGAATCGTGTAGTCCGGGATATGGGAAGCAATTCCCATCAGGGAATAAAATTACTAACCATGACCTAGAAAGGCAATAATGCATTACTAAACATTAGAGAGGGATATTTATGCCATTTTACACTTTGTCCAAAAAATGGAAATACTAACCGTGATAAAAAGGCATTACTAGCCGTTACTTAGTCCCAAAAATGATAGCCTTGACCCTGATCAAAGGAAAACTACCAGTGAGACCCAATTTTCATAGGGATCGCCCAGTCTGGGCGAGGGGAAGGACAACCCATCAGAGAATGGAAGCACTAACCATGACCTAGAAGGGCAATAAGGGATCACTAACCATTAGATAGGGATACTCAAGCCATTTGGTACTTAGTCCAAAAAAAGGAAACACTAACCGTGATTAAAAGGAAGCACTAACCGTGATTTTGTAACAAAAAATGTAGCACTAACCGCGAAAAAAGGTAACAATACTTGTGAGACCCATTTTTCATGGTGATCGCCCACTCCGAGGGATGGGAAGCACGACCCATCAGGGAATGGAAGTACTATCCATAACCATGACTGATAAAAGTGCATCACTATCCATCAGAGAGGGATACTCAGTTAATTTTTAATTTAGTCCAAACAATGGGAAACAATAACCATGAGAAAAAAGCAGTACTAACCGTGACTTAGTCCCAAGATAGGAAGCAGTAACCGTGATAAATGGAAATACTACCAGTGAGACCCATATTTTATAGGAATTGGGCAGTCCGGGCAATGGGAATCTCTCCCCATCCGGGAATAGAAGCACTAACCATGACCTAGAAGGGCAATAAGGCATTACTAACCATCAGAGAAAGACATTCAAGCCACTTTTTATTTTGTCAAAAAAATGAAAGCACTAGCCGTGATAAAGAGGCATCACTAACCGTGACTTAGTCCAAAATAAAGCAGTACTAACCGTGATAAAAGGAAACAATACTAGTGAGAACCATTTTTCCTGGGGATCCCTCAGATCGAGCGATTGGATGCACTACCTATCAGAGAATTAAAGCACTAACAATGATCTAGACGGGCAATAGGGCTTCATTAACCATCCGAGAGGGATACACGAGCCAATTTTCACATAGTCCAAAAAAGGAAATACTAACCATGATAAAAAGATATCACTAACTGTGACTTAGTCCTTAAAAATGGGGCCCTGACCGCAATAAAAGAAAACACTACCAGTGAGACTCATTTTTTATGGGGATCGCCCAGTCCGGGCGATGGGAAACACTATCCATCAGAGAATAGGGGCACTAACAATGATCTAGAGGGGCAATAAGGCTTCATTAACCATTAGATAGGGATACACGAGCCATTTTTCACTTAGTCCAAAAAATGGAAACGCTAACCTTGATAAAAAGGCAGCACTAACCGTGACTTAGTCCCTAAAAAGGCAACACCAAAAGTGATAAAAGAAAACACTACTAGCGAGACCTATTTTTCATGGGGATCGCCCAGTCTGGGCGATGGGAAGCACTACCCATTAAAGAATTGAAGAACTAACCATGACCAAGAAGGGCAATAAGGCATCATTAACAATAAGACAGGGATACTCGATCTATTTTCCACTTTGACAAAAAAAGGAAACACTAACCGTGATAAAAAGGCAGCGCTAACCATGACTTAGTGCTTAAAAAGGTAGCACAAACCGTGACTAAAGGAAACACTACCAGTGAGACCCATTTTTAATGGGGATCACACTATCTGGGCGATGGAAATCGCTACACATCACAGAAAGGAAGCACTAATCATGACCTAGAATGACAATAATGCATCACTAGCTATCATAGAACGATCCTCATCTAATTTTTACTTAGACCAAAAAAATATGAAATACTAACCGTAAGAAAAAGGCAAGACTAACTGCGATAAATGGAAACACTACTAGTGAGACAAATTTTTAATGGGAATCGCTCAGTCCGGGCGATGGGAAGCATTACTCACCAGTTAATGGAAGTACTAACCATGACACAGACAGGCAAAAAAACATCACTAACCATCAGAGCGGGATACTTGAGCCATTTTTTACTTAGTCCGAAAAAGGAAATACAAGCCGTGTTATAAAAGGAAACTCTAACCGTGACTTGGTCCCAAAAAATGCTAAACTAACCGCGAAAAAAGATAACACTATTTGTGAGACCCATTTTTCATGGGGATCGTTCAGTCCGGGCGATGGGAAGCATAACCTATCTGTGAATGGAAGCACTAACCATCACCAAGACAGATAAAAGGGCATCACAATCCATCAGAGAGGGATTCACGGTCCATTTTAAATTAAGTCCAAAAAATGGGAAATAATAACCATGAGAAAAAAGCAGCACTAGCTGTGATAAAAGGAAACACTACCCGTGAGACCCATTTTTCATTAGAATCGTACAGTCCGGGCGATGGAAAGCAATACCCATCATGGAATAGAAGTACTAACCATGACCTAGAAGGGCAATAAGGCGTCACTAACCTTTAAAGAGGGATATTCAAGCCATTTTTCACTTAGTCAAAAAAATAAAAACACTAACCGTGATAAAAAGGCATCGCTAACCATGACTTAGTCCCAAAAAAGGTGGCCCTGACCGTGATAAAAGGAAGCACTACTAGTGTGATACATTTTTCAAGGGGATCGCACAGTCCGGGCAATGGGAAGCACTGCCCATCAGAGAATGGAAGCACTAACCATGACCTACTTGGGCAAAAAGGCATCATAACCATTAGAGAGGGATACTCGATCCTTTTTTCACATAGTCTCAAAAAGGAACCACTAACCATGACAAAAAAAAGCCAGCATTAAGCGTGACTTGTCCCAAAAGAGGCAGCACTAACCGTGATAAAAGGAATCAATACATGTGAGAATCATTTTTCATGGGGATCGCTCAGTTTGGGCGATTAGAAGTACTACCCATCATAGAATGGAAGCACTAACAATGATCTACAAGGGCAATAAGTCTTCATTAACCATCAGAGAGGGATACTCGAGCAATTTTTCACTTACTCCAAAAAAGGTGGAAACACTAACCGTGATAAACGGCAGCACTAACCGTGATTTATTCCCAAAAAAGGTAACACCAGCAGTGATAAACGAAAATAGTACATGTGAAACCCAATTTTCATGGGGATCGCCCAGTCCGGGTGAGGGGAAGCACTACCCATCAAAGAATAGAAGCTCTAACCATGACCTAGAAGGGAAATAAGGCATCACTAACCATCAGAGAGGGATACTCGATCAATTTTTCACTTAGTCCAAAAAAAGAAAATACTAACCGTTATAAAAATGCGGCATTAACCATGACTTAGTCCCAAAAATAGTAGCACTAACCGTTTTTATTGGAAATACTACCAGTAAGACCCATATTTTATTGGGATCGCCTAGTCCGGACGTTGGGAAGCACTAACCATGATCTAGAAGGGCAATAAGGCATCACTAACCATCAGAGATAGATACTCGATCAAATTTTTACTTAGTCCAATAAAATGAATTACTAAACGTGATTAAAAGGCTGCGCTAACCATGACTTAGTCCAAAAAAAGGCTGCACTAACCGTGATAAAAGGAAACGCTACTTGTGAGACTCATTTTACATGGGGATCACGCAGTCAGGGCGATTGAAAGCACTACCCATCACTGAAAGGAAGCAATGACCATGACCTTGACTGAAAAAAAGGCATCACAAACCATAAGAGAAGGATACCCGGTCCATTTTTAATTTAGTCAAAAAAGGGGAAGAATAACCATGAGCAAAAAGCAACACTAAACGTAACTTAGACCCAAAATAGGCAGTACTAACCATGAAAAAAGGTAACACTACCAGCGAGACCCATTTTTCATTGGAATCATACAGTCCGGGCGATGGGAAGCAATTCTCATCAGGGAATAAAAGTACTAACCATGACCTAGAAGGGCAATCAGCCATTACTATCCATCAGAAAGGGGTATTTATGCCATTTTTCACTTTGCAAAAAAATGGAAACACTAACCGTGTTTAAAAAGCATCACTAACCATTACTTAATCCCAAAAATGGTAGCCTTAAACGTAATAAAAGGAAACACTACCAGAGAGAACCAATTTTCATTGGAATCGCCCAGTCCGGGTGAGGGGAAGGATGACCCATCAGAGAATGGAAGCACTAACCATGACCTCGAAGGGCAATAAGGCATCACTAACCATTCTATAGGGATACTAGAGCTATTTGTTACTTAGTACAAAAAAAGGAAACACTAACCGTGATTAAAAGGAGGCACTAACCGTGACTTTGTAACAAAAAATGTAGTACTAACCGCGAAAAATGTAAACACTAATTGTGAGACCCATTTTTCATGGTGATCGCCCACTCCGAGGGATGGGAAGCACGACCCATTGGAGAATGGAAGCACTATCCATAACCAAGACTGATAAAAGGGAATCACTATCCATCAAAGAGGGATACTCAGTTAATTTTTAATTTAGTCCACTAAAAGGAAAATAATAACCATAAGAAAAAGCTGCACTAACCGCGACTTAGTCCCAATATAGGAAGCAGTAACCGCGATATAAGGAAACACTACCAGTAAGACCCATTTTTCATAGGAATCGTGCAGTCCGGGCAATGGGAATCTCTCCCCATCAGGGAATAAAAGTACTAACCATGACCTAGAAGGGCAATAAGGCTTCACTAGCCATCAGTGAGGGGCATTCAAGCCACTTTATATTTAGTCCAAAAAATGGAAGCACTAACCGTCATAAAGAGGCATCATTTACCATGACTTAGTACAAAATAAGGCAGCACTAACCCTGATAAAAGGAAATAATACAAGTAAGAACCATTTTTCCAGTGGATCGCTCAGTTCGAGCGATTGGAAGTACTACCCATCAGATAATTGAAGCACTAACAATGATCTAGATGGGCAATAAGGCTTCATTAATCATCTGAGAGGGATACTCGTGCCAATTTTACATAGTCCAAAAAAGGAAACACTGACCATGATAAAAAGGAATCACTGACTGTGATTTAGTCCCTAAAAATGTGGCCCTGACCGTGATAAAAGAAAACCCTGCCAGTGAGACTCATTTTTTTATGGGGATCACACAGTTCGGGTGATGGGATGCACTGTCCATCTGAGAATTGAAGCACTAACAATGATCTAGAGGGGCAAAAAGGCTTCATTAACCATAAGAGAGAGATACTCAGGCCATTTTTTTCTTAGTCCAAAAAAAGGAAACACAAACAGTGATAAAAAAGAACCATTAACCGTTACTTAGGCCCAAAAAAGGCAACACTAAAAATGATAAAAGAAGCACTTCCATCGAGACCTATTTTTCTTGGGGATCGCCCAGTCCGGGCGATGGGAAGCACTACCCATCAAAGAATTGAAGAACTAACCATGACCTAGAATGGCAATAAGTCATCATTAACAATCTAAGCGGGATACTCGATCTATTTTCCACTTTGACAAAAAAAAGAAACACTAACCGTGATAAAAAGGCAGTACTAACCATGACTTAGTGCATAAAAAGGTAGCACTAACCGTGACAAAAGGAAACACAACCACTGAGACCCATTTTTAATGGGGATCACTCCGTCTGGGCGATGGAAATCGCTACCTATCACAGAAAGGAAGCACTAATCATGACCTAAACTGACAATAGGGCATCACTAGCCATAATAGAACGATACTCTTCCAATTTTTACTTAGTCCAAAAAAAAATCAAATACTAACCGTGAGAAAAAGGCAGTACTAACTGTGATAAAAGGAAACACTACTAGTGAGACAAATTTTTAATGGGAATCGCTCAGTCCGGGCGATGGGAAGCACTACTCACCAGTTAATGGATGTACTAACCATGACATAGACGGGCTAAAATACATTACTAACCATCAGAGAGGGATACTCGAGCCATTTTTTACTTAGTACAAAAAAGGAAATATTAACTTCAATATAAAAGGAAACACTACTAGTGAGACCCATTTCTCATGGGGATCGCTCAGTCCGGGCAATAGGAAGCACTACCCATCAGAGAATGGAAGCACTAACCATGACCTAGAAGGGAAAAAAGGCATCATAACCATCAGAGAAGGAAACTCAATCCATTTTTCACATAGTCCCAAAAAGGAAAAGTTAACCATGACAAAAAAAACCAGCAATAAGCGTGTCTTGCCCCAAAAAAGGCAGCACTAACCGTGATAAAAGAAAACAATACACGTGAGAACCATTTTTCATTGGGATCCCTTTGTTCGGGCGATAAGAAGCACTACCCATCAGAGAATGGAAGCACTAACAATGATCTAGAAGGGCAATAAGGCATCATTAACCATTAGAGATGGATACTCGAGCAATTTTTTACCTACTCCAAAAAAAGGAAACACTAACCGTGATAAACGGCAGAACTAACCGTGACTTAGTCCCAAAAAAGGCAACACCAACTGTGATAAAAGGAAATACTACATGTAAGATCCATTTTTCATGGGGATCGCCCAGTCCGGGTGAGAGGAAGCACTGCCCATCAAAGAATTGAAGCACTAGCCATGACCTGGAAGGGCATTAAGGAATCACTAACCATCAGAGAGGGATACTCGATCAATTTTTCACTTAGTCCAAAAATAAGAAATACTAACCGTTTTAAAAAGGCTGTTTAACCATGACTTAGTCCCAAAAATGGCAGCACTAACCGTGGTTAAAGGAAATACAACCAGTGAGACCCATTTTTCTTGGGGATCGCCCAGTACGAACATGGGAAGAACTACCCATTAAATAATAGAAGCACAAACCATGATCTAGAAGGGCAATAAGGCATCACTAACCATCAGAGATGGATACTCGATCCCTTTTTCACTAAGTCCAATAAAAGGAATTACTAAACGTGATTAAAGCGCAACACTAACCATGACTTAGTCCAAAAAAGGTTGTACTAACCGCGATAAATGGAAACGCTACTTGTGAGAACCATTTTTCATGGGGATCACTTAGTCTGGGCGATTGATAGCACTACCCATCACTGAATGGAAGCAATGACCATGACCTTGACTGACAATAGGGCATAACTAACCATAAGAAAGGCATACTCTGCTAATTCTTACTTAGTCCAAAATAAAGGAAACACTAACCATGAGAAAAAGGCTGCACTAACCGTGACTAAGTTCCAAAAGGGTCAGCACTAACTGTGATAAAAGGAAACACTACTAGTGAAACAATCTTTTAATGGGGATCGCTCAGTCCTGGCGATGGGAAGCACGACCCATCATAGAATGGAAGCACTAACCATGACCCAGAAGGGCGATAAGGCATCACTAACCATCAGAGAGGGATACTCGAGCCATTTTTCACTTTGTCCAATTAAACGAAACACTAACCGTGATTAAAAGGAAGCACTTGCCGTGACTTTGTCCCAAAAGAGGAAACACTAACCATGATTAAAGGGCAGCACGTTCCATGACTTAGTCTATAAAAGGTAGCACTAACCGTGATAAATGGAAATACTACTACTGAGGCCCATATTAATGGGGATTACTCCGTCTGGGAAATCAAAATTATTGCCCATCACTGAAAGGAAGCACTAATCATGACCAGGACATACAATAGGGCATCAATAGCCATCATAGAGGGATACTCTTCCAATTTTTACTTAGTCCAAAAAATAGGGAAAACAAACCGTAAGAAAAGGGAGAACTAACTGTGATAAAGGAAATACTACAAGTGAGATAAATTTTTAATGAGAATCGCTCAGTTCGGGCGATGGGAAGCACAACTCATCAGTTAATGGAAGTACTAACAATGAAATTGACGGGCAAAAAGGAATTACTAACCATCAGAGAGGGATACTCGAGCCAATTTCTACTTAGTCAAAAAAGGAAACACTAAACGCGATAAAAAAGGAAACTCTAACCGAGACTTAGTCCCAAAAAATGTAGCACTATCCACGTAAAAAGTAAACACTATTTGTGAGACCCATTTTCATTGGGATCGCTCAGTCCGGGCGATGGGAAGTACAACCCATTATAGAATGGAAGCACTAACCATGACCAAGACAGATAAAAGGTCATCACTATCCATCAGAGAGAGATTCTCGGTCCATTTTCAATTTGGTCCCATAAAAGGAAACAATACCCATGAGAAAATAGCAGTACTAATCGTGACTTAGTCCCTAAATAGGTTGTACTAACCGTGATAAAAGGAAACACTACCAGTGAGGCCCATATTTCATTAGAATCTTGCAGTCCCGGCGATGGTAAGCAATATCCATCAAGGAATAGAGGCACTAACCATGACCTAGAAGGGCAATAAGGTATCACTAACCATCAAAGAGAGATATTCAAGCCATTTTTCACTTAGTCCAAAAAATGGAAACAAAAACCATGATATAAAGGCATCACTAACCGTGACTTAGTCCCGAAAAAGTTAGCCTTGACATGATAAAAGGAAACTCTACTAGTGAAACCCATTTTTCATGGGGATCGGTCATTCCGGGCAATGGGAAGCACTACCCTTCAGAGAATGGAAGCACTAACAATGACCTAGAAAGGTAAAAAGGCATCATAACATTAAGAGAGGGATACTCGATCCATTTTTCACATAGTACCAAAAAGGAAATTCTAACCATGATAAAAAAAGCCAGCAATAAGCGGGACGTAGTCCCAGAAAAGGCAGCACTAACCATGATTAAAGGAAACAATACAAGTGAGAGCCATTTTTTATAGGATCGCTCAGTTCGGGCAATGGGAAGCACTAACAATGATCTTGAAGGGCAATAAGGCTTCATTAACCATCAGAGATGGATAAATGATCCATTTTTCACTTAGGTCAAAAAAATAAACACTAACCGAGATAAACGGTAGCACTAACCGTGGCTTAGTCCCAATAAAGGCAACACTAACAGTGACAAAAGGAAACACTGCCAGCAAGACACATTTTGCATGCAGATCCCCTAGTCCGGGCGAGGGGAAGCACTACCCATCTAAGAATTGAAGCAGTAACCTTGACCTAGAAGGGTAATAGGGCATCACTAACCATCAGAGAGGGATACTCGATCTATTTTTCACTTAGTCCAATAAATGGAAACATTAACCGCGATAAAAAGGCAGCACTAACCGTGACTTAGTCCGAAAAAAGGCAGAACTAACTGGGTTTAAAGGAAATACTACTTGTTAGACCCATTTTTCATGGGGATCGCCCAGTCCGGGCGATGCAAACACTACCCATTAGAGAATCGAAGCACTAACCATGGCCTAGAAGGGCAATAAGGCATCACTAACCAATAGAGATGGATAATCAATCCATTTTTAACCTAGTCCAAAAATAGAAATTACTAAACGTGATTAAAAGACGGCACTTACCGTGACTTAGTCTTAAAAAAGGCATCACAAACCATTATAAAAGGAAACGTTACTTGTGATACCCATTTCTCATAGGGATCACTCAGTCTGGACGATGGAAAGCCCTACCCATCACTGAAAGGAAGCATTAACCATGAACTGGACTAATAATAGGGCATCACTAACCATCAGAGAGGGATACTCTACCAATTCGTACTTAGTCTAATAAAAAGGAAACACAAACCGGGAAATAGGCAGCACTAACCGTGAATATGCCCCAAAGAGGCAACACTAACTGTGATAAAAGGAAATACTACTAGTGAAACAAATTTTTAATGGGGATCGCTAAGTCCTGGTGATGGGAAACACTACCAATCAATGAATGGAAGCACTAACAATGAACAAGATGGGGAAAAAGGCATCCCTAACCATTAGGGAGGGATACACGAGCAATTTTTTACTTAGTCCAAAAAAAGGAAACACTAACCGTGATTAAAAGGAAGTACTAATCGTGACTTTGTAACAAAAAATGTAGCACTAACCATGAAAAAAGTAAACACTACTTGTGATACCCATTTGTCATGGGGATCGCCCACTCCGGGCGATGGGAAGCACAACCCATCAGAGAATGGAAGCACTAACCATGACTAAGACTGATAAAAGGGCATCACTAACCATCAGAGAGGCATACTTGGTCAATTTTTAATTTAGTCCTATAAAAGGAAGCAATAACCATGAACAAACAGAAGCACTAACCGTGACTTAGTCCTAAAATAGGCAGACTAACAGTGATAAAAGGAACACTACTAGTTAGACCATTATTCATAGGAATCGTGCAGTTCGGGCGATGGGAAGCTATACCCATCAGGGAATAAAAGCAATAAGGCATCACTAACCATTAGAGAGGGATATTCAAGCCATTTTTTGCTTAGTCCAAAAAATGGAAATACTAACCGTGATAAAAAGGCTTTACTAGCCATGTCTTAGTCCCAAAAAGGTAGCTCTGACCGTGATAAAAGGAAACACTACCAGTAAAACCCATTTTCATGGGATCGTCCAGTCCAGGCGATGGGAAGCACTACTCATAGAGAATGGAAGCACTAAACTTTACCTAGAAGGGCAATAAGGCATCACTATAATCAGGGAGGGATACTCGATCTATTTTATACTTAGTCCAGAAAATGAAAACACTAACAATGAGAAAAAGGCAGCAATAACCGTGACTTTGTTCAGAAAGAGGCAGCACTAACTGTGATAAACGGAAACACTACTAGTGAAACAAAGTTTTAATGGTGATCGCTCATTTCGGGCAATGGGAAGCACTACCTATCAGTGATTGGAAGCACTAACCATGACCTAGATGCGCAAAATTATCACTAACCATCAGAGAGGGATACACGAGCCATTTTTCTCTTAGTACAAAAAAATGAAACACTAACCATGATAAAAAGGAAGCACTAACCGTTACTTTATCCCAAAAAATGTAGCACTAGCCGTAATAAATGTAAACACTACTTGTGAGACCCATTATTCACGGCAATCGCCCACTCCGGGCGATGGGAAGCACAACCCATCAGAGAATGGAAGCACTAACCATGACCTAGGCTGATAAAAGGGAATCACTAACCATCAGATAGCTATACTCGGCCCATTTTTAACTTTGTCCAGCAAAAAGGAAAATACTAACCGTGAGAAAAAAATTGCACTAACTGTGACTTAGTCCCAAAATAGGTAGCACTAACTGAGATTAAAGGAAACACTACTAGTATGACCCATTTTTCAAAGGAATCAAGCAGTCTGAGCGATGGGAAGCACTATCCATCAGGGAATTGAAGCACTAACCATGACCTAAAAGGGCAATTAGCCATCAGATAGGGATATTCAATCCATTTTTCACTTAGTTAAAAAGGGAACACTAATCGCGATTAAAAGGCAGCCCTGACCTTGACTTAGTCCTAAAATCGGTAGCCCTGACCGTGATAAATGGAAACACTACCAGTGAGACACATTTTTCATGTGAAGAAGGTAGCAATTTTAGCTTTGTCTTTGAGCAAAAATATCGTGTGGCCGTGTTTTCATGAAAACCAACGAAAAGTGCAATCATTTTGGATCAAAATGGGAGAAGGCAATATCATGGAATTCTTTCTTTTGTTGTTGGGTTGGACCTTGAAATGATGGAAATTATTTTTGAATATACTTTTTGCAATAAACATGTTTTTTCCATGATTGGCTGAATCTAGATTTTCTCTCTTTATTCTACCCTCTACATTCTCTTAATCTATAATTTTCCCTTTTGATCCGCACTCAACGATTTTCTTCAAAATAATTTCATTTCCAATAGGTATTACTCTGAGTCGTACATGTTCACTCTCTTTACTGAAGCTAAAGTTCGCAAACATTTTCCACCTTCAAAATAATTAAAGACTTTATATACTTTCTTTATTTTGAATAAATTAGTGTGATTTAAGTACTAAACGCTTCATGATGTTTAAAATACATAACATATTATGTGAAACATACCTATAAGTACTAAGCGCTTCTTGATGTTAGAAGTACAAAACATATTATGAGCATCATACCTGGGTATAAACATTTATACTTCAACACCAATGATCCTCCCAAAATCTTATCAAAGACACTCCTCTGAGTGTCTGAATCTAGCTTTCTTTACTAGCTAACACCAGGAGCCTCATACCAAAACCCCAAATGCACCTTCTTTCTTCTAAGTAAAACAATAAAAAAATGAAGATGAACTCAATGAAACCGTTGGCTCAATCCTTTACTAGTTACCGCTTTATAAAGAGCTTCCTTAGGAGACATTAAACACATGGTCGAAGCTACCCTAGGATGCGCAGTCTATTCAAAGTAAGCTTATAAATGTGTGTTATCCCCCAGAAAATATTGGGAGTCAAAGCTCCTCGACATGGTTCCAAAGATCTATGCATCCATACTAGAAAAGATCTTTGCAGATCTCATGTAGTATTGCCAATCCAACTGTACCCCACATTTCTTTTTAACCTCATCTTCTTCATCACCTTCTTTAACATTTTAGCGTCTCCCCAGTTACCATTATCCCCGTATAAACTCGACATCAGCAAGGAACTCCCAACACTCTTAGGCCCGAGCTCAGACACATGCTTTGCAATTATTTCTTCAAGCTCAACATTTCCATGATTTCTACATGCCCCTAATAATGTTCCCCACACAAAGGAGTCAAGATTGATGGGCATGTTTTTGATCAATTTGTAAGCCTCAACGAGCTCACCTGCTTGACCTATAAATTCCACCAAGCATTCATAGTGTTCCAACCTTGGTTCAATTCTATACTCTTCACTCATCAAATGGAAAATACATTGTCCAATATCAACCATTCCAACATGACAGTAAGCAGTGGGAATTTATGTAAATGTTAAGTGATTTATTTTACATCCCTTCTTCTCCATCATCTCATTGAATAACTTAATTTTTAAATGTTGTACCCATGATTTGCATATCCTAATATCATAGAGTTCCATGTTACAGTATTTTTAGTGCTCATCTTCTTGAACAACATCTCAGCTTCAAATATAGCATCGTACATCGAATACATGTTAATGAGAGCACTACTTACAAATACATCTTCTTCGATTCCTGAAACAAATACATATCCATGAATCTCCTTTCCGCGTATCAGATCTACCACTGTCGAACAGGCAGGCAACAAATCACTGATTCTATACAAGTTAGGCCTGATACTCGATCTTTTATTTAGAATTAATTGTTACACTAACCATGACCTAGAAGGACATTAAGGATCAGAGAGGGATACTCAATCAATTTTTTCTTGGTCCATAAAAAAGAAACACAAACTGTGATAAAATGGCAGCACTAACCGTGACTAAGTTTCAAAAAAGGAAGTACTAATCGTGATAAAAGAAAACACTACTAGTGAGACTTATTTTTCATGGGGAACACTTAGTCTGGGCGATGGAAAGCACTACCCATCATTGAAATGAAGTGCAAACCATGACCCAGACTAACAATAGGGCATCACTAACCATCATAGAGGGATACTCTGCCAATTTATACTTAGTCCAAAAAATATGAAAACTTGCCGTGAGAAAAAAATAGCATTAACTCTGACATAGTTTCAAAAAAGGCAGCACCAACGGTGATAAAAAGAAACACTACTAGTGAAACAAATTATTAATGGGGATCGCTCAGTCCGGGTGATGGGAAACACTACCAATCAGTGAATGGAAACACTAACCATGGCCTAGACGGCAAAAGGCTTCACTAACTATCAGAGAGTGATACTCTAGCCATTTTTTAGTTAGTCCAAAAAAAGGAAATACTAACCGTGATAAAAAGAAAGCTCTAACCGTGACTTAGTCCCAAAAAATGCAGTACTAACCACGAAAAAAGTTAACATTATTTGTGAGACCCATTTTTCGTGGGGATCACTCAGTCCGGGCGAAGGGAAGCACAACCCATCAGAGAATAGAAGCAGTAACCATGACCTTGACTGATAAAAAGACATCACTAACCATCGGAGAGGGATACTCGGTCAATTTTCAACTTAGTCAAATAAAAGGGAAACAATAACCGTGAGAAAAAGTAGCACTAACCGTGACATAGTCCCAAAATAGGCAGCACTAACCGTGATAAAAGGAAACACTACCAGTACGACACATTTTCCTTAGTAATTGTACAGTCTAGGCAATGGGAAACACTCCCCATCAGGGAATAGAAGCACTAACCATGGCCTAGAAGGGCAATAAGGCATCACTGTCCATTAGAGAGGGATAATCGAGCCATTTTTCACTTAGTTCAAAAAAGGAAACACTAACCGTGATTAAAAGGCAGCACTAACCGTGACTTAATCCCAAAAAAGGTTGCCCTGGCCGTAATAAAAGGAAACACTACCAGTGAGACCCATTTTTCATGGGGATCACTCAATCCGGGCAATGGGAAGCACTTCCCATCAGAGAATGGAGGCACTAACCATGACCAAGAAGAGCAAAAATGTATCATAACCATTAGAGAGGGATACACGATCTATTTTTCATTTTGTCCCAAAAACGAAACACTAACCATGATAAAAAAAATCCAACACTAAGCGTGATAAAAGAAAACAATCAAAGTAAGAACCATTTTTCATGGGGATCGCTCAGTTCGGGAAATGGGAAGCACTAATAATGATCTAGAAGGGCAATAAGGCTTCATTAACCATCAGTGAGGGATCCACGAAAACCATTTTTAACTTAATCGATAAAAAGGAAACACTCACCGTGATAAAAAGGCAGCACTAACCGTGACTTAGTAAAAAAAAGGCAACACTAACAGTGATAAAGGAAACACTACCAGTGAGACCTATTATTCATGGGGATTGCCCAATCCGGGCGATAGGAAACATTACTCATCAAAGAATTGAAGCACTGACCATGACCTAGAAGGCAATATCAATTTTTTACTGAGTCCAAAAAAAGGAACACTAACCGTTACTTAGTCCAAACAAAAGCACCACTAATCGTGACTTTGTCACTAAAATTGTAGCATTAACCGTATTTAAAGTAAGTACTACCATTGAGACCCATTTTTCATGGGATCGCCCAGTCCAGATGTTGGGAAGCACAACCCATTAGTGAATGAAGGTATTAACCATGATCTAGAGGGGCAATAAGGCATTGCAGTAGCCTACTCATAGTATTTGAGCAGACAGCCGAAGCCCACTTTATAGCCTGCACGAATATATCGAAGCCCTCTCAAGCCCTAAAAAAAAGGCCCATCCGAGATCCCCCAGAGACGAACCTTCGACAATGGACAAAACTTCGAAAACGGATTAGTACATTGCACCAGACATCCTTCGGCCATATCTACATACGGTCGAAGTATGATAAGACAAATAGCCAGCTCACCAGAAAGAACTTCGTAGAGAGTCACATTCGGCCCTCTGCGCAAGTATTTGCCTTTGGTTATATCTTATCTTTGGTCAATTGCTTGTTCCCTTTGATGAGGATTGAGTCTACTTTATAAGAACCAACTCCCGCCCAAATGGAGTTAGTCCCATACAATTGGCATCGTCAGTGCCTCCCACCCTACCAATCTCCCTCCCTTGTTCCCCTCCCCTTATTTTCCCCACCAGCAGATTATCCTCAATGGCACCCACACGTATTTCTAACTCCACCCAGGCTGGAAATTCCATCGACGGAGTTGCTGCTTAAATAGCATTACAATCTCTACAAGTCGCTCAGGAAGAGGAGTGGCACCAGAACCAACTAAATCAGGAACGTGAAAGTCACCGTTTGGCATTAGGAACAAAGTGGAATTGCCGTTTGGATAACGAAAATCGACAAGACAGAGCAATCGATCACCTGCGCAACACCATACGAGAACAACAAAGATTACAGCCCTTGGAACCTGCTAGTCCGTCCCAGGCACTCGACCTATCGCGCGTTTCTGCCAGTACCCGCCTTGGCCCTCCTCCAATCCTCGAGTTACCCCCAGTTAACACTAGGGCCGAAGGTATTCCTTATACTATTCCCCCAACCGGCTCGATCCACATCGAGTTACCCCCAGCTAACCCTTCGCTCCTCCAGATAACCCACACGCCGTCCTGTTCAAGAACGGCTCGGGGAACACAGTACTGACTTTATACCACATACTCGACCACACAACCTTCGACTTTACCAATTTCCCCCTCATCCTGCATATGTTACACAGTAGGAATTTTTCAACAAATTACAACCAGTCATCCGTGTTACCGCGAGTTCAGCTATAGACTCCTGGAGCCGCCTCAACAACCCGATTTGCCCTAAACTTTAGGCCATCGAAATACCCTCTAACTTTTGCGCTCCCAAACTCAGCAAATATCATAATACAAACCCTTAATCCCACATCCTCGAATTCTAAAATTCCCTGAGACTCTACTCCACGGCTGACTATCATTTATGTCGCCTTTTTCCAATGAGCCTTACCGATAACCTCCTTCGATGGTACCACAACCTCCCAAATGGCGTGATTCGTAACTTTGAGCAGCTTTTACAACTTTTCATCGCCCAGTTCGCCTTCAAAAAGACAAAGAGGTTAGAGTTGACGTTCTTTTCAATTTCAGAAAGTCTGGCAATGAGGCCCTCGAAGCCTTCACCAGAAGATTCCTCGACAAATCTCGCAAGATTGAAAACCTCGACTACTCGAATGCTATTTTGGCCTACTCGAATGCTTTGCCCGATCACAGCCGAGTAAAAGAACATCTCGTTCTCCACAAACCCAAAATACTCGAAGAGATGCTCTTGAAAGTCAACGGCTATATCGAACTCGAGCGCCTTCAAGAGTCCCGCAAACAGAGCTAGCCTCCGCAAACAGCAACTTTCAGTTAACCTCGGTAATACACCCACTCTGCCCCCACACCCCTGATCGCTCCTGTCTCACAGGAGACTGAGAGCCGCAAGCGCCCCATGATTGATAACAATACCAAAGCGCGCATGAAGCGACTAAAGCCTATTTTACCTACACTCACTGCTCCCCTCAGTACCCTTCTATAACATATACAGGCAAATCCCATTTGGCGCGTCTCTTTCCCCATCGAAATCCAACCAGGCGAATCTTTCTGTTTTAACCACAAATGCAATTGTCATCATACCAATAAAAGCTTCGCCCTTCAGCGCTCTCTCAAATTTATCTTCAGAGCAGGACGTTTGCTCCAATATATTGCTGATCTACCAAGCTACCTTGACACGTCCGTTTTCTCCATTCCAATCCATTAGTCATCATGATTAAGATCGAGATCCTTGTTCTCCATACAATGCACATAGATACTGGGAGCGCAGCTGACGTCCTATTTCTCCAAACAGTCTAGGCCATGAAGAAGACAGGCCTTATAACGCAGCTAACGTGGAGCTAAAAGTTTCAATAGATTAGTAGAAGTCGTTGTTGGTTACATCAGTCTACCCATCACCACAGGTTACATTACCCTTCAAACCAACTTCATAGTCATTGACCAGAAGTCCGAATACCTTAGTATACTCGGAAGAGATGGCTTCACGCCAAGTGAGTTATACCTTTAACCTATCATCAGACCCTTAGATTTAACAATCGCGAGGGTACTTGGAACATGAAAGGCTCTCAACGCCTTGCTCGCTCATGCGAGCACCCAGAGATCGACCAAACACAAAAACTTGTCAACCGCCCATAGCAATCACAGCATCTTCCTATACCTTTCAACTTCGACAAATACCACACAACCTATCGAACCCACTGTTTATATCGAACTCGACGGTCCAGGTCGGGGTACATTTATTGCAACCCACCTTAACGAGTCAGAACACCATGAACTTTCCGGGTTCCTTCGAGCAAACAAAGATATCTTCGCCTTGACATTTCAGGAGATGCCCCGCGTCAACCCCAACCTGGCGTACCATCGCCATGATCTCATCCCCTAGTCCTCAGCAGTAAAGCAATAGAAATGTACACTCGCACCACGACTTCGAGAAGCTGTGAACCTTGAAGTTGGCAAGCTCATAGCCGCTGGGTTTATCAGAGAAGTGAAGTACGCAGACTGGATATCGAACATCGTGGCAGTACCTTAGAAGAATGGAAAAATCAGAATCTATATCAATTTCACTGACCTCAACAAGCATACACCGAAGGACAGTTTCCCCCTCCCAACTATCTCAGTACTCCTCGACGCCACTGCTAGACACGAACGCCTATCTATGATGGACGCGGCTTCGGGTAACAATCAGGTACCCCTCCTCCCTGAAGATCAACTTAAAACTGTATTTATAATCGAATAAGGCCTTTACAGTTTCAACGTAATGCCCTTCAGCCTTCAAAATACCGGTGCTACCTACCAACGCCTTGTGACAACCATGTTCAAACACTTTCTTGGCAAGTCAGTCGAAGTCTATATCGATGACATGTTATGCAAAACCCTTCATAAGAATACCCATATCCAAGACCTAATATAAATCTTCTCAATACTTCGCACATACAATATGAAACTCAACCCAGATAAGTGCCAATTTGGCGTGTCATTCGAAAAAAAATTGGGTCACCTTATCAGTAAACGCGGGATAGAGATCGATCCCACCCACATTTGAGCCCACATAGATATACCTTCGCCCCGAACCAAGAAAGACGCCCAAAAAGTAGCTGGCAGGATAACAACCCTAAATCTTTTCATTTTGAAATCATCTGACCGATGTGCTTGGCATTTTTCCCTCTTACGCTATCAGGGTGCCCACAAAATAAAAAATAAAAACAACCCTAAGATAAATAGGACCCCTGAGTGCGAAAAAGCCTTCCTTGAACTTAAAACTTATCTTGGCTGTCCACCTATTAATAGTAACCCTATCAAATGCGAGACACTCTCTTTATACCTTGCTGTCACAAAAACTTCCATCAGTTCAGTGCTTATTCGACTTGATTCCCATATTGAAAAATCTATATATTTCATCAGCAAAACCCTAACCCCTGCAGAGACCCGGTATTCAAAACTTGAACATTTATTCCTTACACTTGTCTATTCAGCCCGTAAACTCAAACCATATTTTTAGGCTCATCCCCTCCGTGTTATTGCCAGTTATCCCCTTTGGGAAGTACTTAGCAAAAATGAAAAATCCAGACGAGTGCAACAGTAGTCCGTATACCTTGACGAACACGACATTACCTTCGAGAAGCAAATATCCCAGAAAGGCCAAGCAGTAGCAGACTTTCTGGCCAACTTCCCGGTCGAGGGTGTAGATTGGGAAAAACTTGAAGATGATTTCGCAGACTATCAACCCGAAGAAGTAGATCCGTGAGACACTCTTACTGGTTGGCGTTGATTCACAGACGGATCAGTAGGACCTAATGACTCAGGAATTGGTATTGTTCTAGTACCACCCACTAATGATCGAATAGAGAAAGCCGTCAAACTTGCCTTCGAATGTTCCAATAACAAAGCAGAGTATGAAGCCTTGATCCACGACCTCGACCTCGTACTCAACCTCGGCATCCCCAAACATGCAGTCTTCACTGATTCCCAACATATTCAGGGACACTATGCAGGAAAACACCAAGCTAATGGTCGCATGGCCAATTACGCCCTCATTGTGCGACAGCGAATGGACCGGTTCCCCGAAAAATCCACAATCACACATTACCCTCGGGGAGAAAATTGATATGCACATGCCCTCGCCTACATAGCAGCTATGCTCGGTCACT
Source organism: Kingdonia uniflora (assembly GCA_014058105.1). Taxonomy (NCBI): domain Eukaryota; kingdom Viridiplantae; phylum Streptophyta; class Magnoliopsida; order Ranunculales; family Circaeasteraceae; genus Kingdonia; species Kingdonia uniflora. Next base: position 81,366 of record JACGCM010001897.1, on the reverse strand, counting down.
CAGAGTCGCGGACACTCCATATCAAAGTACACGAACGCCCAAGTATCGACCAGATGGAAATTAACATAATCAATACTGGGGGTGAGATTCACGATCCAGATGATTGGCGGACACCATTCCTTCACTATTTCAATAATGCTACTCTGCCAGATGATCCCAAGGCTAAACGTTTTATCCTAGAAAATTGTCGCAGGTATATAATCTGCAAAAACTAATTACATCACAAATCCCCAAATGGTGTCCTCCTTCGATGCGTATCCCAAACCTAAGCATCTCAAATCTTAGCCGAACTTCATGAAGGAACCTGTGGTGCTCATACTACTGATCACTCTATGGCCCTTTGAGTTGTTACCTAGGGTTATTTTGGTCTGATATGAAGAAAAATGCTTCAGACTATGCAAAACAATGTGACGAATGCCAGCGTCACGCCCACGATATCCATTGCCCCTCTAGAGACCTCCTTGACAGCCAAGTTTCCTGACCATTCAAAAGATGGGTCATTGATCTCATTGGGCCCTTCCCAAAAGCCTCAGGTAGCAGAGAAAACATCCTTGTCACAACTGACTACTTTACTAAATGGGTCGAAGTTGTCCCTCTATGCCGAACAAGAGAAGAAGAAGTTATCAAATTCTTGTGGGAAAATATCATCACTCACTTCGGCTGCCCCCATATGATCCGATGTGACAATAGTCCCTAGTTTGTTGGAAGCAAAGTTAGAAACTTCCTCAAAATACACAACATAATTCTCCCACCATCAATACCTTGCTATCCTCAGGGCAACAGTCAAGTTAAAGAAATCAACAAAATAATTGTCGACAGTTTTAAGAAGAGTGTCGATGTAAAGAAAGGACGATAGGTCCAAGAGTTACAACATGTTCTCTGAGCTTATCGTACAACACGAAGAAAATCTTCAGGATGCACTCCTTTTCTCCTAACATATGGGACCAAAGCTGTGCTACCAACTCAATTCCTAATACCCACCCAAGACCCTAACCTCCCAGACGAAGATAATGAGTTCGAACTTGCGTGCAACATGTTATGGATTGATGAGACTAGAGAATTAGCTATCACCAACTTTAGCTTCTACCACATTTTACTTCAAAAATCCTACAACAAGAGAGTTCTACCAAGAAGTTTCAACATAGGAGATCTAGTGCTTCGACATGAGTTCGAACTAGTGCTTCCTATTACCTAATAGCAGAAGACAAAGAGCCCCTACCACACCCCTGGAATACAATGTAATTGGCCTCCTATAATAGGCCATATCTACAATCATGTACAACTGATGTAACCCATAATATTTAATAAGAAAGTTGTTCCATTCTGACTTCGTCTACTATTTCATTTTTTAATTCTTGGTTGAACATAGGTATCATGTCCACCCTCGCCCCGACTGATACTTGGGGACGAATTTGAATTGTTCCAAGTCTCTAATTTTGTGCAAACTCGAGGGGCAAGGAAGGTCGGAAGACCGGACCCTCGGGGATGCATTGGGAGGGATTTGATATTGCTTCGTTGTGGCTTAAGCCTTTGAAGTCCAGTCTTCTTCTTTATTGAACCTAGGTATCATGTTCACCCTCACCCCGACTGATACTTGGGGGCGACCTTGAATTGCTCAAGTCTCTAATTTCGAGCAAACTCGAGGGGAAAGGAAGGTTGAAAGACTGGACCCTTGGGGATGCATTGGGGGCGATCAGATATACTTCGTCCAGGATCTGAAACTGTCGAAGTCCAGTCTATTTCTCGGTTTACCCCGGGTATCACCTCCACCCTCTCCCCGACTGACACTTGAGGACGACCTTGAATTGTTCAAGTTTCCAACATTCGAGAAAACTCTAGGGGCAAGGATGGTCGATTGACCGGACCCTTGGAAATGTGTTGGAGGTGATCAGTTAATTTTCGGGTTTCCTCATGGTATCAGGTCCCCTCTGCCCGACTGATACTCAGAGGCGACCTGGAAGTTGTTCCTAATTTCAACATCGTTGTGGCTTTTGCCTTTGATGTCGAGGAGAACATTCAGAGTTTGATCAATATATCTCCGATACTCTTCAGACTTTGATTACACTATAGCTAATCAAACAGATCAACTTCCTATTTCGAACAGATCAAATGTCTACTTAAAAAATACAAAAACACTAGCTATAATGCCATCAAATGTAGAGAACACTCAACATATTATCTGTCAGAGGAAGAGTTGCAGTATAATTAAAAAATTAATCAGCAAGAGTCTAAAACAAGCAAAATCAATAGCATGTGCATTCAAATTATAACAATTCAAGGTCAGACTACAGTAGCATAATTCACCAGCAAATTGGATTTCATGTCAGAAGTTCAGAATCAGTATGTTCAGGAAACAAGCATCTATATGTTTAGCATCAACCACAGAAGTTCAACAGATAACAAAAGCAAAAAAAAAATCTATACTGGCTTCCAATACCAACAGAAACAACAAACATCGTTCACAATATTACAACTTTAACATCCTAACCAGCAGAAGAGGATACGCGAATCTTACCTCAAAATACCTCATGTGGGCGCGGTTGCACCCTCTGGCTCAGCAGTCGCCCCAGTACCACCAACCTCAGCAGCCTCATGCAACCCTCGATCAGACCATCAGCAGTTCCACCAATGGGCGCTACAAGAAGAGAAGTCTCAACATCACCCCTAGTACCCCCAATTGCTTCCTCAAAAACATTCATCTCCCCTCCCTTCATCTGTAATTCATCCCCCTCCTGAAGTCCCGGAGAAACAGGATAAGGCTGCGGCGTATTAGTATCATACCCCATACCATCGATAAACTTTTTTAACCTCACATTCTCCATGCATTCCTTATCATACTGCCGCAGGAAACCCACTTTTTGATGCGCTTTCGCTTTCTCACACGCCTTCAGCTTGGCCGACCACTCTCGCTCCAACCTTGATCGTTGTTGCTCGAGCCTCTCATCATAAGAATCAGTAAGCACATCTATATCTTGCTTCAGCTTCCTGACTTGAGATACCCATGATGCCCCCTTCTCACGAGAAAGATCCAGATTTTCTTCGCTTATCGCAACTTAGCCTTTACCGACTTTAGCGCCTTGTTGCAATTATCTACCCAGACTTCCATCTGCCAAAAATACTCAAGATATCAGTGAATCTAGAAACTCAAACGACTTGCAAGTAACTTCGAAATACCACTACACAAAGCTATATAAAGTTACCTGAGACATGTGCTTCTTTATCTCCTTCGAAGCTTCGTCAGGGTCATCCACCCAGAGCTCGACCATCGAAGCCTGCTTTGCCATAGCCTGCTCCTATCGAGCAGCCTCCATTATTTCTTCAACTTCCTTCATTGTATCATCCTCCCGGAGTATCTTACGTCTCTTACATTGAATAACCTTCGATTTCTGAACCATAGGGGCTTTAGGTACTATTCGGCCCTTCCCTTTCTCGGCTTGAGAAGACACCTGTTTTGCTTTCACCATCGACGCCTCTCCAACCCCTACGGACACTGGCGCCGCTTGCTTCACACCCCTCTGCGACCTCAGCAAAAATTGGTAGTTCCTCGGCAACTCTTTCCCTCCCATTTTTTTTTCTTTTTTGAAACTCCTACTCTTCTTTTTCACTTTGATTCATTCGACGTAGCGGGTACGTCTCGATGCTGGGAATCCAACTTTTTTCTCCTTTGCCTCTTAATCTTTAGACAATCAAACACCAAATTTACCCAGTCTTCACTAGCCTTGAGCAGAGTATCAATGTAATTTACCGGATTATCCCTAGACGAACTTCCCGGACCTGCAGAAGTGAAGCAAAAACGCAGTTATCACTTATTTCAGAAGCACATTAGCAACAAACCCTTCGACAGCAAACTTACTTCCGCTAAATACCCTATGATGTAATTTGTACGGGTCGTCGTTATCTACATTCTCGTAGTTACCCCTTACTATTAGTAAATCTTTATTTTACCCCCGGCCCGTTGAGCACAAATCAAAGAACTAAGGTTTCTCTGGGTGACATTAGATGTGATAAGTCCCTGGGTTTTGACTAGCCTTTCTAGAATAAAAGGTGATAATATCGAACCATTTAATTAAACATCGACCCTCACTAACCAATTTTACATGCATTCCCCTCTATCTCCCTCATCATCTCATAAAAATTACCGTTCATCTGCACCGGAGCTACCCCCCAGAAATTCAGCACTTCTTTCACCAGTCACCGAAGAGAAAGCTCCAATCCAAATCAAATTTGACCCCTATAAGCCATAATCTCTTCCCTAGGGTTCGATTTGAAGATCAACCCTGCCCCCGCCACACTCAATTGCACCCCCACCTTCGAAAGTTCTAATTTTGCGGCAAACCGATCTAACCTAACCCTATTTCTTGCCGAAACGGTATCCTCGACCTCATCCGACTCAGTCGAATCCTCGTTATCACCCCCTTGCACCTTATCTCCCACCCCAAAACCCGAAGGTTCTACATCACATCCCTTCCCCCATACTATTTCCTCTTCATCACTATCTTCGGTCACTATCATCCTTCGATGTTTCGTGACCGGATCATCTCTAGCCGGCAGAATCATTGACAAAGGGTACTCGGTTACCATATCTAACACCTCTAAATCGCTACCCTCGCCCATTGGATCTTGACCGGATGCACTAGCTTCGACCTCGTCAACCTCTTCATCTACCAGTCTCCGCCTCGAAGCCTGATGGTTATGTATTTTTTGCCTACAGAAGAATACGACAATCCTGTTTTTATTACCCTTATCCCATGTATCCCCTCCTGATATTTCTCCTACCACAAATATCAGACACAATAACTCCTCCAAAACAAAAAACCCTCACCAAATTCTAGACTGGGTCAAAACCCAGTTCTAACAAGCCTCCATACTCCTGAAAATAACCTCTTCAATCCAAATGCAAAATCTCCTACCCACCCCCTCAAGCAGAGAACAAGACAGAGTAAACATGATAAAGATCAAGTGACTTACCAGTGACTAGCAGCTCTCTCCTCGAACGAACAAGATCGAACCAACCAAAGAAGTAGCAACCCCAAAGTTTGAAATAATATTTGTTTTCTCCACCCAACCTTTTGATTCTAACAATAAGATAGTACAGTAATCAATCTTCTCTCTCTTAAATATCTTTCAAAAAAAATTAAACCGCCTCGACTTACTCACCACTATCATTACCACGACCCCACTATCCCAACTTTTTGGCTCCAATGTCATTTAACCACTTTACCCCCGCATCTCTCACGTGCGCACGACACCTTTACTACCATCTGCTCGCAAAACCCGAAGCTTCTCGAACCTTTTTTTTTCTTTCTCCCTTACTCGAAGCCAAACAGTCCAGTCCAAACAGCCACATCATTACCTCTTTCCGTCATACGAGAAAAACAAAATCATTATCTCTTGCACACTTCCGTAGGTGCTCGTACCAGCCTGACTGGCCAGCCGTCTGGGCTGTCAGAGCAGCTAGTCAAATCAAACTCAATCTTCGACACATTCCTGCACTCGAGTACTCGATAATTTCACGCCTCAAACAATCTTCGGCATCTAGCCTCAACAAAATTAATTTCAATATATTGGCCTTCAACATCCAGCACGCCCCGTAACTCAAAAGTTTTGAACCTTCGACCAAATACAGTCGTAAGTTCGACAAGTCAAAAATCTCAAGCCTCCAGATAAATTTTTCAGCTTCGCCACAGTTTACTTTTCCCTTCGAAAAAACCATTTTAATCTTTGAACAATACAAACTACACATTTTGCCAAATTGTATCATCCATTCCATATCAGACTTTATTACTATTACCCACAGTTCGACAATACGAGTTATTTAAAGAAATCATTTACATTCAAAAAGCAGCTAACATTTCAATCCTAGTACAAAACAAAAAAGCATGAGCAACAACACAATCATATTACAGAGGACCCTAACTATTAGCGGGCTGCTCCTCTTCGACAACGGCCGCAGCATCTGCATCCTCTTGATCAATAATATCCTCTGCGAAGCCCTCGAGGAGAGACATTCGATGACCGGGGAATGGCCCCATAATCTGTAGTATCCCCCACCAGTATGTGAATGGCATCTCAAGAAATGGAGCTTCGTGTTCCACCACAAAAAGATTTGGCATTTCTGCATCAATGTCCTCTTCCAGGCCAAACCGTCGTCGCAGCCCCAGAAAGGCCTCCCATACGCACCTAACTCTCGCAGCAGCCAGGTCCTCTTGAACGGGAATATCTGCCGCCATTTCAATGCAAGCAACGAAGAAGAACAACAAAAAAATCATGCAGAATGGTGTGAAGTAATATTTACAATAGTTCCTTTTATACTTGCAAACCCACCACAACTTTCCTTCTTCCGTATCAAAATTAATGACAACCTTTCATTTCTAACCTCAAAACGTCAACATGTAACCTCTCCAGCTTCCTAGATGTAACAGACTCATTGGTGCATGCATGCAAACCTCATTCCCGAGGACGTCTATTCGAGCACATCACCCACATCGAGCATTCGACCAACATAACCATCGATTATTACAAAGCAACATTTCATCATACCTTCGACTATAATTCATTATAACCACATAACCAGATAATAATAACCTTCGTTCATCATTACCTTCGAGCTCATCACTGTACCTCACACCTATAAGAGTATTCACTTACATTCGTCTACAATATCAATCAGACGTAGCAATATAAATATGGAGAAAATACTCTGTCAATTTCAAATAGTAAATTCAACAGAAAAATTACATTTCTACTATCAACCCTACACAACAAAAACAACCCCCTCCAAACATAGCAAAATAGAAACCTAAAGAAATTCAAAACATACCCACCCTCAACCTGAAGCCCTACTACCGGATGGACCAGCCCCGCTCGCCGCATTCTGCTCCTCGATGATCTCCTCAGCACAAACGAGACTTTCGGCCAGTGCCATCAGAAAGAGATAGCATCATTCAGCAGTCATAAATTAAAACCTCAACTGTTCCTCAAGATAAGAATATGGGTCACCATTGAAGAACTCCTCAGGCCCCGCTTCCATAAGGTCCGGGTTCAGGTCATGTTGCCCAAAAAACTTCATATGCAGTTCTGCCATCTTTCGCCCTACTCGACGGTCCCGAGCAAACCCTATCCTCATCTCGTAACGTGTGGTTCGCATTGTATCCATCCAAATGTTAATAATATGGAGAACAAAGAGGAAGAATATTGTAAATAGAAGGAGATACAGTGCACCCCAATATAGCCCATACATATAGGCTTCAACGCATTTAATACCCTATAACCAACTGCATCCCTTGAAAACCCCCGTTTACTAATTTTCCGAAAAACAAGACAGTCAAACGGTCCAGATTCCAAGACCAAACAGTTTTCTTAGCGTACACCTCTCCAACTAGCTTCGAAACCTTCGATGTGAGGGGGCAAAGGTAGTAGCCTACTCGAAGCCTTTGAACAGACAGTTGAAGCCCATTTCATAGCCTACTCGAATATATCGAAGCCCTCTCAACAACTAAAAAAAAGGCTCCTCAGAGATCCCCTAGAGATGAACCTTCGATAGCGGACAAAACTTCAAGAACAGATCAGTACATTGCGGCAGACATCCTTTGACCATAACTACATATCGTCGAAGTATGATAAGATAGACAACTAGCTCACCAGACAGAACTTTGAGAATGGATCAGAACATTATAGCAAACATCCTTCGACCATATCTGCATACGGTCGAAGTATGATAAGACAGACAACCAGCTCACCAGAAAGAACTTCGAGAATGGATTAACGTCCTAGCAGCTGATATCCTTCGACCTTACTATCACACGGTCAAAGCAAGATAAGACAGACAACTACTTCATCAGATAAGATAGCGCATTGATTGGCCCGTACATCTACAGTGACAAGCCCAACCACCATGCGTCGTTCTGAGCCATCACCAATAAATGTAGCAGTAACAGTACCGACAAGACCGGGGTTCGTCACTCTCCGAGTTTTTCTGACAACGTAATCATGTAAACCGGACCCACGCTTGATGACTTAGCTCCTAATGCTTCAATAAATAGAGGAGAGGGGAAGCCAAATGGGGGTTACAAAAATCACCTCCATCCTTTTATATTTTTACCTTCGACCACCCCATAACTTCTGTACTCAAACCAGTAATTTACTCTTCAGTAATATAATTTGTCTTAAAAATCCACATTAGATGTCGCAGAGAGTCACATTCGGGCCTCTACACAAGTATTTTCCTTTTGTTATATTTTATCATTGGTCAATTGGCTGTTCCCCATGATTGGGGATTGAGTCTACTTTGTTAGAACCAACTCCCGCCCAAACAGAGTTAGTCCCCTATAGGCATCACTAACCATCAGAGAGGGATACTCGATCGATTTTTTACTTAGTCCAAAAAAGGAATTGCTAACCATGAGAAAAAAGCAATTCTAATCGTGACTTAGTCTCAAAATAGGCAGTACTAACCGTAATAAAAGGAAACACAACCAGTAAGTCCCATTTTTCATAGGAATCGTGCAGTCTGGGCGATGGGAAGCTCTACCAATCAGGGAATAGAAGCACTAACCATGACCTAGAAGGGCAATAAGGCATCACTAACCATCAGAGTGGGATATTCAAGCAATTTTTTACTTAGTCCAATAAATGAAAATACTAACCGTGATAAAAAAGCATCACTAACCATGACTTAGTCCCAAAAAGGTAGTCCTGACCGAGATAAAAGGAAACACTACCAGTGAGACCCATTTTACATGGGAATCGCTCAATCCCGGCAATGGGATCCACTACCCATCAGAGAATAGAAGCAAAAAAATGACCTAGAAGGGCAAAAAGGCATCATAGCCATCAAAGAGGGATACTCGATAAATTTTACATTTAGTCCCAAAAAGGAAACACTAACCATGATAAAAAAAAGCCAGCACTAAGCGTGATAAAAGGAAATAATACAAGTGAGAACCATTTTTAATGGGGATCGCTCAGTTTGGGAAATGGGAAGCACTAACAATGATCTAGAAGGGCAATAAGGCTTCATTAAACATCAGAGAGGGAGCCTCGAGCCATTTTTATCTTAGTCCAAAAAATGGAAACACTAACCGTGAAAAAAAGGCAGCACTAACCATGACTAAGTCCATAAAATGGAAACAATAACAGTGATAAATGGAAAAACTACCAAAGAGACCCATTTTTAATGGGAATCGCCCAGTCCGAGTAAGGGGAAGCACTACCCATCAAAGAATTGAAGCACTAACCATAACCTAGAAGGCAATAAGGTATCACTAACAATCAATGAGGGATACTTTATCTATTTTTAACTTCATCCAAAAAAAGGAAACACTAACCGTCACATAGTCCAATCAAAAGCAGCACTAACCGTGACTTACTCCCTAAAATTGTAGCACTAACCGTGTTTAAAGGAAATACTACCAATGAGACCAATTTTTCATGGGGATCACCCAGTCCGGACGTTGGAAAGCACTACCCATTAGATAATTGAAGAACTAACCATGATCTAGAGGGGTAATATGGCATTACTAACCATCTGAGAGGGATACTCAATCGATTTTACACTTAGTAAAAAAAAAGATTACTAACCATGAGAAAAAAAAAGCACTAATCATGACTTAGTCACAAAATAGGCAGTACTAACCGTGATAAAAGGAAATACTACCCGTGAGACCCATTTTTCATAGGAATAGTGAAGTCCGGGCGATGGGAAGCTCTGCCCATCAGGGAATAGAAGCAATAACCATGACCTAGGAGGGCAATAAGGCATTACTAACCATCAGAGAGAGATATTTAAGCCATTTATCACTTATTCCAAAAAATGGAAATACTAACTGTGATAAAACATTATCATTAACCATGACTTAGTCCCAAAAAAGGCAGTACTAACCGTGATAATAGGAAACAATACTAGTATGAACCATTATTCATGGGGATCGTTGAGTTCAGATGATGGGAAGCACTACCCATCAGAGAATTGAAGCACTAACAATGATCTACAGGGGCAATAAGGATTCAATAAACATCCGAGAGGGATACTCGAGCCATTTTTTACTTAGTCCAAAAAATGTAAACACTAACAGTGATAAAAAGGTAGCACTTACCATGACTTAGTCCCAAAAAAGGCAATACTAACAATGATAAAAGGAAACACTACCAGTGAGACTATTATTCATAGGGATCACCCAATCCGGGAGATGGGAACATTACTCATCAAAGAATTGAAGTACTAACCATGACCTAAAGGGAAATAAGGCATCACTAACCATCAGAGAGTGATACTCGATCAATTTTTCACTTAGTCCAAAAAAAAAAAAACAATAACCGTGATTAAAAGGCAGTACTAACCGTGATATAGTCTTAAAAAAGGCGGCACTAACCGTGATAAAAGGAAACATTACTAGTGAGACCCATTTTAAGTTGGGATCACTTAGTCTGGGCGTTGGAAATCACTACCCATCACTGAAAGGAAGCACTAATCATAGACTGACAATAGGGCATCACTAGCCATCAGGGAGGGATACTCTGCCAATTTCTACATAGTCCAATAAAAAGGAAACACTAACCGTGAGGAAAAGGCAGCACTAACTGTGATAAAAAAAGCCAGCACTAAGCATAACTTAGTCCCAAAAAAGGCAGCACTAACCGTGATAAAAGGAAACAATACTAGTGGGCACCATTTTTCCTGAGGATCCCTCTATTCGAGCGATGGGAAAAACTACCCATCAAGGAATAGAAGCACTAATGGTGATAAAAGGAAACACTACAAGTTAGATAAATTTTTAATGGGAATCGCTCAGTACGGACGATGGGAAGCACTACTCTCAGTTAATGGAAGCGCAAACCATGTCATAGATGGGCAAAAGGACATTACTAACCATCAGAGAAGAATACTCGAGCCATTTTTTACTTAGTCCAAAAAAAGGAAACACTAACCATGATAAAAAAGAAAACTCTAACCATGACTTAGTCCCAAAAAATGCAGTACTAGCCACAAAATAAGTAAACACTATTTGTGAGACCCATTTTTCAAGAGGATCGCTCAGTTCGGGCGCTGGGAAGCACAACCCATCAGAGAATAGAAACACTAACCATGACCATGACTGATAAAATGGAATCACTATCCATCTGAGAAGGATACTTGGTCAATTTTTAATTTAGTCCAATTAATGGGAAACAATAACCATGTGAAAAATGCAGCACTAATCGTGACTTAGGACCAAAATAAGCAGCACTAACCATGATAAAAGGAAACACTACAAGTGAGACCCATTTTTCATTGGAATCATGCAGTCTGGGTGATCGGAAGCATTACCCATCAAGGAATTAAAGTACTAACCATGACCTAGAATGGCAATACAACATCACTAACTATCAGAGAGGGATATTCAAGCCATTTTTAACTTAGCCCAAAAAATGGAAATACTAACCGTGATAAAAGGGCATCACTAACCGTGGCATAGTCTCAAAAAAGGTTGCCCTGACTGTGATAAAAGTAAGCACTACCAGTGAGACCCATTTTTCATGGGGATCACTCAGTCTGGGCAATTGGAAACACTACCCATCAGAGAATGGATGTACTAACCATGACCAAGAAGGGCAATAAGGCATCATAACCATCAGAGTGGGATACTCGATCTATTTTTCATTAGTCCCAAAAAGGAAACACTAACCAAGATAAAAAAAAACCTGTACTAAGTATGACTTAGTCCCAAATAAGGCAGCACTAACCATGATAAAAGGAAACAATACAAGTGAGAGCCATTTTTCATTGGGATCGCTCAGTTCGGGAAATGGGAAGCTCTACCCATCAGTGAATTGAAGAAATAACAATGATCTAGAAGGCAATAAGGCTTTATTAACTATTAGAGAGGGATCCTCGTGCCATTTTTCACTTAGTCCAAAAAATGGAAATACTAACCATGATATAAAGGCTGTACTAACTACGACTTATTCCCAAAAAGGCAACACTAACAGTGATAAAAGGAAACACTACCAGTGAGACCCATTTTTCATGGGGATCGCCCAGTCCGTGTGAGGGGAAGCACTGCCCATCAAATAATTGAGGCACTAACCATGACCTAGAAGGTAATAAGGCATCACTATCCATCAGAGAGGGATACTCGATCTATTTTTCACATAGCCCAAAAAGAGGAAACTCTAACCGTCACTTTGTCCAATCAAAAGCAGCACCAATCGTGACTTAGTCCCTAAAGAGGCAGCACTAACCGTTTTTAAAGGAAATACTACCTCTGAGGCCAATTTTTCTTGGGGATCACCCAGTCCGGACGTTGGGTGATCTACCCATTAGAGAATGGAAGCACTAACCATGATCTAGAATGGCAATAAGGTATCACTAACCATAATAGAGGGATACTCGATTCATTTTTAACATAGTCCAAAAAAGGAATTACTAACCATGAGAAAAAAGCAGCACTAATCGTGACTTAGTCCCAAAATAGGAAGTATTAACCGTGATAAAAGGAAACGCTACAAATGAGACCCATTTTCAAAGGCATCGTGTTGTCCGGGCAATGGGAAGTTCTACCCATCTGGGAATAGAAGCACTAACCATGACCTGGAAGGGCAATAAGGCTTTACAAACCATCATAGAGGGATATTCTAGCCATTTTTCACTTAGTCCAAAAATTAGAAATAATAACCGTGATAAAAAGGCATCCTAACCGTGACTTAGACCCAAAAAAGGAAGTACTAACCGTAATGAAAGGAAACAATACTAGTGTGAACCATTATTCATGGGTATCGCTCAGTTCGGACGATGGGAAGCACTACCCATCAGAGAATGGAAGCACTAACAATGATCTAGTGGGGCAATAAGGATTCATTAACCATCTGAGAGCGGTACTCATGCCATTTTTTACTTTGTCCAATAAAAGGAAATACTAACCATGATAAAAAGGCTACACTAACAGTGATAAAAGAAAACACTACCAGTGAGACCTATTATTCATGGCGATCGCCAAATCCGGGCGATGGGAAGCACTTCCCATCAAAGAATTGTAGTACTAACCATGACATAGTAGGGAAATAAGGGATCACTAACCATCAGAGAGGGATACTCGTTCAATTTTTTATTAGTCCAAATAAAGGAAACAATAACCGTGATAAAAAGGCAGTTCTAACCGTGACTTAGTCCAGAATAAGGCAGCACTAACCGTGATAAAAGGAAGCACGACTAGTGAGAACCATTTTAATGGGGATCACTCAGTCTGAGCGATGGAAATCACTACCCATTACTGAAAGGAAGCACTAATCATGACCTATACTAACAATAGGGCATCACTGGCCATCATAGAGGTATACTTTGCTAATTTTTACTTAGTCCAAAAAAAAGGAAACACTAACCGAGAGAAAAAGGTAGCACTAACTATGATAAAAAATGGCCAGCACTAAGCGTGACTTAGTCCCAAAAATGGCAGCACTATCCGTGATAAAAGGAAACAATACTACTGAGAACCATTTTTCCAGGGGATCCCACAGTTCGCGAGAAGGGAAGCACTACCCATCAGGGAATAGAAGTACTAACCGTGATAAATGGAAACACAACTAGTGAGAAATTGTTTTAATGGGAATCGCAGAGTCCGGACGATGGGAAGCACTACCCATTAGTTAATGGAAGCGCTAACCATGACATAGACGGGCAAAAAGACATCACTAACCATCGGAGAGGGATACTCAAGCAATTTTTTACTTTGTCCAAAATAAGGAAACACTAACCGTGATAAAAAAGAAAACTCTAACCATGTCTTAATTCTAAAAAATGCAGCACTAACCGAAAAATACGTAAACACTTTTTGTGAGACCAATTTTTCATGGGGATCAGTCCGTCCGGGCTTTGGGAAGCCAAACCCATCAAAAAATGGAAGCACTTACCATGACAAAGACTGAAAAATGAGAATCACTATCCATCAGAGAAGGATACTTGGTCCATTTTTAATTTAGTCTTAATAGAGGGAAATAATAGCCATGTGAAAAATATAGCACTAATCGTTACTTAGACCCATAATAGGCAGCACTAACGGTGATAAAAGGAAACACTACCAGTGAGACCCAATTTTCATTAGAATTGTGCAGTCTGGGCAATGGGGAGCACTACCAATCAGGGAATAGAAGCAATAACCATGACCTAGAAGGGCAATAAAACATCCCTAACCATCAAAGAGGGATATTCAAGCCATTATTCTCTTTGACCACAAAATGGATACATTAGCCATGATAAAAAGGCATCACTAACCTGGACTTAGTCCGAATAAAGGTAGCGCTGACCGTGATAAAAGGAAACACTACTAGTAGGACCCATTTTTCATGGGCATCGCTCAGTCCGGGCAATGGGAAACACTACCCATCAGAGAATGGAAAAACTAACCATGACCTATAAGGGTAATAAGGCATCATAACCATCAGAGAGGGATACTCGATCTATTTGTCATTAGTCCCAAAAAGGAAACACAAACCAAGATAAAAAAAAACCTGCACTAAGTGTGACTTAGTCCCAAATAATGTAGTACTAACCATGATAAAAGGAATCAATACAAGAGAGAACCATTTTTTACTGGGATCGCTCAGTTCGGGAAATGGGAAACACTACCCATCAGATAATGGAAGCACTAACAATGATCTAGAAAGGAAATAAGGCCTTATTAACTATTAGAGAGGGATCCTTGTGCCATTTTTCACTTAGTCCAAAAAAAGGAAACACTAACTGTGATAAAAAGGCAGTACTAACCGTGACTTAGTCCCAATAAAGGAAATACTAACAGTGATAAAAGGAAACACTACCAGTGAGACCCATTTTTCATGGTGATCGCTCCGTCCTTGCGATGGGAGGCACTACCCATCAGTGAATGGATGCATTGACCATGACCTAGATGGGCAAAAAGGCATCACTAACCATCAGAGAGGGATACTCTACCAATTCTTACTTTTTAAAGAAAATGGGAAACACTAACCGTGATAAAAAGGCAGCACTAACCATGACTAAGTCCCAATAGAAGCAGCACTAACTTTGATAAAAGGAAACACTACTAATGAAACAAATTTTTAATGGGGATCGCTCAGTCCTTGCAATGGGAAGCACTACCCATCATTGAATGGAAGCACTGACCATGACCTAGATGGGGAAAAAGGCATCACTAACCATCAGATAGGGATACACGAGCCATTTTTCACTTTGTCAAAAAAAAAGAAACACTAACCATGATTAAAAGGAAGCACTAACCGTGACTTTGTCCTAAAAAATGTAGCACTAATCGATAAAAAGTAAACACTACTTGTGAGACCAATTTTTCAAGGGGAACGCCCACTCCAGTCGATGGGAAGTACAACCCATTAGAAAATGGAAGCACTAACCATGACTAAGACTAATAAGATAGCATCACTAACCATCAGAGAGGGATACCCGGTCCATTTTTAATTTAGTCCAAAAATAGGGAAACAATAGCACAGAAAATAAATAGCACTAATCATGACTTAGTCCCAAAATAGGCAGTACTAACCGTGATAAAAGGAAACACTACCTGTGAGACCCATTTTTCATAGGAATCGTGTCGTCTGGGCGATGGGAAGTTCTACCTATCAGGGAATTGAAGCACTAACCATGACCTAGAAGGCCAATAAGGCATCAGTAACAATCAGAGAGGGATATTCAAGCCATTTTTTACTTAATAAAAAAAATGGAAACACTGACCGTTATAAAAATGCAAAACTTACCGTGACTTAGTCCCAAATAAGACAACACTAACAGTGATAAAAGGAATAACTACCAGTGAGACCTATTATTAATGGTGATCGCCCAATCCGGGCGATGGGAAGCACTACCCAACAAAGAATTGACGTACTAACCATAGTATAGAAGGGCAATAAGGCATCACTAACCATCAAAGAGGGATACTCAGTCTGGGCGATTGAAATCACTACCCATCACTGAAAGGAAGCACTAATCATGTCCTAGATAGACAATAGGGCATAACTAGCCATCATAGAGGGACTCTGCCAATTTTTATGTAGTCCAAAAAAATGGAAATAGTAACCGTGAGAAAAAGGCAACACTAACTGTGATAATAAAAGCCAGCACTAAGCGTGACTTAGTCCCAAAAAGGTAGTACTAACCGTGATAAAGGGAAGCAATACTTGTGAGAACCATTTTTCCTGGGGATCCCTCAGTTCAAGCTATTGGAAACACTACCCATCAGAGAATTGAAGCATTAAAAATGATCTAGAAGGGCAGTAAGTCTTCATTAACCATCCGAGAGGGATACTCAGGCTAATTTTCACTTAGTCCAAAAAAGTGAAGCACTAACCGTGATAAAAAAGCAACACTAGCCGTGACTTTGTCCAAAAAATGCAATTCTAACCGTGATAAAAGGAAACACTGCCAGTGAGTCCCATTTTTCATGGAGATTGCCCAGTCCAGGCGATGGGAAGCACGACCCATTAAAGAAATAATGCACTAACAGTGACCTTGAAGAGCAATATGGCATCGCTAACAATCAGAGAGGGATATTCGATCTATTTTTTATTTAGTCCAAAAAATGGAAATATTAACCATGAGGAAAAGACAGCACTAACCGTGACTTAATCCTAGAAGGGGTTGCACTAACTGTGATAAAATGAAGCACATCTAGTGAAACGAATTTTAAATGGGGATCGCCCAGTCCGAACGATGGGAAGCCCTATCTATCAGTGAATGGAAGGACTAACCATGATCTAGATGGGCAAAAAGGTATCACTAACCATCAGTGAAAGATACTCGAGCCATTTTTCGCTTAGTCTGAATAAAGGAAACACTAACAGTGATAAAAAGGCAGCACTAACTGTGACATAGACCCAAAAAAGGTAGTCCTGACCGTGATAAACGGAAACACAACCAGTGTGACCCATTTTTCATGGGGATCGCCCTTTCCGGGCGATGGGAAGCACAATTAGCGAGGATTGCTCGATCTATTTTTCACTTAGTCCAACAATAGGAAATACTAGCCGGGATAAAAAGGTTGTACTAACAATGACTTAGTCTCAAAAAAGGCAGCAATAACCGTGATTAAAGGAAACACTACTAGAGAAACCCATTTTAATGGGGATCTCTCAGTCTGGGCGATGGAAATCCCTTCCCATCACTGAAAGGAAGCACTAACCATCACCAAGACTGACAATAGGGAATCACTAGCCATCATAGAGGGATACTCAACAAATTTTTACTTAGTCCAAATAAAAGGAAACACTAACCATGAGAAAATGGCAACATTAACAGTGATAAAATGAAATACTACTAGTGAGACAAATTTTTAATGGGGATCGCTCAGTTTGGATGATGGGAAGCACTACCATTCAGTGAATAGAAGCACTAACCATTACCTAAACTCAGAAAAAGGTATCACTAATCATCAGAGAGGGATCCTCGAGCCATTTTTCACTAAGTCCATAAAAAGGAAATACTAACCGCGAAAAAAAAGATGCTCTTAACGTGACTTAGTCCCAAAAATTGCAGTACTAACCGCGAAAAAATTAAACACTATTTGTGAGACCAATTTGGGGATCACTTAGACTGGGCGATAGGAAGCCCAACCCATCAGAGAATGGAAGCACTAACCATGACCTAGACTAATAAAAGGGTATCACTAACCATCCGAGAGGGATACTCAGTCCGTTTTTAACTTAGTCCAAAAAAAAGAAAACAATAACCGTGAGAAAAAATACTACTAACCGATACTTAGTCCCAAAATAGGCATTAATAACCGTGATAAAAGGAAACACTAACAGTGAGGCCCATTTTTCATAGGAATTGTGCAGTCAAGACGATGGGAAGTACTACCCATCAGGGAATAGAAGCACTAACCGTGACCTCTAAGGGCAGTAAGGCATCACTGTCCATCAGAGAGGGATATTCCAGCCATTTTTTACTTAGTCCATGAAAGGAAACACTAACCGTTATAAAAGGCAGCATTAACCGTGGCTTAGTCCAAAAAAAGTTAGCCTTGACCGTGATAAACCAAAACACTACTAGTGCGGCCCATTATTCATGGGGATCGCCCAGTCCGGGCGAGGGGAAGCACTGCCCATCACAGAATTGAAGCACTAACCATGACTTAGAAGGGAAATAAGGCACCACTAACCATCTGTGAGGGATACTCGATCTATTTTTAACTTAGTCCAAAAAAAGGAAATACTAATAATGATAAAAAGGCTGCACTAACCGTGACTTAGTCCCAAAAAAGGCACTAACCGTGTTTAAAGGATATACTACCTGTGAGACCCATTTTAATTGGGTATCACTCAGTCTGGGCGATGGAAATTACTACCCATCACATAAAGGAAGCACCAACCATGACCTAGACTGATAGTAGGGCATCACTAGCCATCATAGTGGGATATTCTGCATATTTTTACTTAGTCCATATAAAGGAAACACTAACCGTGAGATAAAGGCAGGACAAATTGTGATAAAAGGAAACACTACAAGTAAGACAAACTTTAAATGGGAAGCATTACCCATTAGTGAATGGAAGCACTAACCATGACATAGATGGGCAAAAAGGCATCACTAACCATCAGAGAGGGATACTCGAGCCATTATAAAAAAAATTACTTAGTCAATTAAAAGGAAACACTAACCGTTATAAAAAGGCAGTACTAACCATGACTTAGTCTAAAAAAAGTAAACACTAAAAAAGGAAACTCCAAGCGTGACTTAGTCCCAAAAAATGCAGTACTAACCGCAAAATAATTAAACACTATTTGTAAGACCCATTTTTCATGGGGATCGCTTAGTCCGGGCAATAGGAAGCACAACCCGTCAGACTATAGAAGCACTAACCATGAAAAAGAATGATAAAGGGGAATCACTATCTATTAGAGAGGAATACATGGTCCATTTTTAATTTAGTCCAAATAAAAGGAAACAATAACCATGTGAAAAATATAGCACTAATCGTGACTTAGACCCAAAATTGGCAGCAATAACCGTGATAAAAGGCATTACTAACCATCAGAGAGGGATACTCGTGCTATTTTTTACTTAGTCCAAAAAAAGAAAATACTAACCATGAAAAAAAAAGGAAACACTAACTGTGACTTAGTCCAAAAAATTGCAGCACTAATCGCAAAAAATATAAACACAATTTGTGAGACCAATTTTCCATGGGGATCGCTCAGCCGGGCGATGGGAAGCACAACCCATCAGAGAATGGAAGCACTAACCATGACCATGACAGATAATAGGGCATTACAATCCATCAGAGAGGGATAGTCGGTCAATTTTTAATTCAGTCCCTAAAAAGGGAAACAATTACGAAGAGAAAAAAGTATCACTAATTGTGACCTAGTCCGAAAATAGGCAGCACTAACCGTGATAAAAGGAAGCACTACCAGTGAGACCCATTTTTCATTAGAATCGCACAGTTCGGGCGATGGAAAGCACTACCAATCAGGGAATAGAAGCACTAACCATGACCTAGAAGGGCAATAAAACATCCCTAAGCATCAAAGAGGGATATTCAAGCCATTATTCTCTTTGTCCACAAAATGGAAACACTAACCGTGATAAAAAGGCATCACTAACCTAGACTTAGTCTGAAAAATGGAAGCGCTGACCCTGGTAAAATGAAACACTACAAGTAAGGCCCATTTATCATGGGCATCGTTCAGTCCGGGCAATGGGAAACACTACCCATCAGAGAATGGAAGCACTAACCATGACCTAGAATGGCACTAACCACCATAACCATCAGTGAAGGATAGTCAATCAATTTTTCCCTTAGTCCCAAAAAGGAAACACTGACCAAGATAAAAAAAAACCTGCACTAAGTGTGACTTAGTCCCAAATAATGCAGCACTAACCGTGATGAAAGGAAAAAATTCTTTTATGAGCCATTATTCATGGGGATCGCTCAATCCGGGCGGTGGGAAGCACTAACAATGATCTAGAGGGGCAATAAGGCCTCATTATCCATCAGAGGGAGATACTCGAGCCATTTTTCACTTAGTCCAAAAAAATGAAACAATAACCGTGATAAAAAGGCATCACTAACCGTGACTTAGTCCCACAAAAGGCAACACTAACAGTGATAAAAGAAAACACTACCAGTGAGACCTATTTTTCATGGGGATCGCCCAGTCCGAGCGATGGGAAGCACTGCACATCAAAGGATTGAAGCACTAACCATTACCTGGAAGGGCAATAAGGCATCACTAAGCATCTGAGAGGGATACTCGATCTATATTTCAGTTAGTCAAAATAAAGGAAACACTAAACCTGATAAAAAGGGTACACTAACCGTGACTTAATCCTAAAAATGGAAGCACTAACCGTGATTAAAGGAAACACTACTAGTGAGACCAATTTTTAATGGGGATCACTCAGTGTGGGCGATGGAAATCGCAAACCATCACTGAAAGGAAGCACTAATCATAACCTAGAATGACAATAGGGATTCACTAGCCATCTAAAAGGGATACTCTACAATATTTTATTTAGTCCAAAGAAAAGGAAACACTAACCGTGAAAAAAAGGCTACACTAACTATGATAAAAGGAAACACTACTAGTGAGATAAATTTTTAATGGGAATCGCTCATTCCAGACGATGGGAAGCACTATCCATCAGTTAATGGAAGCACTAACCATGACATAGACGGGCTAAAAGATATCACTAACCATCAGAGAGGGATACTACAGCCATTTTTTACTTAGTCCAAAAAAAAGAAACACTAACCATGATAAAATAGGAAATTCTAACCGTGACTTAGTCCCAAAAAATGCACAACTAATCGCGAAAAAAGTAAACACTATTTGTGAGACCCATTTTTCATGGGGATCGCTCAATCCGGGCGATGGGAAGCTCAACCCATCAGAAAATGGAAGCACTAACCATGACCAAGATTGATAAAAGGGAATCACTATCCATCAGAGAAGGATACTCGGTCCATTTTTAATATAGTCCAAATAAAGGGAAATAATAACCATGTGAAAATTGCAGCACTAATCGTGATTTAGTCCCAAAATAAGCAGGACTAACCGTGATTAAAGGAAACACTACCAGTAAGACACATTTTTCATTGGAGTAGTGCGGTCCGGGCGATGGGAAGCTCTTCCCATCAGGGAATAGAAGCTTTAACCATGACCCAGAAGGGCAATACAGCTTCACTAACCATCAGAGAGGGATATTCAAGCCATATTTCACTTAGCCCAAAAAATGGAAATACTAACCGTGATGAAAAGGCACCACTAACCGTGACTTAGTCCCAAAAAAGGTATCCCTGACCGTGATAAAAGGAAACACTACCAGTAAGAGCCATTTTTCATGGGGATCGCTCAGTTCCGGCAATATGAAGTACTACCCATCAGAGAATGGAAGCACTAACGATGACCTAGATGGGTAAAAATACATCATAACCATCAAAGAGGGATACTCGATCTATTTTTCATTTAGTCCCAAAAAGGAAATACTAACCAGGATAAAAAAAAAAGCCTGCACTAAGCATGGCATAGTCCCAAATAAGGCAACAATAACCGTGATAAAAGGAAACAATACAAGTGAGAACCATTTTTCATGGGGATCGCTCAGTTTGGTACATGGGAAGCACTACCCATCAGAGAATGAAAATACTAACTATGATCTAGAAGGGCAACAAGGCTTCATTGGCCATCTGAGAGGGATCTTCGAGCCATTTAAAACTTAGTCCAAAAAAAGGAAACAGTAAGCGGATAAAAAGGCAGCACTAACCGTGACTTATTCCCCCAAAACGTAATACTAACAGTGATAAATGGAAACACTACCAGTGAGACCCATTTTTCATGGGGATCGCCCAGTCCAGGCGAGGGGGAGCACTACCCATCGAAGAATTGAAGCCTAAACCATGACCTAGCAGGTAATAAAGCATCCCAAACCATCAAAGAGGGATACTCGATCTATTTTTCACTTAATCCAAATAAAGGAAAAACACTAACCGTCACTTAGTCCAAAAAATGGTAGCACAAACCGTGACTTAGTCTGAAAAAAGGCAGCACTAATCGTATTTTAAGGAAATACTACCTGTGAGGCCCATATTTCATGGGGATCATCCATACCAGAGGTTTGGAAGCACTACCCATTTGAGAATGGAAGCACTAACCATGATCACAAACCATCTGTGAGAGTTACTCAATTCATTTTAAACTTAGTCCCAAAAAGAAATTACTAACCCAGATTAAAAGGCAGCGTTAACCGTGAATTAGTCCTAAAAAAGGCAACACTAACCGTGATAAAAGGAAACGCTACTTGTGAGACCCATTTTTCATGGGGATCACTCAGTCTGGGAAATGAAAAGCATTACCCGCCACTGAAAGGAAGCACTAACCATGACCTAGACTAACAATTAGGTATCACTAACCATCAGAGAGGGATACTCTGCCAATTCTTACTTAGTCCTAAAAAATGGAAACACTAACCGTGAGAAAAAGGTAGCGTTATCCATGAGCAGCACTAACTGCGATAAAAAGTAACACTACTAGTAAATCAAATTTTTAATAGGGATCGCTCAGTCCTGGCGATGGGAAGCACTACCAATCAGTGAATGGAAGCACTAACCATGACCTTAATGGGAAAAAGGAATCACTATCAATTAGAGAGGGATACTCGAGCCATTTTTTACTTATTCCAAAAAAAGGAAACACTAACCGTGATTAAAAGGAAGCACTAACCGCGACTTTGTCCCACAAAATCTAGCACAAACCACGAAAAAAGTAAACACTACTTGTGATAACCATTTTCATGGGGATCGTCATCTCTGGGCGATAGGAAGCACAACCCATTCGAGAATGGATGCACTAACCATGACTAAGACTTATAAAAGGACATCACTAACCATCAGGGAAGGATACCCGGTCAATTTTTAATTTAGTCCAAAAAAAGGGAAATAATAACCATGAGAAAAAAGCAGCACTAATCGCGACTTAGTCCCAAAATAGGTAATACTAACTGTGATAAAAGGAAACACTACCAGTGAGAACAGTTTTTCATAGGAATCGTGCAGTCAGGGAGATGGGAAGCTCTACTCATCAGGGAATGGATGCAATAACCATGACATAAAAGGCAATAAGGCATCACTAATCATCAGAGCGGGATATTCAAGCCATTTTTCACTTAGTCCAAAAAATTGAAACACTAACCGTGATAAAAAGGCTTCACTAACCGTGACTTAGTCTCAAAAACGGTAGCACTAACCGTGATAAAAGGAGACAATAATAGTGTGAACCATTATTCATGGGGATCGCTCTGCTCGGACGATGGGAAGCACTACCCATCATAGAATGGAAGCACTAACAATGATCTAAAGGGGCAATAAGGCTTCATTAACCATCAGAGAGGGATACTCGAGCCATTGTTCAGTTATTCCACAAATAGGAAACACAAACCGTGATAAAAAGGCTACACTAACCGTTACTTAGTCCTAAAAAAGGCAACACTAACAGTGATAAATGGAAACACTACCAGTGAGACCTATTATTTATGGGGATCGCCTAATATGGGTGATGGGAAGCACTACCCATCAAAGAATTGAAGCACTAGCCATGACCTAGAAGGACAATAGGGCATCACTAACCATCAGAGAGGGATACTCGATCTACTTTTCACTTAGTCCATAAAAAGAAAACACTAACCGTGATAAAAAGGCAGTACTAACAGTGACTTATTCCCCGAAAAGGCAGCACTAATCGTGATAAAAGGAAACACTACATGTGAGACAAATTTTTAGTGGGGATCATTCAGTATGGGCGATGGAAGTTACTGCCCAACACTGAAAGGAAGCACTAATCATGACCTAGACTTACAATAGGGCATTACTAGCCATGATAGAGGGATACTTTGCCAATTTTTAATTAGTCCAAAAAAAAGGAAAAACTTACCGTGAGAAAAGGGCAGCATTAAATGTGATAAAAAAAGCCAGCACTAAGCGTGACTCAATACCAAAAAAGGCAACACTAACCGTGATAAAAGGAAACAATGCTAGTGAGAACCATTTTTCCTGGGGATAAAAAGGAAATACTAACTGCGAAAAAAAGGATACGCTAGCCGTGACTTTGTCCCAAAAAATGTAGTACTAATCGCAAAAAAAGTAAACACTACTTGTGAGTCCCATTATTCATGGCGATCGCCCACTACGGGCGATGGGAAGCACAACCCATCAGTGAATAGAAGCACTAACCATGACCTAGAATGATAAATGAATGACTAACCATCAGAGAGGGATACTTGACCCATTTTTAACTTAGTCCAATAAAATGGAAAACACTAACCGTGAGAAAACAACAGACCTAACCGTGACTTTGTCCCAAAATAGGCAGCACTAACCGTGATAAAAGGAAAAACTACCAGTAAGACCCATTTTTCAGAGGAATTGTACAGTCTGGGCGATGGGAAATACTACCCATCAAGGAATAAAAGCACTAACCATGACCTATATGGGTAATAAGGCATCACTAACCATCAGAGAGGGATATTCGAGCCAATTTTCATGTAGTCCATAAAAAAGAAATACTAACCGTGATATAAAGGTATCACTAACTGTGACTTAGTCCCATAAAAGGTAGCCCTGACCTTGGTAAATGGAAGTACTACCAGTTGTAGTAGCCTACTCGAAGCCTTCTACCCCAGACAGACATTCAATGGCTACTTCGAATCCTACTCGAATATATTGAGGCCCATTCAATCCTTAAACAAGCTTCCCCAAGATCACCCGAGAACGAAGCTTCAACTCCGAAGAAGCCTCGAGGACAGACTCCACACAACCCAGTAGAAGCACTTCAGCCATATATGCACATGGTCGAGGTATGACAGGACAGGCAGCCAGCTCACTAGATAAGACGATGCAGTAGCTGGTCCCTGCAGCTACAGTAGCAGGCCTAACCCCTGCCACAGTGACAAAGTACATAGACATATCCAACAACTCTTAGAGTAATAGTACAAACATGTCCGGCGCCCATACCCCCGCCGGGATATCCGGGCAAGTACCCTTGTAATCTGACCTAACTTGGTGACTCAGCCCTTCCTATGTTCTATAAATAGGAGAGAGGTGGAACCAAGGAAAGGTTAGAAAAATTATCCCCAGCCCCTTAACAGTTTACCTCCGATCACCCTGTAAAAACCTCGTACTCGAACCTTTGATTACTCATCAGTAATAAAAATACTCTTAAAAATCCTCATCAGTGGTCGTAGAGCGTCACATTCGAGCCTCTACGCAAGTATTTTTTCTACAGATTGTTCATACTTTAGATTATTTACTTGCATTCCTTTGATTGAAGATTAACCCTGTGTTGTAAGAGCCGACTTCCCCTCCAAAAGAAGTTCGGCCCCTATAATTGGCGCCGTCTGTGCTTCCCACCCTACTAATCTATTTTTCTCTTCCCCCCCCCCCCCCCCCTTGTTTTCGACTTCCACAAATTCTTCTTAATGACACCCGCCCTCCGTTCAAGTTCAACCCATGCCAGTATCTCCATCGAAGGAGTAGCCGCCCAAATAACCTTACTATCTCAACAAGTCACTCAAGCCGAGGAGCGCGACCATGGATAACTTCACTAAGAGCATAAAAACTACCGCCTGGAGCTGGAAACTGAACGGAACCGCCGCTTAGACGACGAAAATGGACAGAACTGGGCAATCGATGAGTTATGCAAGACCGTTCGAGAGCTGCAGAGACAACAGCCGGAGGAACCTACTCGACCATACCAAGCACCAGATCCATCGCACATGTCTGCCCGCGGCTATCTGGGACCTCTACCCACTCTTGGATTAACCCAAGGTCGTATCCAAGCAGAGGGTGCTCCTCACATTATTCCACCAACCGGTTCCATCCATCTCGTTGTACACCCTAAAGAAAATTCTTCTGACTCCACCCTCCAATCCTCTATACACCCCATACGCCGCCTTGCTCGAGAACGTCTCGGGGAGCGCAGTGCTGAACACATTCCACCCACTCGAACTCACCATCCTCGAATCCCTCGATCTCCCCCTTATCCAGCCTATGCTGCACAGCAGAATTTTGACTTCAAAATACAACCAGTCATTCGTATCAGCGTGAGCCCAGCCACCAACTTTGGAGTCGCCTCAACAGCCCCTGTTATGCCCCAATCTTCTCGCTATCGAGATACCCCCCAACTTCTGTGCCCCAAAACTCAGCAAATACCGTAATACAGACCCTCAATCGCACATTTTGAAATTCCAAAATTCCCTGAGCCTCTATTCTATAGCCAACTACCTGCTATATCGCCTTTTTCCCAGGACCCTCACTGATAGTCCCCTTCGATGGTATCATAATCTTCCAAATGGCTCAGTACGAAGCTTTGAGCAACTGCCATGGTTTTTCATCTCCCAGTTTTCCTTCAATAAGGACAGAAAAGTTAGTGTCGACGTACTGTTCAATTTTAGAAAATCTAACAATGAGACACTCGAAGCCTTCACCAAAATGTTCGTCGATGAATCACGGAAAATCGAGAACCTTGATGGCGTGAATGTCATACTCGCATACTCGAATGCCCTACCTGATCACAGTCAAGTCAAAGAACATTTCGTTCTCCACAAACCTCAAGCCCTCGAAGGGATTTCTCAAAAGTCAACGGTTATATTGACCTCGAGCGCCTCCGCGAGTTACATAAACCAAGCCAACCTTAGACCCCTACTATCAGTAAACCTTAACAAAACTTTCCTTCCAATCCAACACCCCTGGTCGCTCCTGTCTGACAGGAGACAGAGAGCCGCAAATGCCCTAATATCGACAACAGTGTTGAAGCTCGCAAGAAGCGACCGAAGCCAGTCTTACCCATACACGCTGCCCCTCTCAGCACCCTTCAACCACATATACAAGCAGACCCCATCTGGCGTATACCTATCCCTATTAAAGTCAGACCAGGCAAACCTTAGTACGCCAATCACAAATGTAATTATCACCATAACAATAAATGGTTCGCCCTGCAGCGCTCTCTCGAACTCATTCTCAAAGCAGGTTGTCTGCACCAGTATATTACTGACCTTCACAGCTATCTTGAAGGGTCTTACCTCAAAACTCAATCCCCCCTACCACTGACCCTGCCGAGGTGCAGATTTATAGAATAAACTTCATCGAAGTCAATAACATAGACAGCGGCCATTCTAAAAGCAAACGTAAGCGCGTCAAAGAATGTTATAAGCTCACCTACTAGGAGAAACATCCCACCATCCTGCCATAATCAAGCCATTGCCCTCGTCCCGAAAGCATCTCTTTCATCGACTGTGATACTTCCTATGTTTGATACCCCCATTCGGACCCTTTAGTCATCATGATTAAAGTTGAAAACCTCATCTTCCACACCATGCAGATTGATACAGGGAGTGCAGCTGATGTCCTCTTTTTCCAAACTGTCAAAACCATGAAGAAGATGGATCTCATAACTGTTGCCAATATCAAGTTGAAAGGCTTTATTGGGGCCACAAAAGTCGTTGTCTGTGGAATCAGCCTACCAGTCACCACAGGGCCTATTATACTTCAAACCTGCCTCCTTGTCACCGACAAACAGTCAGAATACCTCGGTATCCACAGGCGTGACTGGCTCCACTCCATGCATGCCATAACTTCGACCTACCATCAGACCCTTTGTTTCACAACCCCTGACGGTACTTGGAATTTGAAAGGCTCTCAATACCTTGCCCGTTCATGCGACCACCCGGAGATCGATCAGACCAAGAAACTCATCAACCGCCGGAGATCGACCAAACCTTCGATTAGACCCAGAGATCAACCATAAATTTGACAGATACTACCTCACCCATCAAACCCACAATTTATATCAAACTCGACGGTCATGATCGAGGTACATTCATTGGAACTTCTATTCACGAAGCAGAACGCCTCGAACATATAGATTTCCTTCGAGCAATCAAAAATGTATTTGCATGAACATTCCAGGAAATGCCTGACATCGGCCCCAGCCTGGTGCGCCATCACCTAGACCTCATCCTCAATTCCTTAACAGTAAAACCGAAGAAGCGCAACCTGGCACCACGACTTTGAGACAAAGTGAACCTTAAAGTAGAGAAGCTCATAGCAGCAGGATTTATCAGAGAAGTAAAGTACGTTGACTGGATATCAAACATTATGGCAGTTCCCATGAAGAACGGCAAGATCAGAATCTGCGTCGACTTCGCAGACCTCAACAAGCACACACCAAAGGATAGCTTCCTCTACCCGATCATCTCAGCACTCCTCGATGCCACTGCTGAACATGAGCGACTATCAATGATGGACGCGACTTCGAGATACAATCAGGTACCCCTCCTCCCCAAAGATTAAGTCAAAACTTCATTTATCACTGAACATGGCCTTTAATGTTTTAACGTCATGCCCTTCAGCCTTAAAAATACGGGAGCCACGTACCAATGTCTTATCACGACCATGTTTAAGCCTTTGCTTGGCAAGTCGGCCGAAGTCTACATCGACGACATGTTATGCAAGAGCCTTCTAAAACAAACCCACATGTAAGACCTACCCGAAGTCTTCTCAATACTTCGTACATATAACATAAAACTCAACCCAGAAAAATGCCAATTTGGTGTTTCGTCTGGGAAATTTTTAAGCCACCTTATCAGTAAACGAGGTATCAAGATTGACCCCACCCATATTCGAGCCCTCATTGATATCCCTTCGCCCTAAACCAAAAAGGATGCCCAGAAAATGGTAGGTAAAATAGTAGCCCTCATCCGTTTCATTTCAAAATCCTCAGACAGATGTGCTTGGCTTTTTTCCCTTTTACGCGAACAAGGCGTTCACAAAGCATAAAAGAAAAACAACCCCAAGATCAATTGGACACCTGAATGTGAATAGGCCGTCCTTAAACTCAGAACTTATCTTGGCGGACCACCCATCATTAGTACCCCTATCGAAGGTGAAACACTCTCTTTATACCTCGCCGTTACAGACACCTCTATCAATTCAGTACTTATTTGACTCGACTCAATCATTGAGAAACCTGTATATTTCATCAGCAAAACTTTAACACCCACAAAAACCCGATATTCAAAGCTTGTGCGTTTGCTCCATACCCTTGTCTATTTAGTCTGCAAACTCAAGCCATACTTTCAAACTCACCCCATCAGTGTTATAACAAGTTACCCCCTTCGAGAAGTACTCAAATAAAATGAGAAATCCAGACGAGTACAACAGTGGTCTATATACCTTGGTGAACACGACATTACATTCAAGAAGCAAATATTCCAGAAAGGCCAAGCGGTAGCAGACTTTCTTGCCGACTTCCCGGCCGAAGATGTCGATTGGGAAGAGCTCGAAGAGGACTTAACAAAAGACCAAGCCAAAGCATCAGATCTTTGGAACCCTAATACTGGCTGGCATTTATTCACAAATGGATCCGCTGGACCTAATGGCTCAGGAATTGGTATTGTCTCGGTCACACCCACTAATAATCGAATAGAGAAAGCCATTAAACTTACCATCGAATGTTCTAATAATGATGCAGAGTACGAAGCCTTGATTCACGACCTTGACCTCGCCCTCGACCTTGGCGTTCCCAAACTTACCGTTTTCACAGATTCCCAACTTGTTCAGAGACATTATACAGGAGAAAATCAAGCTAATGGTCGCATGGTTGACAATACTCTTTTCGTTAGGCAACGTATGGACCGTTTTCCCAAAAAGCCTACTATTACTCATTACCCTCGAGGAAAAAATTGACATGCAGATGCCCTCACCTATATCGCAGCCATGCTCAGACAGTCAGAATCCCAAACCCTTCATATCGAAGTACTCAAACGCCCAAGAATAGGCCAGATGGAAGTCAATGCCTTCAATACTAGGGGCGAGAGTCTTAATCCAGACGACTAGAAAACACTATTCCTCCATTACCTCAATAATGCAATCCTCCTAGATGATCCCAATGCCAGATGACCATTGTTAGAAAATTACCGCAGATACACTATCCATAAACATGAATTACATCGCAAATCCCCAAATGGCATCCTCTTTCGATACATATCCCACGCTGAAGCTTCTACAATTTTAGCCAAACTTCACGAAGGAACCTGCGGTGCTTACACTGTTAATTATTCTATGGCCCTTCGCAAGACCGAATATGAAAAAACAAGCCGAAGAGTATGCCATACACAGTGGTAAATGTCAACGTCACGCTCATGATATTCATTGCCCTTTACAAGACCGCCATTTCAGTCGATTCTCCAGGCCATTCAAAAGATGGGCTATCGATCTCATTGGCCCCTTCCCTAATGCCTCGGGTAGCATAGAAAAAGTCCTTGTTGCAATAGATTACTTCACCAAATGGGTCAAAGTTGTACCTTTGTGCCGAACCAGAGAAGAAGAAGTTATCAAATTGCAATGAGAAAACATTGTCACACGCTTCGGATGCCCCCATATGATTCGATGCAATAATGATCCCCAGTTCGTCGGCAGCAAAGTCAAAAACTTTCTCAAAAAATACAACATCATCCTCTCACCCTCAACACCCTACTATCCACAAAGCAACGGTCATGTCGAAGCAATCAACAAAACCATTATCGACGGTCTCAAAAAGTGAGTGGATGCGAAGAAAGGTTGATCGGTTCAAAAGTTGCAGCATGTCCTCTGGGCCTATCGAATAACACAAAGAAAATCTACAGACTGTACCTCTTTCCTTCTAGTATACGGTACCGAAGTTGTGCTCCCTAATCAATTCAAAGTACCTACACGAGATCCTAACCTCCCAGACGAAGACAATGAGTTTGAGCTCGCATGCAACATGTTATGGATCAATGAAACCAGAAACTGTGTCATCGCCAACCTTGGCTTCTACCACACATCACCTCAGAAATCATATAACAAGAGAGTTTGACCATGAAGTTTTAACATCGGAGATCTAGTACTTTGACGTGTCAACCAATCCTCGAAACCTCGAAATGCCGGCAAGCTAGCCGAATCCTGGGAAGGACTTTGTGTCGTGTATGATAAAACTGACAAGGGTTCTTACTATCTAATGGCAAAAGACGAAGGGCCTTTACAAAGAACGTAGAACACAATGCAGTTGGTCTCCTATAACAGTTTACGGCCTCAACCTTGTACAACTGATGTAACACAGAATAATCAATAAACAACTTTTCTACCCATACATCATCTCCAATTTTCAATAAATTTCTTGGTTTAACTTAGGTATCATGTCAACCCCTTCGACGGACTGATACTTAGGAGTGACCTTGAAATTTTCAAGCTTCCAATTTTGAGCAAACTCGAGGGGCAAGGAAGGTCGAAAGACCAGACCATCTGGAATGCATTGGGAGCAAATAGTTTTGCTTCACTGTGGCTAAGGCCTTCGAAGTCCAGTCAATTTCCTGGTTTCTTCTAAGTATCATGCCAGCCATTCGACCCGACTGATACCTGGGGGCGACCTTAAAATTTTCAAGCTTCCAATTTTGAGTAAACTTGAGAGGCAAGGAAAGTTGAAAGGATGGACCCTCGGGACTGTATTGGGTGCGAACAGTTATGCTTCGATCAGGCTCTGAAACTGTCGAAGTGTAGTCGATTTCCTGGTTTATTCTAAGTATCATGTCAACCCATCGACTCGACTGATACTTAGGGGCGACATTAAAATTTTCAAGCTTCCAATTTTGAGCAATCTGTAGGGGCAAGGATGGTTGAAAGACCGGACCCTCGAGAATGCATTGGGGGTGAGCAGTTATCCTTCGATCATGCTTCGAAACCGTCGAAGTCTAGTTGATTTCTTCGTTTACCCTGAGTATCATGTCCACCCTCGCCCCGACTGATACTTGGGGAAGACCTTGAAATTTTCTAGTTTCCAACATTCGAGCAAACTCGAGGGGCACGAATGGTCGAAGGGCCAGACCCTCTAGAATGCGTTGGGGGCGAACACATCTTACATCATTATTGCTCCGTCTTTCGATGTCCAGTAGATCCGCCAATTTCAAAAGAGGTATCACAACATCCTCAAAGCTCTTCTGGGTTCGATCACTCTACAGTCATTTGACAGAAACAGTACAGGCAGATACTATTATACATAAATATCTACGATGCGAAGAAGATTTAAAACCTCATACATCAGAGAAACAGTTTCATTACAACTCAAGATAAGTTATCAAAAGTTTGGTACAAGCCAAACAAACAGATTATACATCAACATTTCAACAATCCCGAACAAAGCAAGGCCAGAACAAGACAACAAATTTAGCTCAAAACATCAAGAATCAATTCAAAAGTAGTTCAGACTCAAATTCAGAAGTTTAAACAGATAAGAAGAATTAGTACAGTACAACAGCTCATAAAAATTCCAAGTTCAAAGACCAACTCCACAGAAAAGTAACTGAGTTCAAATATTACAACTCCACATCAATTAGATAAAGAAGGAACAAATACCTCATATCGGCGCAGCCGCATCCTCTTCTCCCACAGGCCCTGCAGCAACAGCACCCTCAGCACCTCCAGCCGAAAGCTTCGATCCCACAAAATCGACAACTAAATCATCCACAGTTCCAGCGCTGGTCGCTTCAATTGTAGGAGCCTTCACACCACCTCCAGTACCTCCATCTGCCCCATCAGGAAAGTCTGCCTCTCCTAACTTCATCGGCAGATCCTCTCCAGCCCAGTTCTGGGGAAACAGGGAAGGGTTCCAAAGTGTTAGGATTAAACCCCTTATCCTCTATAAACTACTTCAGCCTCACGCCAACCTTACATTCACCATCAAACTGCGCCAGATAAATTACCTTCTATTTTTCTTTCTCCCTCTCTTTTACAGCAAGCTTCACCCCCCACACCCACTCCTATTTAGACCGCTGATGCTTAAGCCACTCATCAAAGGAGTCTGTGATTTCTACCAAATCTCGCTTCAAAACTTTGACCTCTAATAATAATGAAAACTCAGTCCCACGAGCAAGATCCAGACTTTCAATCGCTAGCCGCAGCATCCCCTTGGCTGACTTCATTGCCTTGTTATAAGATTGCGCCCAAGCATCCATCTGTAAGAATATTTAGGCAGTCAGTACCTCTCGAGGCCCTCGAAACTCGAAGGACTTAAAAGTAATCAAAGAATCTCGTAAAAGAAATTAATTGACAGTTACCTGAAACATACTCCTCTTCATTTCCTTCGAGGCCTCGTCTGGGTCATCTTTGCAGAGTTCAACCCTCGAAGAATGCTTGGCTACCGCTTACTTTTGTCATTCAGCCTCCATCATCTCTTTATCCGCATCCCCTGCATCATTCTCCCCCAGTGCCCTACGCCTTTTGCGCTAAATAACCTTCGTCTGTTGTTCCTTCAGAACTTCGGGAACAATCTGGCCCTTCCCCTTCTTAGCCTATTTTAGCACTTGCCTCGGCCTCAGTCTCGAAGCATCGCCAACCACTTTGGGCACTGGCGCTGCTTGCTTCGACCCCCTCCTCGATTTCGGAACATGCTAAATATTTTTGGGCAACTCGTCCCCTCCTATTTCTTCTAGACCCTTCGAACCACCTTCGCCTCCCCTCCTCTTCGTTGGCTTTGACATGACGGGTACGTTTCGAAGCAGGAAATCCGTATTCTTCCTTCTCTGCCTCTTGATACCAAGACTGTCAAAAATAAAATTTACCCAATCGTCACTAGCTTCGAGCAAAGCATCAATATAGTTCCTCGAATTGTTCCAACTCAGATTCTTCGGACCTGCAGAACATACAAAATATAATCGCAACTTATCCAAGACATACATCAACAACAATCCTTCGACAACATACTTACTCTGATTATACACCCTATGATGCAACTTATAAAGGTCTTCCCCCTCAACATTCTCGTAGTTGCCCTGTACTATAACTAAATATTTATTCCACCCTCGGCCCGTCAAACACAGATCAAAGAACTAGGGCTTCCAAGGGTGACACTGGATGTGATAGGTATCTATGTTCTGGCTCACCGTCTTCGAGTAAAAGGTAATAATGTCAAACCACTTAATTAAACCCCTTCCCTCACTGCACAGCTTTGAATTTATCCCCTCTATGACCCTCATCATATCATAAAAATTTTCATTCATTTGAACCGGGGCCACCTCCCCAAAATTTAGTACCTCTTTCACCAGTCTTCAAAGCGGAAGTTCCATCCCCAGCCGAATCTGGCCTCTTTATGCAATTATTCCATATTCCGAGTTCAATTTGAAAGTTAACCCTGCTCCCACCACGCTCCACAACACCCCCACTTTTAACAGCTCCAACTTGGCAGCAAATCGAACCAATCTAAC
Organism: Kingdonia uniflora; assembly: GCA_014058105.1. NCBI lineage: Eukaryota > Viridiplantae > Streptophyta > Magnoliopsida > Ranunculales > Circaeasteraceae > Kingdonia > Kingdonia uniflora. Next base: position 47,138 of record JACGCM010001897.1, on the reverse strand, counting down.
CTTATCTCTAGCCGAAACGTCACCTTCGACCCTATCTGAATCAGTCGAATCCCCACTTTCTTCACTCTGCCCCTCTTCTCCCTTTCCACCACTAGAAGGCCTTACATTACCCTCGCCTCTCTCCCCCCACACTATCTCCTCCTCACTATCCTCAGTCACTACCGTCTTACGACGTCCCGTAATCAAAACCTTAACAACCGACAATACTATAGACAAAGGGGAAAAGTTACAACATCTAACACGTTTAAGTCGCTGCCCTCATCTACGGGAGCACGACCAGATATACTAGCTTCGAATGCTTCAATCTCTTCGTCTATCAGCCTCTGTCTCGAAGCTTGACGGGTATGCATCAAACCCTACAGAAGAAGAGGTACAATATTAGATCGATATATTTAATTATTACATGTCAATAACCCATATCCCATCTACCCCCTTAAACTGATTCATACACATTCGAAACTCTGATCCTAAACTCAATACTTCCTTCAAAAACCTCAAAATTCCCCGAATGGGTTGGAACCTAGACACATGAATTCTCTTATCCTCAAAAATAACCTCCAAACCCTAAACTCATAATATTCAACTCACAGAGATAGAAGGAAAAACAACGCAAAAATTAGCATAAATTAATTACCATACCTGTGTTAGAAGCACTATACTCGAAATAGCAAGATCAATGCAACAATTTCAGCAACTTCTCTTAAAAGTACTAATGGCGTACATTCTCTCCCTCTCAGTCTCTCTAATTTTTCTCAGTAAACAGTACAGTAATTACTTATCTCACATTTATATACCTTCTCGAAAAACCAAGCCGCCTCGATTTTCAAACCACTATCATTACCATGACCCAGTACCCTAGCTTTTCGGCTACAATGTGTTTTGACCGATTTGCCCCTCATATCCCTCACGTACGAGGTGCACGCTCACTTCAAATTACCTAGAAAACTAAACCTTCTCAAACCTTTTTACCCTCACTCGAAGCTAAACAATCAAATCTCAACATATAATCATAACTTTTTCGTAAAATGTGCAAAAATCATGATTACTTTTCAACACACTACCCCAGGCGCATGTATCACCCTGATAGACCAGCTGTCTGGGCTGTCAGTACGACCAGTCAAATCCAAAAAAAGTTTCGGAATATTCGAGTAATCGACCACACCGCGCCTCGAAGACTCTTCAACAGATAGCCTCAAATTTGTTTCTCAAATATATCCTCATTCAATCTACATAACATTCATTACTTCAAATCCTCATGCCTTTATTATTTCAGCAGATTACCCTTTCCTTTGACAGTTTTGAATTTTACTTATACATGAAGCTTAACATTGCTTCAACAGATAACAAATTTTAATTCGACAGTCCCGACTTACTCTTATACATAGACAACCATTCTCCTTTGACATATAACAATTATCCTTCGACAGATTACAATCATGCACTTCGACAGTTCGAAAAATTTTGCCTACACATATTAAACCTCTTACAGATCAAACCTTTTATTTTCGACAGATTAGACATCCTACTTCGATAATTCATGCTTGTTACTTCGATAGATCAAAGTTATACTTTGAACATTCAAAATCCTACAGAAATTAGTATTGAAAAATAATTTGACAGATTATACCGCCAACACCAAATTTTATTAACTACAAAAAAAATAAAGTACAATTCCAATAGTTATTGTAAATACCCCACATACAAATATCATATCAAAAATAGTTACCAAAACAGATAGAGGACCCTAATTATCAGCGGGATGCTCCTTTTGGACCACATGTACAAGAGCAGCGTCCTCTTCGTCCACCATTTTTTCTGCGAAGGACTCCAGCAGAGACAACCGATGACCCAGAAATGGACCCATTATCTAATGAATCCCCTACCAGTATGCAAAAGACATTCCAGCAATGAGTACCCCGGGTTCCACTTTAAAGAGATTCGGCATTTTTGCATCAATATTCTAATTAAAACCAAACCTCCGTTGTAACTCCAATGTCCTCAATTGTATTCGCCTGACCCTCACTGTTGCCGGGTTCTCTTGTGTCGGTACATTTGTATCCATCCTGATCCGAACAAATAGAAATAAAGATAAAGAAAGAATGTAGAATGGTGAGAAATTCTCTCCACAACAATTACTTTTATACATGGGGAACGATTTCAACTTTCCCACTTCCCAAGCCAAATTAATTGCTACTTTCAATTCTCACCTTGAAAACCCAACAGTCCAACCTCTAGAACTTCCTAGACGTAATAGTTTTCATCTGCATGCGCATGGAAACACCATTTACGAGGACTTGCAGTCAAAACTCCCGCATCAAACCATAGACCATTGTCACACTTCGATCCCAATTACTTGCACCAAGTCAATTACATTCGACCACATCATTATACTTCAAGAACACCTTTTGCAGCATTAATCAGTATTACCCGTTAACATTCGATGAGATAAGTTTACTATCGTGCCTACAATCCAATTCGTTTCTAATGCCTAGCAGTTACAAAAACTCAAATATGCAACAAAATATTATTCTCATTCCATTTCGCCACAAACAACAACAAAGCAGTAAAATTCCAAACCCATATACATTCAACGGACATGGGCGAACCCCATCCCCTTCAGATATGGCATATTGGGCGTGGAATCCATAGAAATTTCAAAATTTGCAGAAGAAAGAGAGAAGAATGAAAAAGGAAGAAGGTTACACAGTACCCGAACTCAATAGCCCATACTTATAGCCTCATTTAATTTATTACCCTATAACCACCAATACCTCTTAATTATCCTCTTTTATTACTTACCCGAAAACCAATAGTCAAACTGCTCAAATTCTAAGGCCAAACAGTTTTCTCAACAAATGCCTCTCCACCTGCCTTAGAGACCCTCGCTGAGTGGGGGCGAATATAGTAGCCTACTCCCAGCATTCTACCCCAGACAGATACTCGAAGGCAACTTCGAAGCCTACTCGAATATATCGAGGCCCATTCAATCCTTAAACAAGCTTCCCCAAGATCACCCAAGGACGAAGCTTCGATTCTGAACAAGCCTCAATGATGAACTCCATATATCACAGCAAAAGCACTTTGACCATATCTGCACATGGTCGAGGTATGACGGGACAGGCAGCCAGCTCACCAGACAAGACGGCGCAGTGGTTGGTCCATGTAGCTATAGTGACAGGCCCAGCCACTACCAAAGTGAAAAAGTTCATAGACATATCCAACAACTGTTGCAGTGATAGTATAGACATGTCCGGCGCTCATACCCCCGCCGAGATATTCGGCCAAGTACCCTTGTAATCTGACCTAACCTTGGTGACTCAGCCCTTCCTATGTTCAATAAATAGGAAAGAGGGGGAACCAAGGAGAGGACAGAAAAATTTTCCCCAGCCCCTTTGCAGTTTACCTTCGATCACCCTGTAAAAACCCAGTACTCAAACATTCGATTTCTCATGAGTAATAAAAATACTCTTTAAAATCCTCATCAGAGGCCATAGAGTATCACATTCGGGCCTCTACGTAAATATTTTATTCATAGATTGTTCATACTTTAGATAATTTACTTGCATTCAATTGATTGAAGATTAACTCCGTGTTGCAAGAGCCGACTTCCCCTCCGAAAGAAGTTAGGCCCCTACGCAAGTGAGAACAATTTTTCATGGGGATCGCCCAGTATAAGCAATGGGAAGCACTACACATCAGAGAATGAATGCACTAGCCATGACCTGGAAGGGAAATAAGGAATCACTAACCATTCGAGAGGGATATTCAAGCCATTTTTCACCTACTCCAAAAAAAGGAAACACTAACCGCAATAAAAAGGCATCACTAGCCGTGACTTAGTACCAAAAAAGGTTGACCAGACCGTGAAAAAAGGAAACACTACCAGTAAGAACCAATTTTCATGGAGATCGCCTAGTCCGGGTGACGGGAAGCACAACCCATCAGAGAATGGAAGTACTAACCATGGCCAAGAAGGGCAATAAGGCATTACTAACCATCAGAGCGGAATACTCGACCTATTTTAACTTAGTCCAGAAATAGGAAATACTAACCGTGATAAAAAGGCAGCCCTAGCCGTGACTTAGTCCCTAAAAAGGGAGTACTAACGTGATAAATCGAAACACTACTAGTGTGACCCATTTCTCATGGGGATAACCCCGTCTGGGCGATGGAAATTACTACCTATCACTGAACAGAAGCACTAACCATGGCCTAGACTGACAATAGGGCATCACTAGCCATCATAGAGGGACACTCTGCCAATTTTTACTTAGTACAAAATATAGGAAATACTATACCTGAGGAAAAGGCAGCACTAACCATGACTTAGTCCCAAAATAAGCACTATTAACCATGATAAAAGGAAACACTACTAGTGAGACCAATTTTTCATTGGAATCGAGTAATCCGGGCGATGGGAGGCACTACCCATCAGGGTTTAGAAGCACTAACCATGACCATGAAGGGCGATAAGGCATCACTAACCATCAAAGAAGGATATTCAAGCCATTTTTGACTTAGTCCAAAAAATGGAAACACTACCCGCGATAAAAAGGCATCACTAACCGTGACTTTGTCCGTAAAAAGGTAGACCTAACCATGAAAAATGAAAACACTACCAGTGAGAACCATTTTTCATGGGGATCACCCAGTCCAGACGATGGGAAGCACAACCCATCAGGGTATGGAAGCACTAACCATGGCCTAGGTGGGAGATAAGGCACCACTATCCATCAGAGAGGGATACATGATCTATTATTCACTTAGTCACAAAAAGGAAACATCAACCATGATAAAAAAAAGGTAGCACTAAGCGAGACTAAGTCTCAATAAAGGCAGCACTTGCCGTGATCAAATGAAACAGTACTAGTGAGAACCATTTTTCATGGGGATCGTTCAGTTCGGGCGATGAGATGCAATGCCCATCAAAGAATGGAAGCATTAACAATGATCTAGAAGGACAATAAGGCTTCATTAACTATCAGAGAGGGATACTCGAGCCAATTTTTGCATAGTCCAAAAAAAAGGAAACACTAACCGTGAGTGAAATACAGCACGAACCGTGACTTAGTCCCGAAAAAGGCAATATAAACCGCGATAAAAGCAAGCACTACCTGTGAGACCCATTTTTCAAGAGGATTGCCTAGTCCGGGCGATGGGATGTATTGCCCATCAAAGAATTGAAGCACTAACCATGACCTAGATGGGCAATAAGGCATCACTAACCATTAGAGAAAGATACTCGATCTATTTTTCACTTAGTCCAAAAAAATGAAGCACTAACGGTGATTAAAAGGAAGCACTATCCATGATTAAAAGGAAGCACTAACAGTGACTTAGTTCCAAAAAAGGCAGCACTAACCGTGATAAAAGAAAATGCTACCAATGAGACCCATTTTCATGGGGATCCGCTAGTTCGGATGATGGGAAGCACTACCCATTAGAGAATGGAAGCACTAACCATGATCTAGAAAGGCAATAAGGCCTCACTAAGCATCATAGAGGGATACTCGATTCATCACTCACTTAGTCCAAAAAAAGTAAAGACTAACCGTGATAAAAAGGCAGCACTAACCGTGACTTAGCACAAAGAAGGGCAACACTAACCGTGATAAATGGTAACGCCACTAGTAAAACCCATTTTTCATGGGAATCAGACTGTCTTGGCAATGGAAAGCACTACCCATCACTTAAAGTAAGCACTAACAACGACCTAGACTTAAGCACTAACAATGACCTAGACTTACAATTGGGAATCACTAACCATCAGAGAGGGATACTCTGCCAATTCTTACTTAGTCCAAAAAAAAGGTAATACAAACCGTGAGAAAAAGGCTGTGCTAACCGTGATCTTTCCCCAAAAGAGGTAGAACTAACTATCATAAAAGGAAATACTACTAGTGAAACAACTTTTAATGGGGATTACTCTGTCCGGGAGATGGGAAGCACTACCCATATGTGAATGGAAGCACTAACCATGACCTTGATGGGCAAAAAGACATCACCAACCATCAGAGAGGGATACAGCACTAACTACAAAAAAAGTAAACACTACTTTTGATACCCATTTTTCTTGGGGATCGCCCTTTCCAGATGATGGGAAGCAAAGCCCATCAGATAATAGAAACAATAACCATTACCTAGATTGATAAAGGGCATCACTAACCATCAGAGAAGGATACTCGGCCCATTTAAAATTTAGTCCAAGAAGAGGGTAACACAAACTGTGAAAAAAAATTAGCACAAACCGTGACTTATTCCCAAAATAAGCAGAACGAACCGTGATAAAAGGAAACACTAACCCCGGGAAAAAGGTAGCATTAACCGTGACTTAGTCCCAAAATAGGCAGTACTAACCGTGATAAATGGAAACACTACCAGTGAGACCCATTTTTTATTAGAATCGTGCAGTCCAAGCGATGGGAAGCACCACCCTTTAGGGAATTTAAGCACTAACCATGAACTGGAAGGGAAATAAGGCATCATTAACCATCAAAGAGGGATATCCAGGTAATTTTTCACTTTGAAAAAAAAATGGAAATACCAACCGTAATTAAAAGGCATCACTAACCGTTACTGAGTCCCAAAAAAGGTAGCCCTGACCATGATAAAAGGAAATACAACCAGTGCGACCCATTTTTAATGGGGATCACCCAATCCGAGCGATGAGAAGCACTACCCATAAAAGAATGAAAGCACTAGCCATGATCTAGAAGGGCAATAAGGTTTCACTGACCATTAAAGAGGGATACTCAATCCATCATTCACTTAGTCCCAAAAAAGCAAATACTAACCGTGATAAAAAGGCAGCACTAACCGTGATAAATGGTAACGCCACTTAAAAAACCCATTTTTCATGGGAATCACTCAGTCTGGGCGATAGAAAGCACTACCCATCACTGAAAAGAAGCACTAACAATGACTAAGACTTACAATTGGGAATCACTAACCATCAGAGAGGGATACTCTGCCAATTCTAACTTAGCACAAAAAAAAGGTAATACTAACCGTGAGAAAAAGGCAGCGCTAACGGTGACTTTTCCCCAAAAGAGGTAGAACTAACTATCATAAAAGGAAATACTACTAGTGAAACAAATTTTTTATGGGGATCGCTCTGTCTGGGCGATGGGAAGCACTACCCATCAGTGAATGGAAGCACAAACCATGACCTTGATGAGCAAAAAGACATCACCAACCATCAGAGAGGGTTACAACACTAACTATAAAAAAAGAAAACACTACTTTTGAGACCCATTTTTCTTGGGATTACCCTTTCCAGGCGATGAGAAGCAAAGCCCATCAAGGAATAGAAGCAATAACCATTACCTAGACTGATATAGGGCATCACTAACCATCAAAGAAGGATACTCGGCCCATTTTTAACTTAGTCCTAAATTAGGGTACCACGAACCGTGAATTTTTTTTTTGCACTAATTGTGACTTATTCCCAAAATATATAGCACTAACCATGATAAAAGGAAACACTAACACTGGGAAAAGGCAGCATTAACCGTGACTTAGTCCCAAAATAGGCAGTACTAACCATGATAAATGGAAACACTACCAGTGAGACCCATTTTTCATTGGAATTGTGCAGTCCTGGCGATGGGAAACACCACCCATTTGGAAATTTAAGCACTAACCATGACCTGGAAGGGCAATAAGGCATCATTAACGATCAAAGAGGGATATTCAGGCAATTTTTCACTTTGACCTAAAAATGGAAATACCAACCGTGATAAAAAGGCATCACTAACCGTTACTTTGTCCCAAAAAAGATAGCCCTGACCATGAAAAAAGGAAATACAACCAGTGTGACCCATTTTTCATGGGGATTGCCCAGTACGGGCGATGGGAAGCACTACCCATCAGAGAATGGAAGCACTAACCATGACATAGAAATGCAATAAGGCATCACTAACCATCAAAGAGGGATACTCGATCGATTTTCCACTTAAGCCCAAAAAGGAAGCACTAACCATGATAAAAAAAAAAACCATCACTAAGCGTGACTAAGTCTCAAAAAAGGCAGTACTAACCGTGATAAAAGGAAACAATACTAGTGAGAACCATTTTTCAAGGGGATCGCTCAGTTAGGGCGATGGTAAGTATTACCCATAAGAGAATGGAAGCACTATCCATGACCAAGACTTAAGAAAGCACATCCCTCACCATCAGAGAGGGATACTTGATACCTTTTTAATTTAGTCAAAAAAAAGGGAAATAATAACCATGAGAAAAAAGTTGTACTAACCGTGACTTAGTCACTAAATTGGCCGCACAAACTATGATAAAAGGAAACACTACCTGTGAGACACATTTTTCAAAGGAATTGTGCAGTCTGGACCATAGGAACCACTACCCATCATGGAATATAAGCATAACCATGACCTAGAAGGGTAATAAGGCATCACTAACCATCAGAGAGGGATATTAAGACATTTTTAACTTAGTCCAAAAATGGAATAAACAAACCGTGATAAAAAAGGCATCACTAACTGTGACTCAGTCCAAAAAAAGGTGGCCCTTACCGTGATAAAAGAAAATACTACCAGTGAGACCCATTTTTTATTGGAATCACCCAGTTTAGGCTATAGGAAGAACTACCCATCAGAGAATGGAATCACTAACCATGACCTAGAAGAGCAATAAGAAATCACTAACCTGCAGAAATGGATACTCGATCTATTTTTTACTTAGTCCCTAGAAGGAAAGACTAACCATGACAAAAAAGCCAACACTAAGCGTAACTTTTTCCAAAAATGGGCAGCACAAACCGTGACAAAAGGAAACAATACTAGTGAGAACCATTTTTCATGGAGATCGCTTAGTTCAGGCAATGGGAAGCACTGCCCATCGGAGAATAAAGGCACTAACAATGATCCAGAAGGACAATAAGGCTTTATTAACCATCAGAGAGGGATAGTTGAGCCAATTATCACGTAGCCCAAAATAAAAGGAAACACAAACCGCGAGAAAAAGGCAGTACGAACCGTGACTTAGTCCCCAAAAAGGTACCACTAACCGTGATAAAAGGAAATACTACTTGTAAGACCCATTTTTCATGGGAATCGCCCAGTCCGGGCGATGGGAAGCACTACCCATGAAAGAATTGAAGCACTAACCATGACCTAGATGGGCAATAAGGCATCACTAACCATTAGAGAGGGATACTCAATCTACTTTTCCCTTAGTCAAATAAATGAAACACTAACCGTGATTAAAAAGAAGCACTAACAGTGACTTAGTCCCTTAAAAGGCAGAACAAACCATGATAAAAGGAAATGCTACCAGTGAGACCCATTTTTAATGGGAATAGTCCAGTCTGGACGTTGGGAAGCAATACCCATTAGAGAATTGAAGCGCTGACCATGATCTAGAAGGGCAATAAGGCTTCACTGACCATCAGAGAGGGATACTCGATCCATTTTTCACTTAGTCAAAAAACAAAAAATACTAACCGTGATAAATGGTAATGCTACTAGTGAAACCCATTTTTCATGGGAATCACTCAGTCTGGGCGATGGAAAACACTACCCATTACTGAAAGGAAGCACTAACAATGACCTAGACTGACAATTGGGAATCACTAACCATTAGAGAGGGATATTCTGCCACTTCTTACTTAGTCCAAAAAAAAGATAATACTAACCGTGAGAAAAAGGCAGCCCTAACCGTGACTTTACCCCAAAAGTGGCAGTGCTAACTATGATAAAAGGAAACACTACTAGTGAAACAAATTTTTAATGGGGTTCACTCTCTCCGGGCGATGGGAAACACTACCCATCAGTGAATGGAAGCACTAACATTGACCTTGATGGGCAAAAAGGCATCACTAACCATCAGAGAGGGATACTCAAGCCATTTTTTACCTAGTCCAAAAAAGAAAGCACTAACCGCGATAAAAAGGAAGCACTAAACGTGACTTTGTCACAAAAAAATACAGCACTAACTACAAAAAAAGAAAGCACTACTTTTGAGACCCATTTTTCATGGGGATCGCCCATTCCAGGCGATGGGAAGCACAGCCCATCAGAGAATAGAAGCACCAACCATTACCTTGACTGATTAAACGGCATCACTAACCATCAGAGAGGGATACTCAGCACATTTTTAACTTAGTCCAAAAACAGGGTAGCACTAACCGTAAAAAAAAGTAGTACTAACTGTGACTTATTCCCAAAATAGGCAGCACTAACCAGGATAAAAAGAAGCAATACTAGTAAGACCAATTTTTCTTATGAATTTCACAGTCTGGGCGATGGGAAGCACAACCCATCAATGAATTAAAGTACTAACCATGACCAAGAAGGGTAATAAGGCATCGCAAACCATCTGAGAGGGAAATTCGAGCCATTTTTACTTAGTCCAAAAAAAGGAAACACTAATCATGATAAAAAAAAGGCTGCACTAACCGTGATATAGTCCCACCAAAGGTAGCCCTAACCCTCATAAACGGAAACACTACAAGTGAGACCCATTTTTAATGGGGATCGCCATGTCCGGGTGATGAGAAGCACTACACTTCAGATAATGGAAGCATTAACCATGACCTTGATGGGCAATAAGGCACCACTAACAATCAGAGCGGAATACACGATCTATTTTTCACTTAGTCTAGAAAAAGGAAACACTAACAACGATAAAATGGCAACACTAACCGTGACATAGTCCCAAAAAAGGCAGCACTAACCATGATAAATGGAAACACTACTAGAGAGACCCATTTTTAATGGGGATCACTCAGTCTGGGAGATAGAAATCACTACCTATCACTGAATGGAAGCACAAACCATCATAGAGGGACAATCTGCAAATTTTTACTTAGTTCAAAAAAAGGAAACACCAACCATGGGTAAAAGGCAACATTAACCGTGACTTAGTCCCAAAATAGGCAGTACTAACCGTGATAAAAGGAAACAATACCAGTGAGACCCATTTTACATTAGAATCGAGCAGTCCAGGCGATGGGAAGCATCACCCTTCAGGGAATTTAAGCACTAACCATGACCTGGAAGGGAAATAAGGCATCATTAACCATCAATGAGGGATATTCAAGCCAGTTTTCTCTTTGTCCAAAAAATGGAAATACTAACCGTGATAAAAAGGCATCACAAACCGTTACTTAGTCCCAAAAAAGGTAGCCCTAATCATGATAAAAGGAAATACTACCAGTGTGACCCATTTTCCATTGAGATCGCCCTGTCCGGGCAATGGGAAGCACAACCCATCTGAGAATGGAAGCATTAACCATGACCTAGAAATTTAATAAGGCATCACTAACCATCAGAGAGGGATACTCTATCAATTTTTTACTTAGTCCCAAAAAGGAAACACTAACCATGATAAAAAAAAAAAAGCCAGTACTAAACGTGACAAAGTTTTAACAAAAGCAGCACTAACCGTGGTAAAAGGAAACAATACTAGTAAGAGCCATTTTTCATAGGGATCGCTCAATTTGGGCAAAGAGAAGCACTACCCATCAAAGATTGGAAGCACTAACCATGACCAAGACTGAAAAAAGGGCATCCCTAACCATCAGAGAGGGATACTTGGTCCATTTTGAATTTAGTCCAAAAAAGGGGAAACAATAACCATGGGAAAAAAGTAATACTAACCGTGACTTTGTCACTAAATAGGCGCCGCAAACTGTGTTAAAAGGAAACACTTACAGTAATACACATTTTTCATAGGACTCGTGCAGTCCGGACGATGGGATGCACTACCCATCATTGAATAGAGGCATAACCGTGACCTAGAAGGGCAATAAGGCATCACTAACCATCAGAGAGGGATACTCGATCTATTTATCCCTTAATCCAAAAAAAGGAAATACTAACTGTGATAAAAGGGCAGCACTAACCGTGACTTAGTCTCCAAAAAGGCAGTACTATCCGTGATAAAAGGAAATACTAGCAGTGAGACCCATTTTTCATGGGGGTCGCCCTGTCCGGGCGATGGTAAGTACTACCCATTAGAGAATAGAAACACTAACCATGATCAAGAAGGGCAATAAGGCATCACTAACCATCATAGAGGGATATTAAACCCATTTTTAACTTAATCCAAAAAGGGGAAATACTAACCGTGATTAAAAGGCATCACTAACTGTGACTAAGTCCAAAAAAAGGAGTCCCTGTCCATGATAAAAGAAAATACTACCAGTGAGACCCATTTTTTATGGGGATCGCCTAGTTCGGGTGATAGGAAGAACTACCCATCAGAGAATGGAAGTACTAGCCAGGACCTAGAAGGGGAATAAGCCATACAAACCATCAGAAAGGGAAACTCGATCTATTTTTTACTTAGTCCCAAAAAGGAAACTCTTTCCATGATAAAAAAAAAGTCAGCACTAAGCGTGACTTAGTCCCAAAAAAGGCAGCACTAACCGTGATAAAAGGAAACAATACAAGTTTGAACTATTTTTCATGGGGATCGCTCAGTTCGGGCGATGGGAAGCAATGCCCATCAAAGAATGCAAGCACTAAAAATGATCTAGAAGGGAAATAAGGCTTCATTAACCATAAGAGAGGGATACTCGAGGCGTTTTTAACTTAGTCCAAAAAACCGAAACACTAACCGCAATTAAAAGGCAGCACTAACCGTGAGTTAATCCCATAAAAGGTAGCACTAACCGTGATTAATGGAAATACAACCCGTAAGACCTATTTTTCATGGGGAATTCCCAGTCCGGGCGTTGGGAAGCACTGCTAATCAAATAATTTAAGCACTAACCTGACCTAGATGGGCAATAAGGCATCACTAACCATCAGAGAAGGATACTCGATCTATTTTTCACTTAGTCCAAAAAAAGGAAATACTAACCGTAATAAAAGGGCATCATTAACCATGACTTAGTCCACAAAAAGGCAGCACTAGCTGTAATAAAAGGAAATACAACCAGTGAGACCTATTTTACATGGTGGTCGCCTAGTCCGGACGATGGGAAGTACTACCCATTAGAGAATTGAAACACTAACCATGATCTAGAAGTGCAATAAGGCATCACTAACAGTCAGAGAGGGACACCCGATCCATTTTTCACTTAGTCAAAAAAAAGGAAATACTAACTAAAATAAAAAGGCAGTACTAGCCGTGACGTAGTCCCAAGAAAGGCAGTACTAACCGTGATAAAAGGAAATGCTACTAGTGTGAACCATTTTTCATGGGGATCACTCAGTCTGGGCGATGGAAAGCACTACCCATCACTGAAAGGAAGCACAAGCCATGACCTAGACTAACCATAAGGCATCAATAACCATCAGAAAGGGATACTCAGCCAAGTCTTATTTAGTCCAAATAAACAGAAACACAAACGCGAGAAAAATGCAGCACTATCCGTGACTTAGTCCCAGAAAAGGTAGTACTAACTGTGATAACAGGAAACCATTACCAGCAAAACAAATTTTCAATGGGGATTGCCCAGTCCGGGCATTGGGAAGCACTACCCATTAGTGAATGGAAGCACCAACAATGACCTAGATATGCAAAAAGGCATCACTAACCATCAGAGAGGGATACTCGAGCCATTATTTACTTAGTCCTAAAAATGGAAACACTAACAGTGATAAAAAGGAAGCACTAACCATGACTTAGTCCCAAAAAATGCGGCACTTACCGCAAAAAAATGAACACAACTTGTGAGACCAATTTTACATGGGGATCCCCCACTCCGGGCGATGGGATGCATAACCCATCAGAGAATGGAAGCACTATCCATGACCAAGACTGATAAAAGGGCTTCACTAGCCATCAGAGAGGGATACTCGGTCCATTTTTAATTTAGTCCAAAAAATGGGAAATAATAAGCATGAGAAAAAAGCAGCACTAACCGTGACTTAGTCCCATAATAAGCTGCACTAACCGTAATAAAAGAATACACTACCAGTGAGACCCATTTTTAATAGAAATCATGCACTCCGGGCATTTGGAAGCACAACCCATAAGGTAATAGATGCGCAAACCATGACCTAGAAAGGCAATAAGGCATCACTAACCATTCGTGAGGGATATTCAAGCCATTTTTCTCTTAGTCCAAAAAATGGAAACATTAACCGGGATTAAAAGGCATCACTAACCATGGCTAAGTCCCAAAAAAGGTAGCCCTGACAGTGAAAAAAGGAAATACAACCAGTGAGGCCTATTTTTCTTGCGGATCGCATAGTCCGGGCGATGGGAAGTACTTCCCGTCAAAGAATGAAAGCACTAACCATGACCTTTAATTGCAATAAGGCATCACTAACCATCAGAGAGAGATACTCGATCAATTTTTCACTTTGTCCAAAAAAAGAAAACATTAACCATGATAAAAAAAAACCCGCATTAAGCGTGAATTAGTCCCACTAAAGGCAGCACTAGCCGTGAAAAAAGGAAACAGTACTAGTGAGAACCATGTTTCATGAGGATCGCTCAGTTCGGGCGATGGGAAGTACTGCCCATCTGAGAATGGAAGCACTAACAATGATCTAAAAGGGCAATAAGGCTTCATTAACCATCAGAGAGGGATACTTCAGCCCATTTTTACTTAGTCCAAAAAAAAGGAAACACAAACTGCGAGATAAAAGCAATACTAACCGTGACTTAGTCCCAGAAAAGGCAACACTAAACGTGATAATAGGAAACACTACCAGTGAGACCCATTTCTCATAGGGATCGCCTAGTCCAGGCGATGGGAAGCACTGCCCATCAAACAATTGAAGCACTAACCATGACCTAGGTGGGGAATAAGGCCTCATTAACCATCAAAGAGGGATACTCGATCTATATTTCAATTAGTCCAAAGAAAGGAAACACTAACCGTGATTAAAAGGCAGCACTAACCGAGACTTAGTCCCAAAAAAGGCAAAGCATACCGTGATAAAAGGAAATACTACCAGTGAGACCTATTTTTCATGGGGATCGCCCAGTCGGGACGATGAGAAGCACTACCCATTAGATAATGGAAGCTTTAACCATGATCTAGGTGAGAAATAAGGCTTCACTAACCATCATAGAGGGATACTCGATCTATTTTTAACTTAGTCCAAAAGAAGGAATTACTAACCGCGATAAAAAAAGGCAGTATTAACCATGATAAAAGGTAATGCTACTTGTGATACCCATTTTTCAGGGGAATCACTCAGTCTAGGAGATGGAAAGCACTACCCATCAGTTAAAGGAAGCACTGACCATGACCTGGACTGACCATAAGGCATCACTAACCATCACAGAGGGATACTCTGCCAAGTCTTACTTAGTCCAAATAATCGGAAATATTAACCGCGAGTTAAAGGCAGCACTAACAATGACTTAGTCCCAAAAAAGGCAACACGAACCGTGATAAAAGGAAACACAACTAGTGACGCCAATTTTTCATGGGGATCGCCTAGTCCGGGCAATAAAATGCACTACCCATCAAAGAATTAAAGCACTAACAAAAACCTAGATGGGCAATAAGGAATCATTATCAATCAGAGAGGGATACTCGATCTATTATTCAATAAGTCCATAAAAAGAAAATAATAACCGTGATTAAATGGCAGCACTAACCGTGACTTAGTCCCAAAAAAGGTAGCACTAACCGTGATAAAAGGAAATTCTACCAGTGTGACCCATTTTTCATGGGGATTGCCCAGTCTGGACGAGGGGAAGCACTACCCATTAGAGAATGGAAGCTCTAACCATGATCTAGAAGTACAATAAGGCTCCAATAGCCATCATAGAGGGATACTCGATCTATTTTTCACTTAGTCCAAAAAAAGGAAATACTAACCGTGAGAAAAAAGCAGCACTAACCGTGACTTAATCCATAAAAAGGCTGCACTAACCGTGGTAAATGGAAAAACTATCAGTAAGACCCATTTTTCATGGGGATCGCCCAGTCCGAACGGCGGGAAGCACTATCCTTTAGAGAAAGGAAGCTCTAACCATGATCTAGAAGAGCAATAAGACATCACTAACCATCATATAGGGATACTCGATCCATTTTTCATTTAGTACAAAAATAGGAAACACTAACCGTGAGAAAAAGGCTGTACTAACTGTGACTTTGTCCTAGAAGAGGCAACACTAACGGTGATAAAAAGAAATACTACTAGTGAAGAAAATTTTTAATGGGGATCGCTCAGTCTGGGCGATGGGAAGTACTACCCATCAGTTAATGGAAGCACTAACCATGACCTTGATGGGCAAAATGGAATTACTAACCATCAGAGAGGGATACTCGAGCCATTTTTAACTTAGTCCAAAAAAAGAAAATACTAACGGTGATAAAAAAAGGATGCACTAACCGTGACTTCATCTCAAAAAATGCAGTACTAACCGCAAAATAAGAAAATACTACTTGTGAGGCCTATTTTTCATGGGGATCACCGACTCCTGGCGATGGGATGTGCAACCCATCAGAGAATTGAAGCACTAACCATGACCTAGACTGATAAAAGGGCATCACTACCAGCAGAGAGGGATACTCGGCCAATTTTTAACTTAGTCCAAAAAAAGGGTAACACTAACCGTCAGAAAAATGCAGCTCAAACCGTGACTTATTCCCAAAATTGGCCGCACTAACCGTCATAAAAGGAAATACTGCCAGTGCAACCCAATTTTCATGGTGACTGCCCAGTACGGACGATGGGAATAACTACCCATTAAGGAATGGAAGCACTAACCATGATCTAGAAGGGCAATAAGGCTTCACTGACTATTAGAGAGGGATACTCGGACCTTTTTTCACTTAGTCCAAAGAAAGGAAATACTAACTGTGATAAAAAGGCAGCACTAACTGCAATTTACTCCATAAAAAGGTAGTACTAACCATGATAAAAGGTAACGCTACAAGTGAGGCCTCTTTATCATGGAAATCACTCAGTCTGGGCGATGGAAAGCACTACCCATCACTGAAATGAAGCACTAACCATGACCTAGACTAACAATAGGGAAACACTAACCATCATAGAGGGATACTCTGCCAAATCTTACGTAGTCCAAAAATAATGAAACACTAACCGTGAGAAAAAAAACATTACCAACCGTGATAAAAAGAAACACTGCTAGAAAGACCCATTTATCATATGAATTGTGCCGTCTAGGCAAATGGAAAAACTACCCATCAGGGAATTAAAGCAATAACCAGGACATAGAAGGGCAATAAGTCATCATTAACCATGAAAAAGGGATATTCGAACCATTTTTTACTTAGTCCTAAAAAAGGAAACACTAACCGTGATAAAAAAAATAGGTAGGACTAACCGTGGCATAGTCCCACATAAGGCAGCACTAACCGTGATAAGAGAAAATACTACAGGCGAGACCCACTTTTTATAGGGATCACACTGTCTGGGCGGTGAAAATCATTACCCATTACTGAAATGAAGCACTAACCATGACCAAGACTAACAATAGGGCATCACTAACCAACAGAAAGTGATACTCAGCCAAGTATTACTTAGCCAAAATAAACGGAAATACTAACCGTGAGAAAAAGGCAGCACTAACCATGACTTAGTTCCAAAAGAGGCAGCACTAACTGTGATAAAAGGAAACACTACTAGTAAAACAAATTTTAAATGGGGATCGCTCAGTCTAGGCTATGGGATGCAATACCCATCAGTGAATGGAAGCACTAAACATAACCTAGATGGGCAAAAAGGCATCACTACCATTAGAGAGGGATACTTAAGCAATTTTTCACTTAGTCCAAAAAAAGGAAACACAAACAATGATAAAAACAGAGCACTAACCGTGACTTTGTCCCATAAAATGCAGTACTAACCGCAAAAAAAGTAAACACTACTTATGAGACCCATTATTCAAGGGGGTCGCCCACTCCAGATGATGGAAAGCACAACCCATCAGAGAATCGAAGTACTAACCATGACCTAGACTGATAAAATGGAATCACTAACCATTAGAGAGGGATACCCGACCCATTTTTAACTTACTCCAAAATAAGAGAAACACTAACCGTGAGAAAAAAGTAGCACTAACCGTAACTTAGCCCCAAAATAGGCTGCACTAACCGTGATAAAAGGCAACACTGCCAGTAAGACCCATTTTTAAAAGAAATTGTATAGTCTAGGCGATGAGAAGCATTGCCCATCTGGGAATATAAGCATTAACCTTGACCTAGAAGGGCAATAAGCAATCACTAACCATCAGATAGGGATATTCGAGCCATTTTTCACTTAGTCCAAAAAAAGGAAATACTAACCGTGATAAAAAAGCTGCACTAGCCGTGACTTAGTCCCATGAAAGGCAGCACTAACCGTGATAAAATGAAACCCTATTAGTGAGGCCCATTTTTTATGGGAATCACTCAGTCTGGGCGATGGAAATCACTACCCATTACTGAGAGGAAACACTAACCATGACCTAAACTAACAATTGGGCATCACTATCCATCATAGAGGGATATTTTGCAAATATTTACCTAGTACAATAAAAAGGAAATACTAAACGTGAGAAAAAGGTTGTACTTACTGTGATAAAAGAAAACACAACAAATTCGGACGATGGGAAGCACTACCCATCAGTGAATGGAAGTACTAACTCTGAACTAGGAGGCAAAAAAGCATCACTAACTATTTGAGTGGGAGACTCGAGCCATTTTTCATTTAGTCCAGAAAAAGGAAACATAAACCGTGATAAAAAGGAAGCGCTCACCGAGACTTAGTCACAAAAAATGCAGCACTAACCGCGAAAAAGGTAAATACTGATAAAAGGGCATCACTAGCCATCAGATACGGAAACTCGGTCCATTTTTAATTTATCCAAAAAGAGGGAAACAATAACCATGAGAAAAAAGCAGCACTAGCCGTGACTTAGTCCCAAAATAGGCATCACTAGCCGTAATTAAAGGAAACACAGCAGTGAGATGCATTTTACATAGGAATCGTGCAGTCTGGGAGATGGGAAGCACAACCCATCAGGAAATAGAAGAACTAACCATGACCTAGAAGGGCAATAAGGCATCACTAACAATTACAGAGGGATATTCAAGCCATTTTTCACTTAGTCCAAAAAAATGGAAACACTATCCGTGACTTATTCCCTCAAAAGGTAGCCCTGACCATGTTCTAAAGAAATACTACTAGTGAGACCCATTTTTTATGGTGATCGCCCAGTCCAGGTGATGGGAAGCACTACCCATCAGAAAATGGAGGTACTAACCTTGGCCTTGAAGGGAAATAAGGCATCACAAACCATTAGAGTGGGATACTCGATCTATTTTTCACTTAGTCCCAAAAAGGAAATACTAACCATATTAATATAAAGCCAGCACTTAGTGTGACTTAATCCCAATAAAGGCAGCACTAAACGAGATAAAAGGAAACAATACTAGTGAGATCCATTTTTCATGGGGATCGCTCAGTTCGGGCGACGGGATGCATTGCCCAACAGAGAATGGAAGCACTAAAAATGATCTAGAAGGGAAAAAAAGGCTTCATTAACCATCAGAGAGGGATACTCGAGCCAATTTTCACTTAGTCAAAGTCAAAGGAAACACTAATCGGGAAAAAAATGCAGCACTAACCATTATTTTCCCAAAAGAGGCAGCACAAACAGTGATAAAAGGAAGGACTACCAGTAAGACCCATTTTTCATGGGGATCGCCCAGTCCGGGTGATGGGCAGTACAACCTATAAATAATTAATGCACTAGCCATAATCTAAAAGGGTAATAAGACATCACTAACCATCAAAGAGGGATACTCGATCTATTTTTCATTTTGATCAAAAAAGGGAAATATTAACCGTGATTTAAAAGCAGTACTAACAGTGACTTAGTCCCCAAAAAGGCAGTACTAACCATGATAAAATAAAATGCTATCAGTGAGACCCATTTTTCATAGGGATCGCCCAGTCTGGGCGATGGGAAGCACTGCCCATTAGAGAATGGAAGCACTAACCATGATCAAGAAGGGCAATAAGGCCTCACTTCCCATCAAAGAGGGATACTCGATCCATTTTTCACTTAGTCCAAAAAAAGGAAATACTAACCGTGATAAAAAGGCAGCTGTAACCGTGACTTGGTCCAAAAAAAGGCAGCACTAACCGTGATAAAAGGTAACTCTACTAGTGAAACCTATTTTTCATTGGGATTTCACGGTCTGGGCGATGGAATGCACAACCCATCACTTAAAAGACGTACTATCCATAATCTAGACTGACAATAGGGAATCACTAACCATCATAGATGGATACTCTGCATATTCTTACTTAATGCAAAAAAAAAAAAAAATACTAGCCGTGAGAAAAAGGCAGCACTAACCGTGACTTTATCCCTAAATAGACAGCATTAACTATGATACAAAAAATACTACCAGTGAACAAATTTTTAATGGGGATCGATCTATCCGGGCGATGGGAAGCACTTCCCTTCACTGAATGGAAGCTCTTACCATGACATTGATTGGTGAAAAGGAATCCATAACCATTAGAGTGGGATACTCGAGCAATTTTTTACTTAGTTCAAATAAAGGTAACACTAGCCGAGATAAGAAGGAAGCACTAGCAGTGACTTAGTCCCAAAAAATGCAGCAATAACCGTGATAAAAGGAAACACTACCAGTGTAACACATTTTTCATGGGGATCGCCCAGTCCGGGCGATGGGAAGCACTACCCATCAGAGATTGGAAGCTCTAACCATGACCCTGAAGGGCAATAAGGCAACACAAACCATCATTGCAGAATACTCGATTTCTTTTTCACTTAGTCTAGACAAAAGGAAATACTAACCTTGATAAAAAGGCAGCACTAACCGTGACTTAGTTCCTAATAAAGCAGTACTAACTGTGATAATAGGATACACTACTAGTGAGACCCATTTTTCATGGGGATCACTCAGTCAGGGAGATGGAAATCACAACCCATCACTGAAAGGAATAACTAACCATGACTTAGACAGACAATAGAGCATCACAAACCAACATAGAGGGATATACTGTAAATTTTACTTAGTACACTAATAAGGAAACACTAACCCTGAGAAAAAGGCAGCACTAGCCGTGACTTAGTCCCAAAATAGGCAGTACTAACGGTGATAAAAGGAAACATTACCAGTGAGACCCATTATTCATTAGAATCGTGCAGTCCGGGTGATGGTAAGCACTACCCATCAGGGAATAAAAGCACTAACCATGATAGGGAAGGGGAATAAGGCATCATTAACCATCAGAGAGGGATATTCAAGCCATATTTCACTTTCTCAAAAAAATGGAAACAATAACCTTGATATAAAATGTATTACTAGCCGTTACTTTGTCCCAATAAAGGTAGCCCTGACCGTGATAAAAGGAAATTTTACCAGTGTGACCCATTTTTCATGGGGATCTCCCAGTTCGGGCAATGGGAAGTACTACCCATCAAATAATGGAAGCACTAACCATGACCTAGAAGGGCAATAAGGTATCACTAATCATCAGATAGGGATACTCGATCAATTTTTTACTTGGTCCCAAATCGGAAATACTAACCATGATTAAAAAGAAGCCAGCACTAAGCGTGACTTAGTCCCAAAAAAGGTAGCACTAAACGTGTTAAAAGGTAACAATACTAGTGAAAACCATTTTTCATGGGGATCGCTCAGTTCGGGCGATGGAAAGCACTACCCATCAAAGAATGGAAGCACTAACAATGATCTAGAAGGGCAATATGGATTCATTAACCATCAGAGAGCGATACTCGTACCATTTTTCTCTTAGTCCTAAAAAAGGAAATACATAACGTGATAAAAAGGCAGTATTAACCGTGACTTAGTCCCAAAAAAGGCAACACTAACCGTAATAAAAGGAAACACTAACAGTGAGACCCTTTTGTTATGGGCATCGCACAGTACGGGCGATAGGAAGTACTACCCAACAAAGAATTGAAGCACTAACCATGACCTTGAAGGGCAATAAGGCATCACAAACCATCAGAGAGGGATACTCGATCTATTTTTCACTTAGTCCAGAAAAAGGTTGCACTAAACGTGATAAAAGGAAATACTACCAGTGAGACCCATTTTTCATGGAGATATCCCAGTTCGGACGATGGGAGTACTACCCATTAGATAATGTAAGCACTAACCATGATCTAGAAGGGAAATAAGGCATCATTAACCATCAGAGAGGGATACTCGATCTATTTTTCACTTAGTCCAAAAAAAGGAAACACTAACTGTGATGAAAAGGTTGTACTAACCATGATAAATGGAAATACTACCAGTGAGACCCATTTTTCATGGGGATCGCCAAGTTTGGACGATGGAAGTACAACCCATTAGAGAATGAGAGCACTAGCCATGATCTTGAAGGCGGCATCACTAACCATCAGTGAGGGATACTCGATCCATTTTTCACTTAGTCCAAAAAAAGAAAATACTAACGGTGATAAAAAGGCAGTACTAACCGAGACTTATTCCCAAAAAAGTTAGCACTTACCGTGATAAAAGGAAATACTACTAGTAAGACCAATTATTCATGGGGATCACTCAGTCTAGACGATGGAAAGCATTACCCATCAGTGAATAGAAGTACAAACAATGACCAAAATGGGCAAAAATTCATCACTAATCATCAGAGAGGGATACTCGGACCATTTTTTACTTAATCCAAAAAAAAGAAATACTAACCGTGATAAAAAGGTGCTCTATTCATGACTTAGTCCCAAAAAATGCAGCATTAACCTCAATAAAAGTAAACACTGCTGATGAGACACATTTTTTATGGGGATCGTCCACTCCGGGAGATGGGAAGCTCAACCCATCGGAGAATGGAAGGACTAACCATGACCATGACAAAAAAAAGAGCATTACTAACCATCAGAGAGGGATACTCGGTCCCTTTTTAATTTAGTCCAAAAAATTGGAAACAATAGCCATGAGAAAAAAGTAGCACAAACCGTGACTTAGTCCCAAAATAGGCAGCACTAACCTTGATAAAAGGAAACACTACCAGTGATACATATTTTTCATACGAATCATGCAGTCTGGACGATGGGAAGCACATCCCATCAGGGAATTGATGCACTAACCACGAACAAGAAGGGCAATAAGGCATCACTAACCATCTGAGAGGGATATTCGAGCCATTTTTGACTTAGTCCTAAAATTGGAAACACTAACAGTAATAAAAATGGCAGCACTAGCCGCGACATAGTCCCACAAAAGGTGGCCCTGACATTGATAAATGGAAATACTACAAGTGAGACCATTTTTCAAGGGGATTGCCTAGTCCAGGCGATGGGATACATTACCCAACAGAGAATGGAAGCTATAACCATGATAAAGATGGGCAATAAGGAATCACTAACCATCAGAGCGGAATACTCAATTTATTTTTCACTTAGTCCAGACAAAGGAAATACTAATCGGGATAAAAAAGCAACACTAACCGTGACTTAGTTCCTAATAAGGCAGTATTAACCGTGATAAAAGGATACACTACTAGTAAGACCCATTTTTCAAATGGATCACTCAGTCTGGGCGATGGAAATCACTACCCATCACTGAAAGGAAGAACTAACCATGACCTATACTGATAATAGGGCATCACTAACCATCATAGAGGGATACTCTGCCAATTTTTACATAGTACAATAATAAAGACACACTAACCCTGAGGAAAAGGCAGCACTAACTGTGACTTACTCCCAAAATAGGCAGTACTAACCGTGATAAAAGGAAACAGTACCAGTGAGGCCCATTTTTAAATGAAATCGTGAAGTCTAGGCGATGAGAAGAACTGCCCATCAGGGAATAGAAGCACTAACCATGACCTGGATGGGCAATACAGCATCATCAACCATCAGAGGGGGATATTCAAGCCATTTTTTAATTTATCCAAAAAATGGAAACACTAACCGTGATAATAAAGGTATTACTAACCGCTACATAGTCCCAATAAAGGTAGCCCTGACCGTGATAAAAGGGATTACAACCAGTGTAAATCATTTTTCATGGTGATCGCTCAGTCCGGGCGATGGGAAGCTCTACCCATCAGATAATGGAAGCACTAACCATGACCTAGAAGAGCAATAAGGCATCACTAATCATCTGAGAGGGATACTCGATCGATTTTTTACTTAGTCCCAAAAAGGAAACACTAACCATGATAAATAAAAATGCTAGCACTAAGAGTTACTTAGTCCCAAAAAAGGCAGCATTTACCGTGATAAAATGAAACAATACTAGTGAGAACCATTTTTCATGGGGATCACTCAGTTCGGGCGATGGGAAGCACTGCCCATCAGAGAATGGAAGCACTAACAATGATCTAGAAGGGCAATAAGGTTTCATTAACCATCAGAGAGTGATACTCGAGCCATTTTACACTTAGTCCAAAAAAAGGAAATACTTACTGTGATAAATAGGCAGTATTAACCGCGACTTAGTCCCAAAAAAGGCAATACTAACCGCGATAAATGGTAACACTGCCAGTGAGACCCATTTTTTATAGGGATCGCCAAGTATGGGCGATGGGAAGTACTACCCAACAAAGAATTGAAGCACTAACCATGACCTAGAAGGGAAATAAGGCATCACTAACCATCAGAGAGGGATACTCGATCTATTTTTCACTTAGTCCAAAAAATGGAAACAATAACCGTGATGAAATGGTAGGAATAACCGTGACTTAGTCCCGAAAAAGGCAGCACTAACCATGATAAATAGAAATACTGCCAGTGAGACCCATTTTTTATGGGGATCGCCCAGTACGGACGATGGAAATTGCTACCGATTATAGATTTGAAGCACTAACCATGATCTAGAAGCGCAATAAGGCATTCCTAACCATCAGAAAGGGATACTCGATCTATTTTTCTCTGAGTCCAAAAAAAGAAAACACTAACCGTGATGAAAAGGTAGCACTAACCGTGACTTCATCCCGAAAAGGACAGCACTAACCATGATAAAAGGAAATACTACCAGTATGACCTATTTTTCATGGGGATCACCCAGTTCGGACGATGGGAAGTACTATCCATTAGAGAATGGAAGCACTAACCATGATCTAGAAGGGAAATAAAGCAACACTAACTATCAGGGAGGGATACTCGATCCATTTTTCACTTAGTCCAAAAAAAGGAAATACTAATGGGGATAAAAAGGCAGCACTGTCCATGACTTAGTCCCAAGAAGGGCAGCACTAGCCGTGATTAAAGGAAATGCTACTTGTGAGACCCATTTTATATTGGGATCATTCAACCTGGGTGATGGAAAGCACTATCCGTCACTGGAAGGAAGTACTAACCATGACCTAGACTGACAATAAAACATCACTAACCATTAGAGAGGGATACTCTGCCAATTCATACTTAGTCAAAAAAAAGGAAGCACTAACCATGTGAAAAATGCAGCACTAACCGTGACTTAGTCCCAAAAATGGCAGCACTAACTGTGACAAATGGAAACATTACCAGTGAAACAAATTTATAATGGGGATCGCTCAGTCCGGGCGATGGGAAGCACTACCCATCAGTGAATGAAAGCACTAACCATGACCAAGATGGGCAAAAAGTCATCACTAACCATCAGAGAGGGTACTCGAGCCATTTTTCACTTAGTCCAAAATAAAGAAATACTAACCGGGGTAAATAGGAGGCTCAAACCGTGACTTAGTCCCTAAAAATGCAGCACTAACCTCTAAAAAAGTAAACACTACTAGTGAGACCCATTTTTAATAGGAATCGTCCACTCCGGCGATGGGAAGCATAACCCATCAAAGAATGGATGTACTAACCATGACCTAGACTGAAGAAAGAGCATCACTAACCATCAGAGAGGGATACTCGGTCCCTTTTAAATTTAGTCCTATAAAAGGGAAACAATGACCATGAGAAAAAATAGCACTAACCGTGACTTAGACCCTAAATAGGACACACTAATCGTGATAAATGTAAACACTGCCAGTGAAACATATTCTTCATATGAATCATGCAGTCCGGATGATAGGAAACACTACCCATCATTGAATAGAAGAACTAACCATGACATAGAAGGACAATAAGGAATCACTAACCATCAGAGTAGGATATTCGAGCAATTTTTCACTTAGTCCATAAAATGAAAACACTAACCTTGATAAAAAGGTATCACTAACTATGACTTAGTCCCTAAAAATGTGGCCATGACCGTGATAAAAGAAAACACTACTAGCGAGGCCCATTTTTTATGGGGATCGCCCAATCCGAGCGATGGGATGAACTACCCATCAAATAATGGAAGCACTAACCATGACCAAGAAGGGCAATAAGGCATTACTAACCATCAAAAAAGGATACTCGATCTATTTTTCACTTAGTTCCAAAAAGGAAACACTAGCCATGATAAAAATAGTAAGCACTAAGCGTGTCTTAGTCCAAAAAAATGTAGCACTAACAGTGATAAAAGGAAACAATACTAGTAAGAACCATTTTTCATGGGGATCGCTCAGCTCGGGTAATGAGAAGCACTACCCATTAGATAATGGAAGCACTAACAATGATCTAGACGGGCAATAATGCTTCATTAACCATCAGAGATGGATATTTGATCCACTATACATTTAGTCCGATAAAAGAAAATACTAACCAAGATAAAAAAAACAATAATTACCATGACTTAGTCCCAAAAAAGGTAGAACTAACGGTGATAAATGGAAACACTGCCAGTGAGACCCATTTTTCATGGGGATCGCCCAGTCCAGGCGATGTGGAGCACTACCCATAAAGGAATTGAAGCACTAACAATGACTTAGAAGGGAAATAAAGTATCACTAACCATCAGACAGGGATACTCGATCTATTTTTTACCTAGTCTCAAAAAGTAAACACTAACCATGATAAATAAAAAAGCCAACACTAAGCGTGACTTAGTCCCAAAAAAGGCAGCACTAACCGTGATAAAAAGAAACAATACAAGTAAGAACCATTTTTCATGGGGATCGCTTAGTTAGGGCGATGGGAAGTACTACCCATTATAGAATTGAAGTACTAACCATGATCTTAAAGGGAAATAAGGCATCACTAACCGTTAGAGAGGGATACTCGATCCATTTTTCATTATTCCAAAAAATGGAAATACTAACCGTAATTAAAATGCAGTACTATCCATGACGAAGTCCCTAAAAAGGTAGCACTAACCATGATGAAAGAAAGCACTACTATTGAGACCCAATTTTCATGGGGATCACTCAGTCTGGGCGATGGAAAGCAGTACCCGTCACTAAAAGGAAGCACTAACCATGACCTAGAATTACCATAAGGCATCACTAACCATCAGAGAGGGATACTCTGCCAATTTTTACTTAATCTAAAAAAAAGGAAACACTAACCGTGAGATAAAGGCAGCACTAACTGAGACTTTATCCCAAAAGAGGCAGTACTAACTGTGATAAATGGAAACGCTACAAGTGAATAAATTTTTAATGGGGATCGCTCAGTCCGAGCGATTGGAAGTACTACCCATCAGTGATTGGAAGTACTAACCATGACCTTGATTGGCAAAAAGGAATCACTAACCAATAAAGAGGGATACTCGAGCCATTTTCTACTTAGTCAAAATAATGGAAACACTAACCGTGATAAAAAAGAAGTACTAACCGTGACTTTGTCCCAAAAATGTTGCACTAACCGCGAAAATAGAAAAAACTACTATTGAGACCCATTTTTCATGGGGATCGACCACTACGGGCGATGGGAAGCACAACCCATCAATGAATGGAAGCACTAATTATGACCTAGACAGATAAAAGGGCATCACTAACCATCAGAGAGGGATACTCGGCCCCTTTTTAACTTAGTCCTAAAAAAGGGTAGTACTAACCGTAAGAAAAAAGTAGTACTAATCGTAACTTATTCCCAAAATGGGCAGCACAAACTGTGATAAAATGAAAAACTACTAGTAAGACCAATTTTTCATATGAATCGTACAGTCTGGGCGTAGGGAAGTACTACCCATCAGGGAATAGAAGCACTAACCATGACCTAGAAAGGAAATAAGGCATCACTAACCATCAGAGAGGGATATTCGAGCCATTTTTTACTTAGTCCTTAAAAAGGAAACACTAACCGTGATAAAAAAAAAGTCAGCACTAACCGCGGCTTAGTTACACAAAAGGTAGCCCATACAGTGATAAACAAAAACAATACAAATGAGACCCATTTTTCATGGGGATCGCCTATTCCGGGCGATGGGAAGCATTACCCATCAGAAAATATAAGCTTTAACCATGAAATAGAAGGGAAATAATGCATCACTAACCATCCGAGAAGAATACTCGATTTATTTTTCTCTTCGTCCAAACAAAGGAAATACTAACCATGATAAAAAGGTAGTACTAACCGTGATAAATGGATACACTACTAGTGAGACCCATTTTTCATAGAGATCACTCAGTCAAGGCGAATGAAATTACTACCCATCACTAAAAGGAAGAACTAAACATGACCTACAATGACAATAGGGCATCACTAACCATCACAGAGGGATACTCTACCAATTTTTACTTTGTACAATAGGAAACACTAACCCTGAGAGAAAGGCTGCACTAACCGTGGCTAAGTCCCAAAATGGGCAGTACTAACCGTGATAAAAGGAAACCCTACCAGTGAGACCCATTTTTCTTTAGAATCATGCAGTTCGGGCGATGGGAAAAACTACTCATTAGGGAATAGAAGCACTAACCATGACCTGGAAGGGAAATAAGGCATCATTAACCATCAGATAGGGATATTCAAGCAATTTTTTACTTTGTCCCAAAAATGGAAACACTAGCCGCGATAATAAAAGCATCACTAACCATTACTTAGTCTTAATAAAGGTAGCCCTGACTGTGATAAAGGGAAATACTTCCTGTATGACCCAATTTTCTAGGGGATCGCCCAGTCCGGACGATAGGAAGCACTACCCATTAGAGAATGGAAGCACTAACCATGGCCTCTAAGAGAAATTAGGCATTACTAGCCATCAAAGAGAGATTCTCGATCGATTTTTCACATAGTCCCAAATAGGAAACACTAACCATGATAATAAAAAAAGCCAACACTAAGCGTGACTTAGTCCGAAAAAAAGAAGCACTAACCGTGATAAAAGGAATCAATACTAGTGAGAACCATTTTTTACGGGGATCGCCCAGTTCGGGCTATGGGAAGCACTGCCCATATGAGAATGGAAGCATTAACAAAGAACTGGATGGGCAATAAGGCTTCATTAACCATCAGAGAGTGATACACGAGCCATTTTTTACTTAGTCAAAAAAAAAGGAAACACTTACCGTGATAAAAAGGCAGTATTAACCGTGACTTTGTCCCAAAAAAGGTAACACTAACAGCGATAAAAGGAAACACTACCAGTGAGACACTTTTTTCATGGGGATCGCCCAGTACGGGAGATGGGAAGTACTACCCAACAAAGAATTGAAGCACTAACCATAACCTAAAAGGGCAATAAAGCAGTACTAACCATCAGAGAGGAATACTCGATCTATTTTTCACTTGTCCAAAAAAGGGAAACAGTAGCCGTGATGAAAAGGAAGCACGAGCCGTGACTTTGTCCCGAAAAAGGTAGCACAAACCGTGAAAAAAGGAAATACTACCAGCAAGACCCATTTTACATGGGGATCGCCTAGTACGGACGATGGAAAGTACTACCCATTAAAGATTGGAGGCACTAACCATGATCTAGAAGGGCCATAAGGCATCACTAACCATCAAAGAGTGAAACTCGATCTATTTTTTACTGAGTCTATAAAAAGGAAGCACTAACAGTGATGAGAAGGTAGTACTATTCGTGGCTTAGTCACGAAAAAGGTAGCACTAATCGTGATAAAAGGAAATACTACTAGTGAGACTCATTTTTCATGGGAATCACCCAGTTCAGAAGATGGGAAGTACTACCCATTTCAGAATGGAAGCACTAACCATGATCTAGAAGGGAAATAAGGCATCACTAGCCATCAGAGAGGGATACTCGACCCATTTTTCACATACTCTAAAAAATGGAAAATACTAACGGCGATAAAAAGGCAGTACTAACCGTGACTTAGTCCCAAAAAAGGCAGCACTAGCCGTGATAAAAGGAAATGCTACTAGTGAGACCCATTTTTCATGGGGATTACTCAATCTGGGCGATGGAAAGCACTACCCATCACTGAAAGGATGTAATAACCATGGCCTTGACTGAAAATAGGACATCACTAACCATTTGAGAGGGATAATTAGCCAATTCTTAATTAGTCCAAAAAAAAAGGAAGCACTAACTATGAGAAAAAGGCAGTACTAACCGTGTCTTAGTCCCAAAGAGAGAAGCACTAACTGTGATAAAAGGAAACATTACTAGTGAAACAAATTTTTAATGGGGATCGCTCGGTCAAGACGATGGGAAGCACTGGCAATCAGTGAATGAAAGCACTAACCATGACCAAGATGGGCAAAAAGTCATCAGTAACCATCAGAGAGGGATACTCATGCCATTTTTCACTTAGTTTAAAAAATTGAAACACTAAGCGTGATAAAAAGGTGGCTCTAACCGTGACTTAATCCTAAAAAATTGAGCACTTACAACAAAAAAAGTAAACACTACTTGTGAGACACATTTTTAATGGGGATCGTCCACTCCGGGCGATGGGAAGCACAACCCATCAGAGAATGGATGCACTAACCATGACCAAGAAAAAAAAAAGAGCATCACTTACCATCTGAGAGGAATACTCGTCCCTTTTAAATTTAGTCCAAAAAAAGGGAAACAATAACCATGAGAAAAAAATAGCACTAACTGTGACTTAGACCCTAAATAGGACACACAAATCGTGCTAAATGGAAACACAACCAGGGAGACATATTCTTCATACGAATCATGCTGTCTGGACGATGGGAAGCGCAACCCATAATGGATTAGAAACACTAACCATGACCTAGAAGGGCAATAAGGCATCACTAACCATCAGAGAGGGAAATTTAAGCAATTTTTCAATTAGTCCCAAAAAAGAAAACACTAACCGCGATAAAAAGGTATCACTAACTATGACTTAGTCCCTAAAAATGTGGCCCTGGCTGTGACAAAAGGAAACACTACTAGTGAGACCCATTTTTTTATGGGGATCACTCAGTTCGGGCGATGGGAAGCACTACCCATCAGAGAATTGAAGCACTAACAATGATCTAAAAGGGCAATAAGGCTTCATTAACAATCAGAGTGGGATACTCGATCCATTATTCACTTAGTCTGAAAAAAGGAAACACAAACTGGGATAAAAAGGCAGTTCTAACCGTGACTTTGTCCCAAACAAGGTAGCACTAACCGTGAAAAATGGAAACACTACCAGTGAAACCCATTTTTCACGGGGATCGCGCAGTCTGGGCGATGGGGAGCACTACCCATCAATGAATTAAAGTACTAACCATGACCTAGAAGGCCGATAAGGCACCATTAACCATCAGAGAGGGATACTCGATCTATTTTTCGCTTAGCCCAAATAAAGGAAACACTAACCGTGATAAAAGGGCAGCATTAACCATGACTTAGTCCCTAAAAGATCTGTACTAACCGTGATAAAAGGAAATACTACCAGTGAGACACATATTGCATGGGGATCGCCCAGTCCGGACGAGGGGAAGTACTACCCATTAGATAATATAAGTACTAACCATGATCTTGATAGGCAATAAGGCATCACCAACCACTAGAGAGAGATACTCGATCCATTTTTAACTTATTCCAAAAAACGGAAATACAAACCGCAATAGAAAGGCAGCACTAGCTGTAACGTAGTCCCAAAAAAGGCAGCACTAGCCTTGATAAAATGAAGCGCTACTAGTGAGACCCATTATTCATGGGGATCACTCAGTTTGGGCGATAGAAAGCACTACCCATCACTGAAAGGAAATGCTAACCATGGCCTAGACTGACCATAAGGCATCACTAACCATCAGAGAGGGATACTCTGCCAATTCTTACTTAGTCCAAAAAAATGGAAATACTAACCGCGAGAAGAAAGCAACACTAACCGTGACTAAGTCTCGAAAAAGGTAACCCTAACTTTGATAAAATGAAATACTACTATTGAAACAAATTTTTAATGGGGATCGCTCAGTCCGGGTGATGGGGAGCACTACCCATCAGAGAATGGAAGCACTAACCATGGTCTAGATGGTCAAAAAAGCATCACTAACCATCATAGAGGGATACTCAAGACATTATTAGACTAGTCCATTAAAAGAAAACAGTAAACGTGATAAAAAGGAAGCACTAACCGTGACTTAGTCCCAAAAAATGTAGTATTAACCGTGATTAAAGGATATACTACCTGTAAGACCCATTTTTTATAAGATTAGTGCAGTCTAGGCGATGGGAAGCACTACCCATCAGGGATTGAAGTACTAAACATGACCTTGAAGGGCAATAAGGCATCACTATCCATCAGAGAGGGATATTCGAGACATTTTTTACATAGACCAAAAAAAGCAAACAATAACTGTGATAGAAAGGCAGCTCTAACCGTGACTTAGTCCCAAAAATAGTAGCCATGACCGTGATAAACGGAAACACTGCCACTGAGATCTATTTTTCATGGGGATCTCCAAGTCTGGGCGATGGGAAGCACTACCCATCAGAGAGTGGATGCACTAACCATGACCCAGAAGGGCACTACGGCATCAGTAACCAAAGGAGAGAGATACACGATCTTTGTTTCACTTAGTCCAAATATAGGGAATACAAACTGTGATAAAAAGGAAGCACTAACTGTGACTTAGTCCCCAAAAAGGCAGCACTAACCGTGATAAAATTAAATACTACTAGTGAGAACCATTTTTCATGGGGATCAATCAGTCTGGACGATGGAAAGCACTACCCATCACTGAAAAAGAAGTACTAACCATAACCTAGACTGACAATAAGGCATCACTAACCATCAAAGAGGGATACTCAGCCAATTTTTACTTAGTCCAAATAATTGGAAACACTAACCGTGACAAAACGACAGCTCTAACCATGACTTAGTCCCAAGAAAGGCTGCACTAACAGTGATAAAAGGAAATACTACAAGTGAGACAAATTTTACATGGGGATCACTCAGTCCGGGCGATGGGAAGTACTGCCCTTCAGAGAATGGAAGCACTAACCATGATCTAGATGGGCAAAAAGGCATCACTAACCATCAGAGAGAGATACTCAAGCCATTTTTCACTTAGTCCAGCAAAAAAAAATACTAACCGTAATAAAAAGGAAGTACTAACTGTGACTTAGTCCCAAAAAATGAAGCACTCACCGCGAAAAAAGTAAATACTACTTGTGAGACCCATTTTTCATGGGGATAGCCAAGTTCGGGAGATGGGAAGCACAACCCATCAGAGAATGGATGCACTAACCATGACCTAGACTGATAAAAGGGCATCATTAACCATCAGAGAAGGGTACTCGGCCCATTTATTACTTAATCCAAAAAAAGGGAAACACTAACCGTGAGAAAAAAGTAGCACTAACCGTGATAAAAGGCAAAACAACCAGTGAAACCCATTTATCATAGTAATCATGCAGCTCGGGCGATGGGATGCATTACCCATCTAGGAATAGAAACACTAACCATGACTTAGTAGGGCAATAAGGCATCGTTAACCATCAGAGAGGTACAATCAGGCCATTTTCACTTAGTCCCAAAATAGGAAACACTAATCGTGGTCGAAAGGCTGTACTAACCGTGACTTAGTCCCAAAAAAGGTAGCCCTGACCATGATAAAAGGAATTACTACTAGTGAGACCTAGTTTCATGGGTATCGCCCAGTCCGGGCGATGGGAATCACTACTCATCAGAGACTGGAAGAACTTACCATGACCTTGAAAGACAAAATGGCATCACTAATCATCAGAGAGGGATACTCGATCTATTTTTCACTTAGTCAAAAAAAAAGAAACACTAACCATGATAAAACATAAACAAGTACTAAGCGTGACTCAGACATAAAAAAGGCAGTACTAACAGATATAAATGGAAACACTACCAGTGAGAACCAGTTTTAATGGGGATCGCTCAGTTTAGGCGATGGGAAACACTCCCCATCAGATAATGGAAGCACTTACCATGATCAAGAAGGGTAATAAGGCTTCACTAACCATCAAAGACGGATACTCGAGTCCTTTTCCACTAAATCCAAAAAAGGGAAACATTAACCGTGATAAAAAGGCAGCACTAACCGTGGCTTAGTCCCAAAAAAGGCAACACTAACTGTGATAAAAGTAAACACTACCAGTGGGACATATTTTTCATGGGGATCTCCCAGTCCAAACGATGGGAAGCACTGCCCATCAGAAAATGGAATCTCTAACCATAACCAAGATGGGCAATAAGGCATCACTAACCATCAGAGAGGGATACTCAAGCTATTTTTCAGTTTGTCCATAAATTGGAAATAGTATCCATTATAAAAAGGCAACACTAACCGTGACTTAGTCCCAAAGAAGGCAACACTAACCGTGATAAAAGTAAACACTACTTGTGAATCCAATTTTTCATGGGTATCTACTAGCCAAGGCTCAGGGAAGAATAACCCATTAGAGAATGGAAGCTCTAACCATGTCCTAGACTGTTAAAAGGGCATCACTAGCCATCAGAGAGTGATACTCCACCTATTTTTAACTTAGCCCATAAAAAGAGAATTACTAACCGTACGAAAAAGCCAGTACTAACCGTGACTTATCCGAAAATAGGCAGTACTAACCATGATAAAAGGATACGCTACCAGTGTCAGCCATATTTCATGGGAATCACATAGTCTGGGTGATGGGAATCCCTACCCATCTGGGAATGGAAGCACTAACCATGACCTATAAGGGCAATTTGGCATAACTAACCATCAGAGAGGGATATTCGAGGCATTTTTTATTTTGTCCAAGAAATGGAAACACTAGCCGTGATAATAAAAGCATCACTAACAATTACTTAGTCCTAATAATGGTAGCCCTGACCGTGATAAAGGGAAATACTACCAGTGTGACCCAATTTTCTAGGGGATCACCCAGTCCGGACGATTGAAAGCACTACCCATCAGAGAATGGAAGTACTAACCATGATCTAGAAGGGCAATA
Organism: Kingdonia uniflora; assembly: GCA_014058105.1. Classification (NCBI taxonomy): domain Eukaryota; kingdom Viridiplantae; phylum Streptophyta; class Magnoliopsida; order Ranunculales; family Circaeasteraceae; genus Kingdonia; species Kingdonia uniflora. The sequence continues at coordinate 12,118 of JACGCM010001897.1, read as the reverse complement.
TGCCTTTACTAACCATTAGAGAGGGATACTCAAGTCAGTTTTCACATAACACAAAAAGAAGAAACACTATCCGTTATAAAAAGGCAGCATTAACCACGACTTAGTCACAAAAAAGGTAGTACTGACCGTGATAAAAGGAAATTTTTCCAGTGAGGCCCATTCTTAATGGGGATTGCCAGTCCGGGTGATGGGAAGCACTACCTATCAGAGAATTGAGGCACTAACCATGACCTAGAAGGAAAATAAGGCATCACAAACCATCAAAGATGTATATTCGATCCATTTATCACATAGTCCAAAAAAAGGAAACACTGACCGTGATAAAAGGAAATATTGCCAGTGAGACCCAGTTTTCCTAGGGATCACCCTGTTCGGGCGATCGAAAGCACTACCCATTAGAGAATGGAAGCACTTACCATGATCTAGAAGGTTAATAAGGCTTCACTAACCATCAAAGAGGGATATTCGAGCCATATTTCACTTAATCCAAAAATAGGAAACACTAACCGTGATAAAACGGCAGCACTAACCGTGACTTAGTCGCAAAAAAGATAATACTAACCGTGATAAAAGTAAACACTACCAGTGAGACCAATTTTTAATGTGGATTTCCCAGTCCTAACGATGGGATGCACTACCCATCAGAGAATGGAAACACTAACCATGACCTATATGGGCAATAAGGTATCACTAACCATCAGAGAGGGATGCACGAGCTATTTTTCACTTAGTCCAAAAATAGGAAATAGTAACGGTGATAAAAAGGCACTACAAACCGTGACTTAGTCCCAAAAATATGCAACACTATCCACCATAAAAGTAAATGCTATTTGTGAGAACCACTTTTCATGGGTATCGACCAGTCTGGGCTATGGGAAGCGCAACCCATCAGAGACTGGCAGCTCTAACTTTGACCTAGACTGATAAAATGGCATCACTAATTCAAGTCGATACTCGACCAAGGAACTCAGGAAAATTATCAAAAAATTTGGAATGACCTTATTTTGTAAGTAACAAGAATGATAGTGGTACATACTGGTTTATTACTGAAAATGAAGTACAATTCGAGTTCCCATGGAATACAACTCATCTAAAGATGTTCTACAGATAAAAGTTGTAATCTATTTTATTTTTCCTCAAATAAACAAAGTTTTCTTTCCTATCATTACATCATATATTCTACACTTTTTCTTTTAACAAAACTTGAAAAGTATTTGTCAAAATTAAGTTTCATTCCTTCGATAAAATAGATATCCAGTTAAAAGAAAACTTTTTACACATTATTATTAATTCGACAATACATGATATGATTGTATTTTCATCACAACTAGATATCTCATAAGGAACATATCTGGCAAACATCTTTTAGTTGATAAAACCATCACATTGCCATATTCTCCATCAATTGAGATACTTTCCATAGGCAATATTCTAACAACATCTCCAAAAGGATGACATACTTTTATCATCTCGATAAACACTTAGCATATTTTTCTAAAAATCACACATCTCATTCGACTACTTATCCAATCACAAAACTTTAAAACATATGGTTCGATAAAATTACTTAAAAAGTCAATTTATCAACATATTCAAAAAATAGTCAAGGTCCAATCGACACTAGTACAAATATTTAAATTTAACAAAAAATAGATTAATTTAAACTGTTTTAGTTCTTGTTAGGAGGAGTCTGGGTAGCATCCTTCACTAGCACACCAGGAGTTAGCTCATCCAATACTTCCTCTGCACTGCACCCTTACCCTCATTATCGGAGTTGACAAAACTCAACCAAGCTACAAAGCCAAGCATTTTGTAAAACTTCTTCCTCTCTTCCATTAATCAAACTCCCAGCAAAATGGCCTGTATATACTTGAGAGGGTCAATGTTGATTCGATCGGCTTCTTCTTTGATTCAGCAAAGATCTTGGCATGTTCTACCTCCATCAACCTTTTGGCAGATAAGATATTCATTCACGAACATCATCCTCAAAATTCTACTTCTGAAGAGTCAAGGCCTCTTCCCATTCCTTCTCTAGATCAGTCCTAATCTGTGCAATCTCTTTTCTCTTCTCTCCTAGACACATCGTTTTGGTGTCAGCATTGGTAGCAAGGCTTCAACCTTCATCTTCTCTAATTTAATCTCCAGCTCCACCTTCTCAGCAGTCAGCTCCTTCTCAATGTTCTTAGAGACCATATGCTCATTAGCAAGGCTCTTCTTACCAAGCATCTGAGGCTTCACATCAAGAAGACGCCTCTTGATCTGCATTCGAGTATAACAATAAGACCTCGATAAAGGTACTAAAGCCATTAAACGAGTCATAGCATGAAAATTTATAACCTGGTGCATTGTACGGTGGCCTTCGATGAAGAAGGTTGACAAACTTTCAACTCCAATCAAGCAGTTGAAAAAATGTTCCTTCAAGGAGTGTTTCCCAATAACATAGGACTCAATAGTCGGATGGGTCTCCTCGAAGGAACCTCCAAAGTTCCCACAATCCTTCGACCTGACATGGGAATCCATCTTCCGTGATGCAGCCTTTTGCTGAGAAAAAATGGTCAACTTCGATGGTCAACCCACTGGAACAGTTAAATTCCCAGACCCCACAATCTCAACATTCTCCCCTTACTTGATGGGGGATTGTCGAGTCATCCTCTTCGATGAGGGGACAAAGGCAGCACGAAAATTGATAGCTCTCTTTCTCTTCTTGGTGAAGGACCTACTTAGTAGGGACTCTCACTTGCCGTAGCGGAGTCAGTGGTGTACCCACTAAGAGCAGGGTTATCGAGGGGTAGACTTGACTCAGCAGACCTCTTGCTCTGGGCCAACATTTTTCTGTCGATTAGGGGAACTTTAAAACCCTAGGTTCGAGATTAATTTAAACCAACTTCTCGAAAGAGCTCTTTGACTTTCTCTTGATCTGCTACAATCAAATCCACTCGCCCAAAGCAGTTAGCTTTTAGATGATTCAACCTACCTTTCACCTTCAAGCACTTCTCTGTGTCTTTTACAGCTGTAAAAACATAGATTTAATTCGAGCTTCAATAGAAATCAGTACTTCAGTAGTCGAAAATATCATATTCTACAACAACATAAACATTTTTACTAGTTACCTAAATAGAAACTTTTCAACTTTAGAGGCTCCCCAGATCTTTTTGGTGGTCAAACTCATAATTACCCAAACCAGTAGACGGTAGACAAATACTTCCCCTATTCAGACCATATCGTAGAATAAGGGTCTCTTGAGAAACTTGGTTAGGTATCTATGCCAATTTTTTTTAGAATTATCCTTTAATGTGTATACACACAAGTCATTAACCAAAATAAACTTTTCCCCCCTCTCCTTTAAACGCCATTCAGCATATGTACCACCCTAAAAGGTCGTATTCATTAGGATTAAACTGACCTTGGCAACATCAAAGAAGTTTAAAACTTCCTTTTGGTCAGCTCGAAGAGGTAACTTAAACCCTATTTAATTTGTTCTCTATGGACAAGGATCACATCCATCGGGAGTTCTTGGTCATTCTATCACCAAGATACCCCTCTAGCCTAGTGTCTTCAGGGATACCATATTTCTGTTTAAAATTAATATTTCAATAGTCTCATCCGCATCCCCATAATACTCATCATCCAAAGCCAGGTCTATTCTTCTTTAGACCTACCCCCTCCAAAGAACTCTTCTAGACCACTGGTCTGTGGCTTGTGTTTTACATCTGTTTACTTCTATCATCATTAGACACTTCGAGAAACCTTTTTTTCCAACCTTGCTCGATTCTCTTTAGAAATGTCCATACCTCTCTCCTCAACTCTAAAATTTCTACCCAAATCTTGTACACAGGCAGTCGCATCCAGTATTATGGGTTCTACATCGACAATACTTTCATAAATTTCCTCTACATTTTTATCAGGGCAATTAGCATTTTGAATCGATTCAGCCATTTTTTAATAAAACTAAAAATCATATTCCCTTTTAGTTAGTTAAATGACATATATTACATATATGATCATTTGTTAGTATCGATAACCGTTGTCGAGTATTACCTATCATTCTACTCTGTTCTATTTTAGTATGATAATGTTGCATTAGTTCGATGTGATTCTCACAAATTTTATAAAAGTCAAAACTTCGATATTATCATATTTCTAGAACTGATCAATTTACCTAATAATTTCTCAAAGTTTTTCAGAAACTATATATTTCTCGAAGACATTTTGTCTGCCACCTAAATTCCCGCCAAAAAGACTGAATTAAAATTTTGATCTCCGTTATCTCCGGCTTGAGATAAGCAATTTACGATGCAAATTTGGCAAAATAGTTTGCCCCAACTCACACCTTACAACACCCTATTCCCTCATAACTGCCCATAACCACACCATAATACCTACAATGCCAAAATTCCATTCTCTCTCCTATCACCAATACTTGACTATACCCTTTATCACAATACTCCTTGTCATTCACGGTACCTTAAATGCCTCAATAACACCCCCATTACATCCCAAAAAAGAAAAATTATATGAAAGCCCTTGAAGTGTTTTAATCAATTTATTCAGCAAAGCCTAACCATAACTCAAATTCCTCATACATATTACTCATACAGGTATTAGTAACAATAGGTTTGAAAGAAATTAAATCATCATATAAACAAATCATCGTGTTAATTCCACGAAACAGGAAAAAAAATTTAAAAAAACTAACCTTGAACTCGTACAGCTTTTAAATCATTCCTCTTTGCAAGGTTTAGCTCTCTGATGAGAACACCAATCTCCTCAGTACCAATTCTAGACAAAGGCACAAGAGCGGAGAACAACAAATCAGAATCACCGAAAAATTTAGAAAAGTGAAGTAAGAACAGTCGCCACCCATAAAAAAAAGTGGAGGAAGTTTGGCCCCACACGACTTATCATCGTACCTCTTCACAACCCCTCGATACCTTCCTATCATTGTCTAGCATATCTCTTCTTGAACTCTCGAGCCCTTCGTCTCCTAAAGATTACAGGCTTTTGCACTGCGGGCCTAAACCATTTAGACACATCTCTACCTCCTCTATGTTATCTATTTTACCAATACCATCCTAAAATTCATAAACCAGTATGTACATATAATTCCGTTTACCTCAATAGATCACCAACAGGAATACACCGAGCCATTGTTCCTTGTACACCTACAATAAGTCCTCATACTACTAAAAAAAATGATTTTTAGGACCAGATATTGAGACAGAGTAACATTGTTTCAAATAATATCACATTCGGGATGGTTTTGATTTTGTCTCATATCATTTTGTTTATGGGACAGAAAAATTTGCCACCGTCCATAATAGTATAATTTTAGGGACAGTTGGACATACCCTCCCTAATTGTATAAGTTCAGGGATAGTGGGACGTAGCTGTCCCAAATATCTTGTTTAGGGATGGGAAAAATCACCGCTAAAACTGAAAATAGAAAGTTTCAACTCAATTTTGTCTAATCAATCTCTCCTCGCGCAGTCCTTCTCCTATCAACTTAACTCACTATCCTCTAACTAATTATCCTTTCCACCGGAATCCTTCTCCCTCAACACTTTCCGATGCTGAAACTTCTCAAAATCCTAATACAAATCTGATTTGTTGGTTTTTCTTTTGGGTTTGCTGATTGTTGATATTTATTACTAATCTCTCTTACTTCACTCCAGGTTACATATTTGTTGATCTTCTTTACTGCTGTCGGTTTGCTGATTTGTTGATCTCTTTTGATTCTCTCAGGTTTTGCTTATTTGTTGATCCCAATGCTGATCTCTATTATTTCTCTTTATAATTTTTCAATTTCAAACTTTAATTTTTTTTCCTTCTAGAATTGCTAGGTTCAATGTATAGTATTTAATTTTTATGCTGTGATTGAACAATCCTTTCTCATGATAGTTAATTCCCAATTGCTGACCTCACCTTACTCAGTAATCTAGCCTAATAAATGTAGTATAAGGTGATGAAGTAAATTAACTACATTCCCTTTTGTACAATAATAAGAAAAGATTTCAAAGAACTGAATAAAATAGAGTAAGAAGGTAGCTATCCTAGCTTTGTCTTTGGGCAAAAATATTGTCTGGCCGTATTTTCATGAAAACCAACGAAAAGTACAATCATTTTGGATCAAAATAGGAGAAGGAAATATCAGGAATTCTTTCTTTTGTGTTTGGTTGGACCTTGAAAATGATGGAAATTATCTAAGAATATACTTATTTGCAATAAACATGTTTTTGCCAAGATTGTCTGAATCTTGATTTTCTCTTTATATTCTACCTTCTGAATTTTCTTAATCCATAATTTTCCCTTTTGATCCGCACTCAACAATTTTCTTCAAAATAATTCATTTCAATAGGTGTTACTTTGAGTCGTAATGTCACACTCACTATTTTACTGAGGCGAAGTTTAAAGCATTTTCCACCTTCAAAATAATTAAAGACTTCATATACTTTCTTCTTTTGTATAAATAAGTGTGATTTAAGTACCAAACTCTTCTTGATGTTAAAAATACATAACATATTATGAGCAACATACCTGTAAGTACTAAACGCTTCTTGATGTTAGAAAACAGAACATTTGTGAGCATCATACCTGGGTATAAACATTTATAGTTCAATACTATGATCCTCCCAAAATCTTATCAAAGACACTCCTCCAAATGTCTGAATCTAGCTTTCTTTACTGGCTAATACCATGAACCTCATGCCAAAACACCAAATGCACCTACTTTCGTATGAGAGAAATAGTAGAAAAATGAAGATGAACTCAATGAAACTGTTGGCCCAATCCTTTACCAGTTCCATTTTATAAAGAGCTTCCTTAGGACACTAAACACATGGTCGTAGCCACCCTAGGATGCGCAATCTATTCAAAGTAAGATTTAAATGTTTGTTATCCCTCAGAAAAAATTGGGATTCAAAGCTCCTCGACATGGTTCCAAAGATCTAGCATCCATGCTAGAAAAGATCTCTACAGATCTCATGGAGTATTTCCAATCAACTTTGCCCCACATTTCTTTTTAACTCTTTCTTCTTCATCACCTCTTTAACCTTTTAGCATCTCCCTAATTACCATTATCTGCGTATAAATTTGATATCAACAAGGAACTCCCAGCACTCTTAGGCTCGAGCTCAGACACATGCTTTGCAATTATTTCTTTAAGCTCAACATTTCCATGATTTCTACATGCCCCTAACAATGCTCCCCGCACAAACAAGTCAGGCTGATGGCCATGTTTTGATCAATTCGTAAGCCTCAACGGGCTCACCTGCTCAACCTATAAGATCCTCCAAGCATTCGCAGTGTTCCAACCTTGGTTTAATTCTATGCTCTTCACTCATCAAATGGAAAATATGTTGTCCAACATCAACCATTCCTACATGATAGTAAGTAGTGAGAATTTTTGTAAATGTGAAGTGATTTACTTTACATCCCTTCTTCTCCGTCATCTCATTGAATAACTTGATTCTTTCAATGGTTATACCCATGATTTGCATATCCAAATATCATAAAGATCCATGTTATGGTATTTTTAGTGCTCATCTCTTGAACAACATCTCAGCTACAATATAGTATCGTACTTCGAATGTATGTCAATGAGAGCACTACTTACAAATACATCTTCTTTGATTCTTTAAAGCCAATACATATCCATGATTCTTTTCGGCTATCAAATCTTCCTTAGTCGAACAGGCACGCAACATACCAATAATTGTTTACGAGTTAGGCCTGATACCAACATTCACCATCTGCTTAAACATGTCGAACGCTTTATTATTACGAAAATCTCTTTCCTTGTTATTTACTTTCATTGCTCTTATTATGCTTTTCATAATTTATATATTTCTCAAATTATTAGTTACTTTAAAGTATAAACTCCAAATATATAAATATATTTTTTTTAATATTTTTTTCATTTGTTAAAAATTAAATATATTTATGTGTTAAATTTTAGGTGATTAGCAAAAAAACATTCTTTGAAAAATTTTAATAGTGACAAGAATTGGATCTCACTTGATAGGAGTTCAAAGGAATACATTGATGGAGTTAAAATATTACCTTTGCTTATAAAACAAGAATATTGAAACGTCGCATATCATTGCATGTATAGTAAATCTAAATCAGGTATACCACAATCAACAAACAATTCTAACTCACATAGAGTGTATGGTTTGAAAAGAGTACAAGGATTAGATTTATCATGGGGACCCTTTTGGTGGTTTGTGTAACAATATTATGAGCATGGCATGCTCGACATGATAGTGTAATCCCTAATTCCGTAAGCTCAAGATAGCTCAGAATTAGCTCTTACACCAATGTTCCTGGGAAAAAACTAATGTAAAGTAGGAAATGACACAATTATTTAGCATGGAAAACCTATGATAGTTAAAAATTAACGACCTCGAGTTTGAGGGTTTTGTTAACATTAACTCTTATTGATTGAGGCTGATATCTTATACAAGTGATCTCTCAAACTAGAAATATTTGATCTTCTAATAAGAAATTTGTTATTTGCAAATCTCAAAAATCTAGTTTTCTTGGTGATTTCTTGTATATTCTTGGACCTTGTCTCTTCTGGAACTTTTTCCTTATATAGCCTTGCCCGCAGTTCATTATGGTGTTGAAGCACATAATCGAACAATAAGGGAAGTTAGGTTGACTGAGTAGCTATTAAGTGTATGAGAGACTGTATCTTTGATTGTTCATACTTTTCTACTGTACTCGATCCATGTTCTACATTAGTTCGTGGTATAGGTATCGATGCTGATGCGTGAGTCTGATATGGAGGAGTTTGAATTGGGTTAGGTCGAGGGATAGGTCCCTACAATCGCCCATTCGCAACAAAAGTCGCGAGTGGCTTTGGTTGAGAAAGAACCTGTTGAATTTGTGTTGGAAGTTGCAAAGAAATGAGTAATTTAATGTGATTTGACTGGGATGGAAAATGGGCATTTTTTTGGATGGATGTATTTGCATTGAATAATGATGGAAATATTGATGTACGTGATGTTTGGGGATATAAGAGTGGTTCAGTATTGAATGATGACTAATTTGGAAATGTACTGCACATTAAATATGATGGTTATATAAATGGTACCTGCACTGAGAATTTTGGCAAAGTACGTTGTGTTGAAAAATTCTCTGGGAGTCTAGATTGATAATGGTAAAGACCCAGATAATGGTTTGGAGAGGAAAGTTTCAGCAAAAGATGTTGAAATTTAAGTTGAGATACTTCGGTGTCCAATCATTGGAGATGCCCCCCCCCCCCCTCATTCCCATTCCCCGACGTATCAGGATATATCGAATAAGAAGCAGCTGAAGCTGAAGATGATTTTTACTGTTGTAGAGATTTTACTACGTTGTCTTGACAGGCGAGCAACATTGGAAAGGTCTCTGCATCCTTGAGGAATAAGGTTAAGGAGACATGCAGAGACCGGTGTAATTGTTAGGCAACTTTATAAATTGAATGGTATCATATCCTCCAAACTTTGATGTATTTAGTGAGTTTTGTAAATCAAAGTCTTATAGGGGGAAGATAGAACTTTGTAGAACATGTCGGTAGCAGTTTAAAAGTTGTATAGTAGAATGGGGGAAGAAAATTTCTTTCTATTGGTTGATTTATATATGGAGAAATTGGATAAGGGGCCAGATAAATCAATCTCCTTGAAGTTTTATGATGAAAATGTCCGGGGCGACCTGGAAGAGGGCTTCTATGTTACTATCTTAGTTGGAGTATGGGTTGAGTTTTCCCCTAGCAATCTTGCAAAAGGGATAATGATATCATAGGGGCAGTCCTGCCAGTTGAAGGGGAACATGTGAGAGGTAATAAATGTCTACGAAAGTTTGAATAAGTTGTAGGGGAGAATGAGGAGAGGAAAATATCTCCTGAAGATGTTTGGGCAGTGTAATGGAGTAAAGAATTATTCTGCAAGTGGAGGAGTATATTTTTTTGGAGCTTGACTCGACCTCCTTTCTTCGATCTAAATTTAGCACGGCCGAATATGGAATGATAATGCAATTGGTTAAAAGGTGATTGCCTTCTGAGAGAAGATGAGGAAACATGGCTTTTTGTTATAGAACTGTTGAAGAAAGAAAAGGAGTGAAATAATGATAATATCGAACACTGAAATTTGAATGTTGTTCTTTGTGATAATGATTTTTATTAGACAAGTCCTTAGTCGAAGGTGAAGAAGAAGGATATCTGTTAGATATGGCTCAGGAAAGGGTTAAGCTCAGGTCGTGCAGCAAGACCTCTGTATTAATCGAAATAAATGAGCTAAAAGCAGGTCCGGGAAAGTTTAAAAGTCCCAAGCATCAAGACTTATGACGGGTGTTGGTGGCAGCAAAAAGAGGGGAGCAGATGGAGAGAGACGAGTGGCTTTTCCAAAAGCCTCTTGAGTGGATTTACGGATGTGCCCGAATTCTACCACACGAACAAGCTAGTCGGTGCATTTCTGAAGAGAAGATGTTGAAGCATGGCTCGACCTCTGGAAACCCTGGGTGTGGTGAGGTCAAGGAAGAGACAAAAAAGAGATGGGTTGACCTTCTTCAGAACTGATTGGGGCAAAGGTTACAGAAAATTAACCTGCTGAAGACGGGGTTGAAAGTTATGGAGAATAGGGCAACGCTTGCAGTACGTAATACTGTGGAGGAGATGAGCAAGGTAGTAATTTCAATGATTTGAATGTTTTTTGAATAGTAATTTGAGCCTAAAAATGTGTTTGATTTGTTTTTGCAGGTTGCTCGCTTGATGAAGGGATCTTCCTCGGGATCGAGGAGGAAAAAACCGTGCCCGAGAGTAGGAAGGCAGAGCTCGAGAAGGAGGTAGCCTGATTAAAATTTTGATTTGGTTCAGGAATGGAAGCGACTGAATTCTGTGAAGGCTGCGGAAGAGGTAAAGATTCGCAAACTAGCAAAAAAAAGAGGAAGAATCTAGAAGAGGTGGTATTTCAGCGTGATGACTTGGGCGCCACCTCCTTGAAATGGGATACTCCAAAGCTGAGGTGAATGACATTATGGAAGATACCTATGTTGATGAGGGGAGGATGAAGCTGATGGGGCCAGAGTTGTACGAGGGTTGGATGGTCTCTCTCCCAAACTGAGCTAGAAACCAAGTGGATAATATTGCAGGCCCAGAGAATGAGATGGTAGAGTGAAATTGCTGACTCTTGGTTATATGATTATGGGGGGTTTGTGAACTGTAACTGAATGGATCATGTAGGCTAAGTGATGTTTGTAAACCTGTTTGTAGAAAAAATAAGGATATGTGCCACAGAATAAAAGAATTAGATAATAAGCTTACCAAGGAGAAAGACGCCCTAGCGTCCCTGTTAACTTCATAAGCAAAAGCTACAGGCTAGAAAAGAGCAAGGGATATTTGACTTATATATTGCATTACTCTAGAGCTACAAGTAAAAATTATAGCATAGAGACAGGCCAAAAATGTACTAATAGTTTAGGGCAATGGTACCCAATTGTGTATAGATAATATCAAAGTGCTGAAAAAGTTAGAAATAGAAAATGTGTACTTGAAATTGGAAGTATGTGCTACTGTAATTGAACTTGGATCATATTCGACCTTAGTTTAGAAGCAATTACTTAGTAGATGTCAAAAAATAGAAATTTGTTAGAAATAAGATTCTTGTATGTATTGAAGGAGTGTTCTTGAATCGAACTTGATGTATTGTATCTGTGATGTATAGGTCAAACTGGAGTCAGCTCGCTTGAGCGAAGAAGATACACACCAATATAACCAAGAGTTTGCAATAGAGTTTAATAGAATGAGGAAGGAAAATATAGATAGGGAAGATCAACACGTAAAAGGTACATTTCAAGTTCGTTGAGGCAACACAAATTATTAATGACCTCACTCGGAAGATCGAGGAGAAGAATGCCGATATTAGTAAGGGGTAAAAAGAGTTTGCGAAGACAAAGGCAGAGACAGCGAAGCTAAAAGCTAGAATGATGCACTGATGGTAAAGAATAAGAAGGCAGGCATGGCTCGATACCTTATCCAGGCTTTAGAAATGTAAGGAAAAAGAGTTAAGCCATTTTGTGGCCAGTCTAAAGGACCAATTGATCAGCAAAACGAACGAACAAGAATAAAATGATTAAAAAAGAT